>CM039121.1:6217926-6520910 GCA_022036555.1 Microstegium vimineum
GATCAGCCGGCCGGCAGCAGCAACAATGGCGACGACGACGACGAAGAGCGGCGGGCAGATGACGGTGGTGCGGGGCCTTGACGTGGCGCGGTACATGGGGCGGTGGTACGAGCTCGCGTCGTTCCCGTCCTTCTTCGAGCCCCGGGACGGGCGGGACACGCGCGCCACATACAGGCTGCTGGAGGACGGCGCCACGGTGCACGTGCTCAACGAGACGTGGAGCAAGGGCAAGCGCGTCTACATCGAGGGCACCGCCTACAAGGCCGACGCCGGCAGCGACGAGGCCAAGCTCAAGGTCAAGTTCTACCTCCCGCCCTTCCTCCCCGTCATCCCCGTCGTCGGCGACTACTGGGTGCTCTACGTCGACGACGACTACCAGTACGCGCTCGTCGGCGAGCCGCGCCGCAAGAACCTCTTTGTATGTACAAGCTAGCTCTCTTTCAGGTCCATGCTGTGTGCTCGATCATGGATGAATGATCTTTGATTTGCGTACGTACGCGCAGATTCTGTGCAGGAAGACGAGCATCGACGAGGAGGTGTACAACCAGCTGGTGGAGCGTGCCAAGGAGGAAGGCTACGACGTGAGCAAGCTGCACAGGACGCCGCAGGACGACCCGCCGCCGGAGAGCGACGCCGCGCCCACGGACACCAAAGGGGTATGGTGGTTCAAGTCGCTCTTTGGGAAATGACTGCTGCCATCACCGGCAGTCCGGCACGCATACGTACTCGATCCGGTGCTTGCTAATAGTAGTACTAGCAGTAGTATAAAATCTGCGCTGCACGCAGCAAATAAAATGTGACCTGAAGATTGGTGTTTAGCTGTAGTGTACGTTCTTAGTGTATCTGTCAGTGTGTGTGGATTGTGGCGTTATACGTGTGCATGTGTTTTGATAAATTAATGGAATTGAAATGTAGTGTTTGATTTTACTAGTTAATTGCACTGGCGTGGTAGTCAATCTGAGGATTATGTGAGCTTGCAAATTACCTGTTCGTATAGCTTGCTTGTTTGACAGCCAGCTGCCGTCGGGTGATAGTTCTGGCTCTAACTGTCAGGCTTGTGAAAGCAAGTCAAAGATGGTCGAGCTAGCTTGTGAAAGGTACAGGACTGGGCAGCACGACAAACCTGCTAAAGTGCTAAGCATTCCTTTGATGTGGCTTTTGGAATCAAATAAATTCGGGGTTTTTCGAAAATAAATACTACAGTAGTAATAAATTAGTATATCACTAGTTCTGTTTTGTACACTTGTTCGGTTAACAGCCTAACAAGTCGAGCTTGGCTTGTTCGGTGGCCGATTTTCACAGCGCAGCAGATGGCTCTCACAAAAATACTGTAGTGACAGAGCTAGCTGCTGCTGCGTTACAAGCAACTGGACGGATTAGCCCGATTTATATTGAAAATTTAGACATTGTCTAGTACTAGAGACACCAGGTTACCAAAAAAGCTTATGGCTTAGCTGGCTCAGAAAACGACTCACAAATTAACTCGACACTTCTATTCGAGAGAATATTGTATTCTTGTATATATGTGCCTGTCGTTTGAAATTTGTGCTGCTTGTTACTATTTGGGGATTTCACTTAATCTACCCTGTTGTGGGTTTTTTAAAACTTATTTTCATAACCTTTGATTCAAGTATAAACTTTTAATTGGTCCTATTTTGTTGAGTTTGGCTTGAGTTTCAATGAACTTGACAGATGTTGTGACACTCGAGAATTTAGCAAGGTGTAGACAACCTAGTGGCTTAATATATGCCTCAAGTTAAAATCACATGAAACATCTATTCAACCTCCCTCTAAGGTCCTTTACATCTAGAAAAATATCATTTTATATATATATGGACCTTCTTCTGTTTTAAAACATTTAATATAGTGTTTTGCACGTTTTCAATTTGGAACCAATCTAGAACGTACAATGAGAAACAACCTAAGCGATACATTGCCAACCTTCATTTGAACCGGATGGAGGAAAACCTCTCTCCATTCAACATGGACATGCTTCAGCCCGTGGCCCATCAATAAAACCCAGATGATGATTTATTTGTTTTCCTTTTTTCGTTTTCTTCGTTTATTGTTTTGGTCCATGAAGATACAACTTAGAGCATCTCCAAGAGACTTTCCATATCATTGCTAAATGTTAAGAATAGAGATTTTGGTGAATAGTCCTCCAACAGCTTATCTAAATGATCATCTAAATATACCCATCCTCTATTCCGGATTTTTCGCTAGCCAAATATAGAAGACGAGAATGACTTTCTAGACACTACAAGAAATGTGCCATCTTTTGACATTTGAAATATGTCATAATACATGAAAAATATGTCACAAGTGACCATTTGTGACACTAAGTTGACGAAAAATCAAATGTCAAAAGATGAGCGTCTTTAATGACAACTTATGATATTTAGATGTCCATGTCATAATATTAGGACATTGATTTTGGATGTCATAAATGTTTATGACAATTGCTTTCATGTCATAAGTTCTTAGACCTTGTTTAGCCCATTTTTTGTTTAAAGCCTTTTTAGCCTACTAATTATTTTCATATCTCAAATACATTTAGTGAGGCCTAACCCATTCATAGGTAAGCCCAAATACAACCAATCTAGTTAAAAGCAAATAAGCCCAACAACATATGGATTTATTCCAATAGCATAATAACAACCGGTGCAAAGGTTTTACATCAAAGTCAATACATCCATCAACAAATTTAGATCAGCATGATGCAAATTAATAAAAGTGACCAGCATAAGCTTTCACACGTCAAATAGATAAGTGGCCAGCAATCTTTGTGCAGTTTGCTTGTTTGCACTTGGCCTATCGCATGGTGCTAGATTCACCAATCTGCAGCATCTCTTGTCGAGTTCACCATAGGATAATTAGCCTATGCAGCCAGATGATAGGAACTTTTCTTTAATTAGCTTCTTGAGTTCATCAACCTGTAACACAAAGCATTGAACCCATGTATTTAAGAATAACTCATAATGCACTTTGGAATGCCAAGATTAAGATAAAAAACAGAAAGTTGTTGAGAGACATGTCATTCATTAAAAGTTTAGTAGCACTTAAATAATACAAAACGTTCCAATCAAAACATGACAATATTTGCCATTAAAATCAACATGTAAATGAAGATCGAACAGACAAGATGCTACTTTCTATTAGCCTATTTATCTAGAAATTATTTTTTTCTTGAACACAAAGGAAGGCTATGCATTTTTGTATATTTGTAGGGAAAAGAAATGGTCCATACAAACTAATGTCACTTAACAGAGCAATCAATATGGAATGAGATTTTGCTATCAATCTAAAATTGTTGACCATCTCCTATGAATCTAATAAACAACACAATGCTCAAACTGAATTGAGTTGTTGTACTTCTACTTGCCACCGATGTTCTGTGTTGCTTACATGAGATGGTCAGCACGAGGGAGGGCAGCACGAGGTAGAGGGGCCGAGGAGGTAGCGGTGGGCATGTTGCTGGGTTGCGGCGTTCGGGAAGAAAACTTTCCTCGTGTGGTTGCGCCGGGAAGAAGGTTGCGCGACATTGCTGAGAGTCGTACTCCCCGTGTGGTTTATTTTAGCTTGGCCCGCATTTTTTTCTCAAGTGTGCAACACACGAACCAATTTGCACCCAGCAGCCCGGCCACAACAATTTGTTTTTAAAGAACCCGAGCATGGAATGTGGGATTTTGAGCTTTTAATTTCATGAACATGCTCCGCCTAACTGACCAGAGAATTATATCCAACAATTTATATAAAAAGTAATATAAAAATGTTTATATAACTTCGTATCCTTAAAATTAATTAAGTGTTTTAACTAAGATTACTAAAACTTGTATTTTGAGGCTCAGACGGAATAAATAAATAATATTTTAACGTGGACTAAAATTCTAAAAATTGGGCGGTGACATAATATGGTTGCCGAAGGTGGTATAAAAAATTCAAATCATTTTAACAAGGTGAAATTATATATTGTTCGTGAATGGTTATATCTCTCATATAGTTACACATAAGGAATTTGGCACCACTGATGCAAAGTTGGTGTTTATGACATGACAAATATTGTCATAATAAGAAATTTGACTAGTTTTAAGACGTTTTTTGTGACGTGAATTTAGTTATGTCATTAAATTTAAATGCCTCTAAAACAAACGTCATAAACCGATTGATTTAGTCATTTTGATCAAATGTCATACAATAAACGTCATAAGATAACATATTTCTTGTAGTGAGAGTGTGCATGGGATATAGAAAAGCTGTTGGAAAGTGAAAAAATATACAAAGTGACTTTTATACAAATGACTCTCCAAATCGTAATTTAAAGAGTGGAATTTAGAAAGACTTTTGGAGATGCTCTTAGGTGCAACTGATACCGAGATAAACTTGTCCCAATGGTAACATATACGGCTAGTGTAGTCAAGGCACCTTTTCATTTTCTATTCTTTCTTTTTTCTTTTATGCTATATTTGGGTTGTTCAATAATTTTATCCTATTGTATATTTTGAGTATAACAATAGGGGAAAAATCCATTGATCTATGTTACGGTTCATATTATTTCATTAATGATAAATTATGGTTTTGCTGGCGCATCTCAATCTTTGTATGAACCTCTGAGTTGTTCTAGGATGTTTTTAACTACATTTTGATTATTCCACATAGGAAACACCAATTGTTCCATGTTATATCATGGCGGTTTTTATTAATGAAATTTATTGTTCTGACACTACAATTAAAGTGATCCATATTCTCAAAATATCCTATAATATATTTAGTTATATTTTCTTTAGTTCACAAAAGTCTATTACTATGCTAGTATGATTTAATTATTCTATTGTATTTCAAAATGTTTTAGATATGTTTTGATCGTCTTGGTAGAAAACATTCGCTGTTCCATGTCCTAGATTGTTCCATACATGAAAATTTATTATTCACCTAATATAATTAAATTTTCCACAAATGTGATATGTGATATTTTTAATCGTATTTTGACTACTCCTTTCTATGAGTGAATTTTATGTTATATTTGATATGTTCGATCAACTGAAAACGTCTTATTCCACTAGCACAATTCTATCCTTAAATTTTGAAAGTTCTATGTCATATTTATCTATATTTTTTGTTGTTCCGGTAGTAAAAGCTCCAAGTTATATTTTGATTTGCTCCATCTTGGGAAAATGTTGTAACACCATTACAAATCACTTGTTCTATGTTTTATGTTTAAATATCATATGAAACTTTCTATATACTTTGAGTGTTTCTTATGATACTCCTAATATCTTAGCTCCCACTATATATTTTGAAGCGATAAAAAGAAAAACAAAAGGCAAACATGACATTAGCCATTGCCATTTTATGAAGCACGAAGGCCTGGTAGAATAATACATGCTCATGGGCCTGACTACTAATGAGAGGAACTATGGGCCGAATCTCATTAGCCACCATGGACCAAATCACCAAAGATTTCTTTACTTTTTTTGAGCTTATAAGATTTCGTTACTTGACATGGTTCAAGTTATGACTGTGGCAAATAGGGAAAAAAAGACCCATGCTGGCTGTTAGGTGGATGGACACTGATCAATGTCCACCTAGGTACAACATTATTACAACACAGGCTACAACCTGAGTTGCATAACATAAAAATATGATGAAAGTTGTTAGTCATGTAACGTCCTGTTCGCTTGGCTTATCAACCATCAAAACAATACTTCTCTCATAACAAAATAGTCAAAAACAGCCTCAGCTGATTTATCAGCCACCGAAACAATTAAACGAACAGAACTGCTGATAATATGTAACAACTATTTTTTAGCTAAATGATAGATAAGATTGTAGTGAACATATTACTTGATCACTAAATAGGACGTCAACAAAATTTTTTGAGTTAACCATTATCTGCGTGAAATATAGACATAACCTAAAGAGTATCACGATATTCACTCGGTGGACGTAGAACCGTAGTTATTCAAGTCATGATGTATATGCACGTTAAATTAAGCTTTGGATGACCTATATGATATCACTATTAGGTATACTCTATATTCATCCTGACATATTTGTAATTTAAAATCTTAATTTGTAAAGATATCTGGCTAGTACCACTCGCTACGCGACAACACAAAAAAAGATATATCCGGTGAATGTATAGTATCTCTTTATTTGAAAATATATTTAATTTATATATTCATTACACAATACATCGCTAAGTGTATTGACGTTTTTTTCATGGGGTGTGATTGGTTGCTTTGGTGAGGAGGAGCTAGGATGGAGAGCCGGTTCAGGATGGTGAGATGCATGTTCAAATCGTACAACTAGTCATGTTTGGTTATCTTTGTTGTTGGTCTGGTATGAGATGAGATATTGTTTGGTTGCATACATGGATGAGAGTTTTGAGTGTATGACATATGAACCTCTATATCACAGATGCATCATGTCGTCCTGTATCACGAGGAAGTGAGAATTGAGAAGGTGAAGTCATTCAGGACGGAGAGGTAAAAATGAATGAGACGGAGCAGGGAAAGGATACCAGGGAGGCAACCAAACACGACAAGTGCATCGAACGGTGCTGGAATGAGGTGCAGGACGAGCTCCTGCGTGCTATCAATCACGCCCGTAGTAACGCGTATCCGTTGGATCATAGCAATCCATTGGACCGTAAGGTGTCCAATTTGTATATATAGCCTCCTTCGCATGGCCCTTCTCTCCTATCTCTCAACATACCAAATATATATTCTTTAGATCTTGTCTTCTCCTGCATCAGTGATATGTCTACTTGTTACCTACGATTTAGAGTCTGTTTAAAACACAAAAATTTTATAGGAATGTTATAAGAATTAATTTATTTCTATAGAAAAAATAGAAAAATATAAAAAATTTCCTCGTTCCAAATAGTGCATCAAAGACCACCATCGTTACCGCTACTTCGTCCTGAAGCGTCATCACTCATCACCACCACGTCGACACACTGCCGTCGTCTTTGACCAGGTAATTAGGTAAATTGCTATCCTTTTTCTTACACTCCTACTTTCAAAGATATGCTTGGCGGATTACACAGCGCGTATCCGGCGCCGAACTACCGTTTCGTCCACAGCGAGCGTCGTGGCAGCCATCGGCCGGGCGCTCCACGCGAGTGGACGGCCGGGATCACGCGGGGTGAGGTGGAGCCGCGGCCCGCGGAGGCCAGCCCCAGCGGCCAGCCAAGCCGTCCGCGGACGTGAGGCCTCCTCAGGTGAAGAGGATTCCATGGCCACTGACACGTCCGTCCGTTGGGGAGCTCGGGCGCCTGGCGGTGCAGGGACGTTGGCAATTTTGGCAGACCCCGCGGAGTGCGCAGTCCAAACCACCACCCGCCCGCCCGCGGGTACCCCAATAAATCGCCCGCCTGCCGATTCTTCCAAACCTCACCTCACCTCAACTCACGCACGCCCCCAGGCAGCCAAAAACGAAGGCCCCCAAGCCGCAGCCCCCGCACCGAAACCTCGTCGCGTCGCGCGGAAGAGAGGAGGAGAGAGGGGCGGGGGCGACAAGGGAATACCGCTGCGGATTCCTTCGTCATCCACCACCGCTCCACCACTAAACCCTCCCGTGCTCTTCCACGGGTCGGGACACCGGCGCGCGCTCTCGGCCCGCCGCACCCGCACTCGCACTCGCGCCGCGAGGGGAAACCCTAGCAGCGGCAGATCTAGAGCGGGCGCTCTCGATCTGGCCGCGTAGTCCCCCGTTTTTGCCGGGGGAAATGGCGGAGGATCCTGCCGCGCAACAGGAGATGCGGCAGCTAGAGGACCGGCTCAGGGAGGTCGGGGAACGGCTGCAGGCGCCTCCCGACGACGCGGAGGACCTGCTCAACCTCCTCATCGTGAGCCTGCTCCCCCTTTAGCTCCTCTCGTTGATTGTTACGCGTATGTTAGGACTGCGTTTCTATGATGTGTCGCGTTTGCGGGCGCGCTTACGGCTCTGTTTGTATCGGGTATGAGTAGGAACCGGGTGAGTGTTGCGCACTTACCTGTCGTTCGCGGTGATTGTTTGGGTCGCGGATGAAATGCTACTTGGCCTGGTGATTTGCTTTAAATTGTTTTCCATGCTATGAAATTCGTATTTTTTTTTGTTCTGACAAAACAGTAAGTGTGTCCTGTGGAGTGTTCTCCGTGCTGGACTGTTGTTATACGAGTTATGTGATTTCCTAGAAAATCAGTATACCTTTTATCATTCGAGTGAATTTCTGGAGCTATTATGCAATCTGCCTTTTGGGACTTGGCTTCTCCTTTTTGAACTTTAATTCTATCCTCTTTTTTTTGGGGTTTGAAACGTGGAGTAGTTATCTATTGGACATGCTGATCACGCTGATTTTACTTGTAGTTTTGATGGTGCTGTTTGGTTTGAGAGGAATCCGGAGATGTTGGCTTCTTAGTATCTTTAAGTTTTTTTTATGGATATAAGATTGGAGTTTAGCATTAGCATATTATTCACTACTGCTCCGTGTTTTGTTTTCTTGCTGTACAGAGTAATTTGCCATGGTTTAGATTACTGGGAATGATGTAATTATACCATTTGAGTAAACATATGACGATTTTGATCTTGCTAACTGACCTACCGAGGCTTGCTCCTTGAATCGTATGAAATCAACAAGTTGATTGATGGTTTGTTCATGCAGGAAGTTGAGGAGTGTTTACTTAAAGTTGAGCAGTCACCCCCCGAAAGCACATCGGATGCTCTTCGCCCAGCAACTGAAGCTCTGGTCAAGAAAGAGCTGCTAGGCCATGCTGATTCAAATGTTAGACTTGCTGTGGCATCATGCATATCTGAGATCACACGGATCACGGCGCCCGATGCTCCATATGATGACGATGCAATGAAGGTATAGTCTGCCCTGAATAAAATTATACTCCTGTACTGTGTGTACTTACATATGTTTTTACTTGGTTTTAGGATGTATTCTCTTTAATTGTGGGGGCCTTTGAGCATCTGGATGACATAGAGAGCCCCCTCTTTGGAAGGAGAACTTCAATTCTTGATACTGTGGCAAAAGTTCGGTCCTGTGTGGTGATGCTGGATCTTGAATGTGACGATTTGATAAATGATATGTTCCATCACTTCTTGAGGACTGTTAAGTAAGAAATATCTTAATTCGTCTTAGCTTCATCTATTTCTCCAATTTCTGGATTTCTTGTGCTAAAACATGTTTTTTTGCTAAGGTATATCATGGATACGTTCTCAATTTCCTTTATATTTGTGTAGCATAGTTTACACATCTAAGATTTATTAAGTAACACGAGCATTGGATAGCTCCCTTTTTTTTTTCTTGGATCTGTTCTGCACAGGAAATGAAATGGTATAATCTACTTTTGGCGTCTGATTTGTTTCTTATTTAGATACTAAAATTATATGTGTAATTTTGCCAGCCTTGCTTAACTGCTAATGTTGAAATTGCAAGTCTAAACTTGCCATTGCTCTGTTTCTCTGGCTGGGAGGTAGACGTGCCCACTCTGGCTATTGAATAATGATAAATGAATCTTCTTTATTTTGTTCTTAATCTTTGCTTTACTGTATCCTGCTTTAAAATTTGTTAAATAGGTCAGATCTCTTGGGTTCAGAAGTATGTGGTGAATTCTTATATTCTGTGTACAAGTTTTGAACTTTTCTGCGTCTTATTTCAGTTCTGGACATTCAGAAGCAGTCATATCCTGCATGGAAACAATAATGAGATTGGTAATTGAGGAGAGTGAGGATGTCCAACCCCAGATTGCTTCATGTCTGCTCCAAAATGTTAGAAAAGAAGAAAAGGTACCATCCTTGTTAATTTTTCTCACATCAGCAACACAAATTTACATTCATAGCATAAGGTTGACATGATCTAATAATTTTGATTTTATTTCCAGGAATCTTCTTCACCTTCCTTTGAGCTTGCTGAAAAAGTGATAGGCACATGCCGTGAAAAACTTAAGCCAGTCTTTCTGCAATCACTAAAAGGCACTTCCTTGAGCGAATACAGCCAAATAGTTGCATCAGTTTGTGAAGAGGTTTCAGATGACAGGGAAGATAACAATGCTGATCCTTCTGGGAAGGATGCGGTTAGTTAACTTACTAACTTGCTTGCATTGTTGTTTGCTCGAAGATGGTGCTGTTTAGTTGATTTGTGTCTTACTTTGATGTCTTAATGTTCAGGTGGATGATGGCAAGCTCTCTGAAAGGACTATTTCTGATGAATTACCTCAGGTATGATCTGCATCTTCTGTATTTATGTAAATGGCTAATCTAACAACAGCATGCTGCATGCATATTTTTTTTGGCAGGAATCTTCAAAGGCTGAGCAAGATGTTAGCCGTCCTGAACATGATGGTACTTCTATGAATGGTAATACAGCTACTGCTGTTACCACTCCACCAGATACTGCTGAGTCTGATGATCAAGGACCACCTTCCACAAAAGAGAAGATTGAACAACCTTGCAGTGCTGAAAACATAGCAGATGCTGATCAGTTGAATTCTGACCACAATGAAGGTGCTGAGTCCAATGCTGGAAAGCCCAAAAAGAAAGCTGCCTTTGATTCAGACAAAAGCACTAAGCTCAAACCGTCTGATAAATGTGAAGCACCTGTGCATTCTGATGCTGACACTGGCACTAAAAAAGAAGATCTTGTAGCATCTGCAGAGGGTACCAATGGAGCAGCTGATGATACATCAACGCCTGCTGATAGTACACCTAAAGCAAAGCGAGGCCGTCCTCCTGGCCAAAAGTCATTGCAGAAGAAGGCAGGTGATTCAGCCGGTGATTTGAAAAAAGTCAAGGATGCAGGTTTGGATTTGAAAAAAGCCAAGGAGGCAGGTGATTCAGCCGGTAAGTCAGCTAAAAGATCAGCTAAGGATGAGAAGTCTTCCACAAAGAAGGCTGGTGAAGGAGAATCATCTAAGAAGACTCAAAAGAACAATTCAAAACATCAGAAGGATGAAACTCTTTCTGAGGATGATCCTGCCAAGGATCTGAGCTTAAAGGTTTTTCTCTCTTAACACTAGCAGGTTTTGTGTTGAGTTATCAATATGGTCTGCATTTTACAGTTAGTCCTCCCTCTATTGCGTACAACATGGTCTGATTTCTCCTAGGGTTGTACTATTATGGATCCCTCTTATATTTTTCTTTGAATGTCTATTTATTTGTTCGATAACATATTTTTGTAAGTTTACTCTTTACTGTTGCTAGGTAGTCTTATTTACTTTTTAGTCTAAAACAAGTAAATGTATTTAGAATATTCTATTTTTGTAACTTTGTTATTCCTTGACTTTTATTTGCTGGTTTCTTTGCTGGAATTAAAACCTTGAGATTTAATTGCGTGAACATTCAGCACTTTATTGGATATGCTATCATGTTTTTCCCTTGCCTTTTATCGTGTTTGCGCCTTTAATAGTGATTAGTGTACTGGCACTTTTACCACAATGCAGGAAATGATATCACCAAAATCTTTGACCAAGGGCCGAGGTAGAACTAAAGGGCAAAGCACAGGAATAGCACACCTAAGATGAAGCAAGAACAAGAAACTGAAGAGGTACAGGGCAGACTTGATTAAAATTACTGCAATAGTGTTTTTTGATGTCTAGTTGAGCTTGAAATGTTTGATCAATTGGTCTTTTGCTTGGTCAAGAATTTTCATGTTGATACATAACAAGTTCATAATAGCTTTATATACCTGTCTTATTATTTGAATATTCTAGTCTGAGCACTATATGTCGTATGCACATAGAATTTTGTTTATTTGTTTGTTTAGGTAACCTAAATCTGATTCTTGAGTTCCTTTTTACAGCCTCCTCGTTCAAGGAAAAGTAAAGGCCTTGATAGAAGTCTAGTTGGTGCAAGGATCAAAGTTTGGTGGCCGGATGATAAGATGTAAGTAGAATGAACAATTCCATTCGTCTTATGGTTTCTACGGCTGATAAGCCGACTTTAGCTGTTTTTGGCTGTTTTGTTTTGAGAGGAAAACACAGTACTATGGCTGATAAGTTAAACGAACACGCTAGCTGGTTATTTTCTTCCCTGTTTGATATTATAAATGTAGCCATTATTATTTGTAAACCTGTTTCTTTTAACTTATTTATTATGTCTTGTTATTTTTAGTAGTTCCAAATCTGACATTTTCCTTCTGATGGTTGCTCTTTTAGAAATGAATATTTCTATTTGGATTTAACAAATTGCATTGCGGTGGCTTACTATTTTCATCATTTTCCAGATTTTAATCCTTTTTATTATTATTTTTCAGGTTCTACAATGGTGTTGTGGAGTCATTTGATTCTGTTTCTAAGAGACACAAGGTTTGTCTTTGTGCATTGCTATATCCTGTCCTGGCTATTTTGTTTTCAGGAGAAAAAAGTAGTGCTAATGAATGGATCTTTATTTATTCTATGTTTCTTTTCATTATGTTCTCTTCCCTTTCCGGAGCATAGGTCGCATATGATGATGGGGATGTAGAGGTACTACTACTGAGGGATGAAAAATGGGAATTCATCAGTGAGGTATGCACATTTCAACCCATGATTTTTATAATTCATACTGATTCCTTGTTTCTGATTAACTTTTACTCTGACAGAAGGGAGCTTCTGTGGCATCTGAAACGTAAGTTTACTCATCTTTGTGCTATTTTTGTATTTGCAATGTCAATTGCAGTTATATCTGTGTCATTAACTACAACTTCAAATTTGGATATTTGTTCATGCATTGGCTGGCAGTAGAACTAGTTCCCATATGTATTATAAGAATATGCAATCCACAGGGTCTCTGTTTACTTGCCCTTACGATAATAGGGTCACTGACTCAGCGTTTAGTGCCTTGCTGCTAATATTTTTGCTCACCTGCATGTGTGGATTTTCATAAACTAGATCTTCTAAATAGTTAAAGGTCTGGGTTACGGTGAATCAGTGTGTTTCTCTGCTTTCAGTGTGATACATGTGTACTTTTCTCCCTGTTTTCTTGTTTTTCAAATGCTTGGCTTACCGTTGTGTCAAGTGTCAATCAGGACCGGGCATTGGCTCTGGTTTATTGGTTTGCTATGATCACTCCACCAAGTGACATCTCTTTGTCTGGAAATTGTTTGTTTTTCTGAAAGAAGTACGAGGGAAATGTTAGTTGTAAACTAGTTTGTGGATACCAGCAAACTGCATAGGCCCCTGCTGGCAATTGATAATTGGTTATTTATCTGAATTTGAAGCATGTCAGTAATCTCATGCCACTTGATAAGTGGTTTTGTTAAGTGGTGTTATTGTTTGTTTCAACAGGCCACGAGGCAGAAAAAGAAAAGTGGATGCAGTGAAGGAAGAAAATACAGAAACACCTAAAAGGTAATTAATTGATACAAAGAAGTCACGATGACTCATGCCTGTGGCTTTTCTGATACTACTGTTTTCTGCATGGTTGCAGTGATGCTGTGGATCCTCCAAAGAAAAGAGGACGTCCAAAAGGTGTGCGATCCAGCAATGGGACACCTAGTAACTCAGCTACTCCGAGCACAAAGGGTAAATCTGCCGGCAAGGATACCAAAGAAACACCTAAAACTGGCCCCAACCTTAAAAAGCAACTTGAGAAGAGCTCCAAGGACAAAGCTAGTGTTTCAACTGAGACAAAGGATGAATTGCCTAAAGATGATAAGAGTGCCAGCAAACCTAAGGAGGCTATTAGCAAAGGCAAGGATTCAAAAGATGAAGGCAAGTCCACTGAAGGAAAAGCTAGGCCAGGTCGGAAACCAAAAAATGCTGGTACTCCTGCGAAGAGTGAGGCTGACAAAGAGAAGCGGAAGGAGAAAGAAAAGGCAGCTGAAATAGAGCAGGAGGCATCAGGAAATGCTTCTACAGGAAAGAAGCGCAGAAGGAAGGCATGAAAGTTAACGCTGATGAACTTTTTGTAAATGGATGTGCTCCCTTAGATTTGCTCCTTTAGGCAGAGGTGTTGGCGCTGCACCTTGTATTATTGAGTGTTAACTTGAAATTTCGTCTGATTGATCTCGAGTAGTTAGTTGTGAAAGCAACATTTGCAATAGCTGTAATGTTAGGAGTAATGTGTTCGTTGTGGTAAGATCCATGGTGCATTGGTGCTGAGCCTTAAGCGGAATGAACCCTATGCTCGCTGTGAGGCCCATGGCATCGTGTTGTCGGGTGGTGTTGTAGCTTATTGATGTTCTATTTATTATAAGCAATTAAGCAGTGGATTTTGAAGCAAATGCACCTTTTTGACTAGGATGTTTCCCTGGTTTTTGAGTTGGGCATGTTTGTCTGCTGCGTTCTAACTAACTGCTCTTGCAATCTGCAGTTTACCTCTGAATCTTGGCCTCTGCAGCCCTTGCAATCTTTTGTTACTGTATAGCGACTTTTTTATATTTATATTTACTTATAATCCGTATTGGTTAGGGCAGGCTAAGAGCGGCATCTACAAACTGCGAGTAGTCTCTACAAATATTGGTTTGGCAGATAGATGTGCGCACATATTTATCCGCGTGATTAGGCCGAATTTTCTAAGTGCCGAAAGATCGACAGTTGAGATAGGCAGTCGTTGGAGAGCAATTTTTCGAATCTTGTCAAAAAAATCAAGATTGGGAGTAGGTCTTAGAAACTCTTGGACATGCTCTTAGAGAGGATGGCTTCTTCAGTGCCCATGAAATTTTGGATGTCCCCCCATGGGGCACCAAGGTTCATTCCAAATTTTACATTTTCATCACACAGCTGCAAATGTCTGCAACCATTTAAGTTTTGTCACACAGGAAGTTGCATATAAGCGTGCTGAAAGTGAGTGCTGGTTATCCATTATCCAGGCAGGTTCTGCGGCGGGTAGGAAGTAGTAGGTAGGAGGAAGGACACCTGGCTACGATAGCAGGACTCGGCTGTAAAAACTGCTCTACTATTCCTTCAGTTCCAACTGTACAAACCGGTATTTGGAAGCAATAGGGATACTAGTCATTCTAGCACTTTCCTACTCTTCGTTACTGGACAAGACTGGTAGTACTGTATTCTTGACGAGTACTGCTCATATATGTCGTAAGGGCCCATGCATTATACCTATATACTTTCCCATGCTTTAATATAAATTTACTGCCCCATTTTTTCTACGATAGCTGGAACTAATTCCTTATCAACCAGTAGCTACCCGTTCACTTAGCCTAAAAACTACTAGTCCATAAGTAGGTAGCCCATATGGAAGAAAGGAGAGCTAGGCGAAAGCCACAAAGAAGTAAGTGAGCTAGGCATTCCTGGTTGTCCACGTTGAAAGAAAGAAATAGATAGCTGGAAAAGACTAGCACTATCCAACTAGTTGTTTCGTTCCTGCTGTCCAAACAGAGCTAACTATTCGTTCGTTCCCGTAGCAAAGGGGGAATGTAGAAAGAAGTAGATTGCTTTTCTTGCCAGGAACTACTAACTGACCTCTAAAAGCTTAACGATAAGCACAGTACAGCCATATGATCAAACTTGATCCTTGTTTATTCCGAAATTCTATTTTTAAGCAATTTGCCCTCAACAAAACAACTCATTTTGGAAGGCTATGAAGGGAAATTGATTGACAAGCCCTTACTTCAATATATATATATATATATATATATATATGCAACTTTCCCAGCTTATATACTTGGGGCTTCCGCTGCGCGCCTTTATTTTACTTTTCTACGAAGACAACAAATCCTACTAGAAAGGGACAAGTAAGTTGCCTCAGTCCTTTCGATTATTAGTAGGGGCTCGCTCAAAATATGTTCCTTATCTAATAACAAAGCAGATTGGTCGATTTCAGTTTCAGTAAGCAATTTATTAAAGGATCAAAATCATAAGAATTTCATTACCTTGAGAGTATAAGTTTGAACATTTTCAGACTCAAAAGAACCATCTCTATTGCTTCTGATATTCAAGAGATTCTTTGCTGATCTGCTCACCTACAATGCTTTGGGCCCAGTCTTCTCTATGCATGGCATTTCAAGAGAGAGAACTGCAAGAAATCTCCTTTAAGAGATATGAACAGAATCGGATTTCTTCGAAGAGCTATCCGCGAATGTCTCTTCTTTTGTTTTTATATCAGAATGATATTGTTGAAGAGGGCAATGAGACTGCAGTAAAGGAGGATTACTTGCATTGATATCATCATGAGTGGATTGATTAATCAATGTATTGAGAGTAGATGGAGTAGGTGATCTACGAGAAAATAAGTGCTCAAAATCCATAGAGGACTTGTTGGGCGCTCTCTCTCTCTATCTCAGCTGCTAAAAAGACTACTGGCCGGCGCAAGAGGGACTTTTCTCGTTAGCCGTATTCTATATTCATACCGAGTTCATGTCTGTTTTTCCAGGATATTTAAAAGTCGTACCCGACCCGTAGACTTGTGAAAGCAGTAGCGTTAAGTCAGAGTTGATAAGGTATTTTTCTATGGCCAAACACACATATTATCGCTTTCCTAGCTATTAGTAACGCATCTCAGAGGTAATTTTAGCACGCTCTTGGGTTGAAGCACTTACCTTTCGGTATCGGGCTACTAGCTGTAAGGCTCTGGGTTTTTTACCACCATAATCCTATCGAACTTCAAACGTGTGTCGCCAGTATTATCGTATATGGCTATTTTCTTTATCTATGTGAAAGCTATGCATATAGAATTATTAGTGTTAATAGAGCCAGCCCTTGTCTATAAGTCGGGTGAATGAAAAAGAAAGCCAAACCTGAATTATTGATCATTTGTTTTCTGTTGCAGAGCTGTTGTTAAACTGACTTCACCTATAAAATGCAAATTGAAAAATTCCATGCCTTAAGCAGAGTAAAGTAACATATCCACTAAATGCAATAAAAATAAAATCAGAAAAAGAAAATGTCTGACTTCCGCATACTTCTCTCGGCCTAAGGAAAATAAGTGTTTTCTAGGATGCTAACTAAAAGAGATGGCTAAGGGGCATAGCGAGAAGTAAAGCAGGAAATAAAGTCGGCGTATTCTCTACCCCGGTTATTAAACTTCCTTCTACTCTTTCGTGACACACGACGTTGGAAAAAAATACTTTAGTTAAGGCCTGGCCTGCTTCGTGTAACTGCACATCGATAACTTTCTGCTACTGGTACATAAACTGCTACTTTTTCTGATTTCCTTGCAAATAAGGCTTTCGTTGCGTAATGCTCTCCCTTATACCTAAAGCTACTGATTAAGAGTGAGTGCTAGCTAACTGCTTTGTTTTAGCGACTTTCAAATAGAAGAATTCAAAGGGACCTTTTGTCTCGGCTTTTATGGCTCGTAACAATAAAGGTTACTCGCTGGGTAGGGGATATAAGAAAAGCAAAAAGGAAAGGTCGATAAAATGATTCAATCTGACTTTATCGTATTCTGGATAGGTGAATCGGACCAATACCTATCTTACACCAACAAGGAGTCGCTTTGTTTGCGCAGTTCGGTTAGCAGGCAGGCCGCCTTCCTAATCTGCGGGCTCACCGGTCAAAAGAGTCCTCTATCCGGACTCCCCCTAGACCTCTGTCTGGCCTAGGGAACTTCTCTAAGCTCGAGAGCTCCTGTCTCCTCACTTAAAGCGTAACCGGCTCACCTCCCCCATCCCCCTTTCCATTTAATCAATGACAAAACCCACCTTGAAATTGACTTGACTTAACGAAACGACTTCGACTTTCGAACAATCAATCGTAGCAGCTCCTGCACCGATGGAATTTTCCATCATGCCCTTCCGACTAGTCAAAGTATTAATTGAATAGAATCCACGGCGGCTTCAAACCAACACGGATTTTCGGAAAGATAAAGATCTAGAATCATATTCCCTAAAAAGGAAGCACTACTTAGTGACTAGGAGCGGAGCGCCCCTTTCTTGTTCTTGGTGGCGTCTATAGCGAAGAAGACCTTCCCGAACGAGGGCCGTCCAGTCCCTGGCCGGCTCTCGGTTCTTGAGCAAGCTCCTCCACTGCGGGTAGGATGCTCATAGATGAAGAAAAGATACTTTAGGCAAGTGGTTCTGGTAGCTCAGCTGGTTAGAGCAAAGGACTGAAAATCCTTTTTTGCTTGTTTCAGTGGGAAGAGCAAGGGGCATTGCCCTTTAAATCCTTCAGTGGTTCGAATCCACATCTGAGCGTCTTTTTTTTCGGTATGCCGCTCCGCGAGCAAGGAGCGCCGCGAGGAGAGCGAGAGAACGAAGTGGGCTTTGGTGATGTCGGAATTTGCACCTATTTGTATCTATTTCATTTCGGTATATTTATATATAGCTTTCGCCCTTTAGTTCAAACAAACTTCATCTCCTGCGTCGGCTGTTTCACCTCAAAATGGCCTAAAGTACCTCGCCGAGCACATAAGCGAGTTGAACCACATCGTGAACCAATAGAAGTCGGTCGAGTACCCATTGGGCGATGAGTAGAAGGCACACTGCTTCTTTTTTTCCCTCTATGCCGGATAGTTGGTCCACAACCTTACTTATATGTTTATGTGGCAACGCCAAATTCTCTACTATGTCCGTGACTGCATCGTAAACGAAGAGATTCGTAGGAAGGAGCGAGGCAAGACCAAAAGCTTTTTTCCACGTTTCGTTTTCTATGTGATATAATACCTAACTCTGCAATTTCTTTCTACTGCATCTTAGGCAAGCAATGTTCAGTTACAGGTGCTCCGTCTCACCAAAAGCAAGGAAAGTAGGAATTACTTGAGGCATAAAAGCAAGAATGCCAGGATTTCCCATGAATTGCAGAGAAGTGGACTGGGTCTGATCGTATGAAATAAATTCCTCCTCGATCAACATCGTAGGGCACATCGTTGGTTAAGTGGCGGGGGGAAAAGCTAGTTATTTCTAAAAGCAAAGGATCCATAAAATGAACCAATCGAGCAACTACGGCAATGCTCGATGCTATTTCGGGGCCTATGAGTAAGCGAAATGAAAGGACATGTCAAGTACAGGAATAGGTAAGGTTTTCTGTCGCATTTCTTTCTATAGCATTGCTATATTGCTTTATGCACTTGTCGGCCTACTCAGCGAATGTATGGATTCGGCCGGAAATAAGTACCTATCCCTTACGGGAATCGAACCCGTGTCTTCGACATGAAAATACGATGTCCTAACCACTGGACGAAAGGGACCAAAAAGCAATTCTTCATATACCTAAGAAAAGAGAATAGAAGTGGTTCCTTTTCTTTCTATACGAAATTCGACGATTTCGTTTGTGTTCATGTTGGCGATTTCAGATGTGAATGAGGTCGGTCGTCTCCCCTTCCTACGGGTTCCCAGTGACACATCAACCACGCCCCTTCCTTTTCTCCGATCATAAATAACCTGATCTCTTTCTTTGTCTTTCATCCCCTTCTTTCTAATTCAAAAAATAAAGAGGAATTTGGATCCTTTGAGTCTCCCCCGATTTAGAACTTCCTATCAAAAGATATGACTGAATAGTTGAAAAAAAGCTTATTGAATCTTCCTAAAATGCTCAATCCAAAAGGATTATTTCGTTGTTTGTGCCAAAAAAACTCTTTAAAGCTAGTGAAATCGGCTCATAAGCGCCCGGTGAAGTGGCCAAGAAAGGCATGCATGGCTCTTCCTATTCTTCACAGGCGGTGGGATATCTCGTAACCTAGCTACCTTGGCAACTAGCTCTATTCGCTTACCTCGGGTGATCGAGTTCTGTTCAATAATTATAATTCTAAAGAAGCTGTCAAGTTATGGCTAAATCCTCATCTCCATAGTTGAATAATAAACCCAGCCCTGCCCTTATCTTGGGCTTGACAGGTAGACTATAAAGAGATTCAGTACAGCAAGCCTGACACTCATATTTATTAATATAATGGGGATTAGGCTCGTGAGCCAGACAAAAAAAAACATGTAATATATGTATTTATTTAAATTTTGAGAATAATAATAATATAAAAATTGTTTATTCATAGGTCTTAAATCAAACAAAAAATAATATGTATTAATATATTATAGTACTACACTATACATATATTATATATACTTTATTATATATAATACATCCATAATCTATTATTGATTATCCATAATTCATTTAAAAACAAAATAAACTCATATAATCTCAAATTTATAAAGTTAAAGTCCAATCCTTAACTATTTATAAAGTGTAAAACATGAAGTCTTATAAAACTCCTAAAGTTTAGGGTCAATAACTTTGTCTTATTAGGCTCACGAGCCAGCTCACGAGCTGACTCATTAACTAAATGAGCTAAAGTGCTAACTCAGTTTGTTGAAAAATATAAACGAGCCGAGCCGAGTCGAGCGAGCTAACGTGCTACGAGCTTTTCGTCCGGCCTTACGTCCAGGTGGTCAACTTAAATCACAGACATCCCTCTCTTTCTCTCTGTAATTTTCTCCATGGGATTCTGTTAAAATTTGTTCAGCAAAATTTTCTCCATGTTTAAGTTTAACCTGTACATGTACTGTACACCCTTCGAGACCAGGGGCACAGACCAAAGTTTCATAACAAGAATCAAGATACAGTTTCGTAGTGGTCGTCTCGATCATGTTTTAGATCGAGCAGAGTCAAATGGAGTGCAAGATTAGGCAGCCGCCGCCGCCGCCCTCCTCTCCTCACTTTAAATTTGCACTATGCACGGCCGTGTAGGCCGCCAATTCTACTACTGGGGTCCTGCGGCCCGTGTGCATTCGTCAAACCGATAAGAACGCGTGCGTTTCTTTCTTCAGAGAAAGGAATGACGCGAAGATAATCCAAGCCCGGCACTACCAGAGTCGGCGAAGAAGATAAAGACCTGAATGCGCTGCCACGCCAGCTCGATCATCGCCGTCCTCCTGCTGCTTCGCTGGACCCATCGCTTTCCTGCAGAAAATTTTCGCCTTCCTCTTGTCACTGGTTGAATATCTCACTGTGGAACCGTCCGCGCTTCGGTCACTTGTTGAATATATTTACATATCTCACTTGGGGTTTACGGACGGACAGGAACGGGAGTGGGCAGTACATTTGTGCGGCATCATTTTACCTCCCATCCCATCGAAAGATGAGGACGAAGAAGATGAGCTGACGTAGCGTGGTTAACCGATTCATTTGCATTGTAGCATTGTGAGCTCGAATTCATCAGAATCCAGGAGGTACTAGCATATAATTGCGCTAGTACTACATGCCTAGTATACAGGAACCGGTGTCTTTTGATTTTGCATTTCCACTCTTTAAGCTCAATCCATCGTCCTAAAAAGGCGTTCTACCTGCCGCTGTTAAGTTGTCTTGGTTACGAGAGCTCTGAACGACGCTGCAGGCAGCTGCCACTTTTGGAGCTAGTGATCTACTAGCGTCGTGCTGCTCGAGCGACGAGAGTGGTTCGGGATCTTCGCCGCAGCCGAAGTACGAGCGGCCGCTTTTGGGGCGTGCAAGTGCAACGCGACACCTCCCAGTCCACTGTCCGCCCCCAACGCATCCACAGAACTTTCCAATCCACTACCAGTACGCTTTTTTTCAGTTCCAGCCCCAACTCGCGAGCACAGGCCCCGGGATCGCGACACCAGGCGAAAAAAAACCCCCGCTGGATTTGCGTGCCACGCACCCGCACAGACAGGCAGCACTTCAGGAGAGAAACGCAAACGCAAACGCCCTCGCCTCCCGCACCGCACCCAACCCAACCCGAACCGGGGGCCAACCCACTCCTGTGATCGCCGCCGCCCCACCAGCACCAAATCCGTCGCCCCGCGCCCGCCCCACCAGCGCGCAGGCGGCAGGCCACTCCCGTCGTCTCGCGCCAACGGAACAACCGCTGGGGTGTGGACGTGTGCGGGGTGACGTGACGTCTCGCGCGAGACGACCAAATCCTCCTGGTCCTGGACGACCGACCTGCCGCGCCCGCGCCTCCTTTTCTCCGTCCCACCCGGCACGACACGTCGGGCACGAGGCTGCCCTGCTGCCGCGCCGTTATATACGCCAGCTGCTCCCAGACCCGGGTGGCCGGCTCGTCTCCTTCTCATCCCCGCAATATACCCAACATCCAACATAACGGCCGTGCGCCGCGCGCACAAAAAAAAAAAAAAAAACACGCACCGCCTCAGCGCCTCCGCCAGCCGCGCCGCGCGCGAATTTTAACCTGTGACGCTTCCTGCTCGCGATCGGCCGCGTGCGCCTCAACGTTGGCGGGCGGGTGTTCGAGACGACGGCCACCACGCTCGCCAGCGCGGGGCGAGACACCATGCTCGGCGCCATGCTGGACGCCTCCTGGAACGCCTCCCGCGACGACGGCGCGGCCGAGTACTTCATCGACCGCGATCCGTCATGCTTCGCGGTGCTGCTGGACCTCCTCCGCACGGGGGGGGGGGGGGGGGGGGGGGGGGGGGGGGGGGCTCCACGTGCCCCCGGGCGTCCCCGAGGCGACGCTGTACCGCGAGGCGCTCTACTACGGCCTCCTGGACCGCGTCCGCGCCGCGCGCCTCGGGGACTTGGACGGATACCGCCTCCGCCTGGCGGCGTCCGTGCCCGGGCGCTCGCCGGGGGACGGCACGGCCGTGCGCGCGGCGCCCGACGGCGGCTGCTGCGTCGTGCACGGCGGCGCCGTGCGCGTGTACAGCTGGATGCTCCAGGAGCGCCGCCCGGTGTACCTGGGCCACGCGCCCGTCAACGACGCGGCGTAACTGGACGCCGCCACGCTCCTCGTCGCCGCGCGGGAGCGGCCCGGCCGGCCCGGCGACGGCGACGACGGCGGCGTGGCCGCCTTCTCCGCGCTCACGGGCGAGGTACGCCGCCGCTTCCGCGTCGCGCACGATCGCCAGCCCAGGTCGTTCACCGCCGGCGCGCTGGCGTTTGACGGAGGAGGAGGAGGAGGACGAGGCTGCCGCGTCTTCGCCAGCTGCAAGGGCCGGTTCAACGAGTACGGCGTCGCCGTCTGGGACCGGAACACCGGCGAGCAGGCCGACTTCTTCTACGAGCCGCCGGGATGCGCGCTGGGCGACGCTGACAGGCTCCAGTGGCTCGACGGCACCGGCACGCTCGTGGTGGCCACCATGTTCCCGCGCACCGACTCCTCCTTCGTCAGCCTGCTCGATTTCCGGGACAGGAGCGTCGTCTGGTCGTGGTCCGACGTCGGCACGCCGGCGTCGCTCGAGGAAAAGCACGCGGTCCATGCCGTCGTGATGGAGGACGGGAGGTCGGTGTGCGTCATCAACCAGTACGACGACCTCGGCTTCCTCGACCTCCGGAGCACCGCCGCCGGCGTGCGCTGGCGATCGCGGAGCAAGCTGGCGACGAGCGGGAAGACGAAGCCGCTCATCAGCGAGGAGGTTTGCTATCCGAAGCTCGCTACGTACGGCGGTCAGCTGTTCGCGTCGACGGGAGACACCGTCTCTGTGTTCAGCGGACCCGATCACGTGCTGACTTCGACGTTGCGCGGCAGCCAAGGCGGCGCCATCTGCGACTTCTCCATCGGCGGCGACCGCCTCTTCGCCCAGCACAGCGAGGAGAATGTTTTCGATGTCTGGGAGACGCCGCCTCCGGCGATCATCTGACTGTCACAAGATTGTTAGTCGTGTTACTTGCTCTTGTAACGGCGGTAAAGGAATTAATTACTAACACAGGTTTCGACACGGAAAAAAAATACACACTGTAACTTTCTCATCATTGTGAATTTGTGATGACACTCGTTCTGCTTCTAGAAAGGAATACCAGTGGAGTGTGGAGCACAGTATTGTCATTCTCGACAAACACCTTTCTTTTGCTTTCTATTCCTTCTGATGTTCATTATCACCCAGCAAAAAGATTGTTGCTGCTGATCCTGAACACATCAGCAGGCAATCATGGGCTACGTTCCGTCGAGATCATTGCGTACCCGATGTGTTGTGTACTGATTAGGAGGTCCCATGGGATCGTAATCACATTACATTCTTACCATGATTCACACAACATGTCTCCCAGAGGAAAATAGGAGCAGAAACTGGGTCCCTAATTGTCTTTGTCCACCTCCGCAAGGAAAGAAACAAAAAGGAACGAAGCAGCAGATCATGTTCAGATCTCTGTCTTTTGCTCCAGTACCAGCAGTGTATTTATCCACTCATCGGCCTGACGATCCCATCTTACGGCCTTTTGTACTTTGTCAAGCTCTCGGCTAAAGAAGTCAGGCTAGATCCACATGAACAATAGCATATATTTGCCTCTTGCTTTGATGCTTTTGATGCAACCTTAACATCTTTTCAAAAGCAACATCACACTTAACCGTTAAGCAGTGATCAATGAAGTGAGCTCAGGGGTCGAGCTCACCGCCACTGACGCAAGAGCAGGAGCAGAGCGTCCTCCCAATAGTCTCCATGCTTCGTCAGTGAGCAGCCGGCGGGTGGGCATTTGGCCTCAGGGTTGGTACGTACCCGTCGACGCATCCGACTCCGACACAATTCCTGAGGCATGGCATGCTTTCGCTTCAAACGTAAGGCAAGGCAACCAACACGGCGTCGCCGGCGCGCCGAGTGCAGCGAAAACCTCCCTTTCGTCGTACCTACTGAAGGAAATGCAATGGAATTAATCCGTCGTCCTGACTGACACACCGACCGACGGAATGTCTTGTAAATAAATGTATCTGCGTGGCGTGGGTCTGTCTCTCTCTCTCTCTCTCTCGCAGGAAATACGAAATGTTGTTGTTGTTGGTGGTGTTAGAAGTTGATCTCCCACCGTTTAGGCCCAACGGCTTAACGGACCTTAGATCTGCGCCCTGATCGGGGGCGCCCAACCTTGTGGTTGGTGACCCCCCGTCGCACAGCGCTATAAAGACAAGGTGTGGGCCGGAGCGCTAGGTACGAGACGTGACACGAGTCACGAGGTTCGCCAGCCGCCAGTCTCCCCACCGACATCTAAACCTTAATCCGATCTGAGGGGCGCTGCCAGCGACGGGGTTCCCCATCGACGCCGGCGAGCACCCGGATGGAGGACGCGAGCACCGACGCTACTGCGACCAACATGACGGGCGGCGACTCCACCTCTAACTCCAACCCGAACCCCTGCGCAACCGCCGCCACCACTGCACCACCTCCCGTTGACGGATCCGGTCTGTACTCTACCGTTCTCTCTCTCTTTACATGCATAGCATGAACTGCATCCCTATTTATCTACTCGAACATGTGTTTACCCACTGGATCTACCTCCTAGACGATCCTATGAACATAACAATGGTATCAGACGCCTCCTACGGAGGGGATCCATTCGGATCTGAGCCAAATCGGCTCAACAGAGCGAAAACTCTAACCCTAATTTGAATAACCGCACGGGTTAGGGAGAAGAAACTAGAACCGAACCACGGATCGGCATGAACGAACACAACAACGAAACCCTAAGCACTAGGGACACCCGATCCGAACGAAAATCATGAACTAGAAACCCTAACCGTCCAATCACTCGACACAGGGGGTTAGGGACAAACAAAGAACGAACACCCCAAATCTCGAATCAAGAACACACAGAATGAACAACCCGAAAATACCGCAAGAACAACCTGAACCCACCCTACCTCGTCACACGGCATGGAACCCGCACCACCGCGGAGCCACTCGACGGCGGCGTGCTCAGCCGTGGGCGAGCACGCCCGCCGGCGAGGGGGCCCGCGACAGCGCATCCTTGGGCCGCCGCTCGCTCTCTGCGCTGCTCTCGCGCACAGGGGAAACAGGAGCGGCGCCGGGGCTCGTTGCTGCTGCTAGAAGGAGTGGCACGGGGGAGACAGGAAAGGAGGGAGAGCAGTCGGCGCTTGACGCCGGCGGGCTCTCCCCGGCCGACACCGCCGGCAAATCTGCCGCCGTCGCTCTGCTGCGCGGCTGCTCAGAAGGGGAGGGGAAGAAAATGATTAGGGTTTCGGGGGGGGGGGGGGGGGGATCGGCTGAGTCCGGTTTTGACCCTGCGACCTTCCTGCGCGGCCGTTGGATCCGTCTGCCCTAGATCAGACGGTTCTCGGTGCGCAGCGGGTAGCTGGGCCGACTTTGAGCCCATGCGGGAAAGGGCAGAGCCCCGCGCGCGGCTGGCTGGGCTGAAATGGCCTCTAGGCCACTCGGTTCGCCCTGGCCCGCGAATGAACAGTACAGTTTTTCAATTTTATTTTTTCCAGAAAAATAATGAACTTTGAATTTAAATGGATTTGAATTGCATTTTGATGAAAATTTCTCTGTACAAATTTTTATCCAACGATAATTTTTTGTTCATAGAATATTACGAATTGATTTTCTTCTGGAAAATGGGATTATGAACATTATTATTGATTTCCGCTGCGAAGAAAATATTGAATTTCCTCTCTTGATTAAATCTGCACCAACGTGTAATTTAATTTTGAGCAAATTATGAATTCTCTGAAATTTTGATGAAATTATAGTACTGTTATTTTTTGACCAACGTTTTTAATAACATTATTATAATGAATTGCTATGCATTTATTTTACTTCTGCCCAACGGTGATGTATAATTTTTTGTATAGATGAATTGTATGTTTTAATTTGACCAACGTTGAGTTATGACATGCAATTTATATGATGAATGTGTCTCACTTTTCTTTGGATAAATTTCAGGAGTTAAAGGAATGGTGAATATTAACAACATTCCCCCACTAAACGGTACCAACTACCGTGTGTGGCGGGAGAAGTACGAACTGGAACTTGCACTGGCAGAGATCGACCTTGCCATTACTTCACCGAGTCCTACTATTCCAGAGGAACCGGAGAAGAGAACCGATAAAACTGACGAAGCATTTAACGCCCGAAAGCGTGACTTTATTGAAGTCAGAATGAAATATGACATTGAACACAGGCGTTGGATTCAATCCAATCGAAAATGCCTGTGTGTGGCGAAAGCCACTATTGAAGACCAAATCCGAAGGTCTATCTTAGAATGCATCACCGCCATTGACTACCTCGAAAGGGTAAAGAGTCAGTTTATTGGGTCTTCCAAGGCCACAGCAAGCACCATGATACATAAACTTGTATCTGAAAAATACAATGGTGGTGATGTGCGCCAGCACATATTGAAAATGAACACAATGGCAGCAAAATTAAAGACAATGGATTTGGGGATCAATGATAAGTTCTTCATTCACTTGGTCTTTCTTTCTCAGCCAAAAGAATTCGAAACCTTTGCTGTGAACTATAATATGTTGCCTGAAAACTGGGACATTGAAAAGTTCATTGCAATGTGTGTTCAGGAGGAAGAGAGACTTAAGTCCGCACAGGGTGAATCAGCTCATCTTGTGAAGGACAATAAAAGAAAGAATTATTACAAGAAACCACAGGGGAAACCCCAGTGGAATAAAGGCTCTCCCTCCAAGCCACAAGAAAAGACAATTGAAAAGTGAAAAGAAAAGGATTCTCAGGATGAGGACTTCAGAAAATATGGCAATGCTGAAAAAGACCAGTGCAAGGAATGCTTTAAAAGAGGGCATTACAAGAGAGATTGCCCAGTTTACCTGAAAAAGTTATTGAAGAAAGGTGATGATACTATCACATTTGTAGATGAATCCCTGTTTTTATGTTATTTTAACACCACTTGGTGGATTGATTCAGGAGCAACAATTCACGTTTCGAATTCTTTATAGGGGTTAAGTGGGAGGAGAACTCTGCAAAGAGGAGAAAGAACGATTAAAGTTGCGAATGAAGTACAAGCTGGAGTTGAAGCCATTGGCGATCTAGCTTTAGAATTAAAAGATGGCTTTGTACTTAAGCTTAGAAATATACTCTATGTTCTTTCTTTGCGTAGGAATTTAATAAGTGTTTCGAAACTCGATGATGATGGATTTGACTGTCATTTTGATAATGGCAGATGTGAAATATTTGATAATAATGATAAGTGTGTTGGTCTTGCCTTCCGACAAGACAAGCTTTATTTATTATCTCTTGCTGAGAATGTGAATCATGAATGTGATGTTGTGAATGTCTCCCAATCTACAAATGAGAACAAGAAGCGAAAGAGAAATGAAAGCGTCTCTTCGAAACTATGGCATTGTCGTTTGGGCCATATTTCGAGGGGGAGAATAGAACGCTTAGTGAAACAATCGATTCTTCCGCACTTAGAATTCTCCGATTTAGAACAATGTGTTGATTGCATCAAAGGAAATATGTTAAGAAAATAAAGAAAGATGCTAAACGAAGCACGAGAGTATTAGAAATAATCCACACGGACATTTGCGATCCATTCCCAATGAAAAGCGTGGATGGTTATGATTCGTTCATAACATTCATGGATGATTACTCTCGTTATGGCTATATTTATCCAATTAAAGAAAGAACAGAAGCATTGGATAAATTTAAGATATTTAAAGCCAAAATTGAAAATCAACACAACTTGAAAATAAAGATAGTTCGATCAGACCGTGGTGGAGAGTATTATGGGCGACATACCCCGTATGGTCAAATTCCAGGTCCCTTTACAAGGTTCCTACAGGAAAATGACATAGTCGCTCAATACTCCACACCGGGGGAGCCTCAGCAGAATGGAGTGGCTGAAAGAAGAAACCGTACCCTAATGGATATGGTGAGAAGCATGATGAGTTACTCCACACTACCGGTTGGTTTATGGATGGAGGCACTGAAAACCGCCATTCATATACTTAATCGAGTACCAAGCAAGTCGGTGCAGAAAACACCATATGAATTATGGACAGGAAGAGAACCCTCACTTAAGCACTTACGTGTGTGGGGCTGTTCAGCTGAGGCAAAGGTTTTTAACCCAAATATTGGAAAGTTAGACTCCAAGACTGTCAGCTGCCATTTCATTGGCTATCCAGAAAGATCGAAGTGATATCGATTCTATTGTCCTGATAGATATATAAAATTTGTTGAAACAAGACACACTGTGTTCTTGGAGGATGATATGATCAGGGGAGCAAGGTAACACGTGAAATTAGCCTTTAGGAGAAGCGGGTACATGTACCTACTCCGATGGTTGAAGAACCATTCTTTACGTTACCTGCTACCGATGTTGCACCAGCAGTACAGGACACTGTGGTGACAACGCCTGTTGTGAATTCTCCCATAGCGACAACGAATGAACAAGAGGAACCTGTCCATCAGGAGCCTGCAGAACCAAATGTCGCTAATGAGGAAGAACAACAACAGCCCATAATGGACCAAGTGCCAGAGGCTCCTAGAAGGTCTCAAAGAACTAGAAGGTCAGCTATTTCAGATGATTATGAAATTTATGAAACTGAAGAATTCCATATGGAAGATGACCCTATAACTTTTGAAGAAGCCATGTGAAGCGAACTCTCATTGAAGTGGCTTCAGGCCATGGAAGATGAGATGAAATCTATGAATACCAACAAGGTTTGGGTTCTAGAAAATATTCCTAAAGGAGCTAAGAAAGTAGGATCCAAATGGGTCTACAAGACGAAATATGACTCTCAAGGGAATATTGAAAGACACAAAGCGCGACTTGTGGCTAAGGGTTTTACCCAAATAGAAGGGATAGATTACAATGAAACCTTTTCCCCAGTTTCTTATAAAGATTCTTTTAGAATTATTATAGGCACTTGTGGCTCACTATGATCTAGAATTACATCAGATGGATGTAAAGACCGCATTCCTAAATGGGGATTTGGATGAAAATGTCTATATGGCACAATCGAAAGGTTTTGTCGTAAAAGAAAAAGAAAATATGGGATGTCGTCTGAAAAGATTCATTTATGGTTTGAAACAAGCTTCGAGACAGTGGTACTTGAAGTTTGATAAAACTATAAAAGGTTTTGGGTTTAAAGAAAATGTCGAGGACAATTGTGTCTATGTGAAATTTAAGAATAAGAAATATATATTCCTGATCCTATATGTAGATGATATCTTACTTGCTAGTAGTGATGTCAATCTGCTATCAGAAACGAAGAAATTCTTGTCCTCGAACTTTGATATGAAAGATCTCGGTGAAGCTTCATTTGTTTTGGGAATTGAGATTCATCGAGATAGAAGAAAAGGGGTATTGGGATTGTCGCAAAAGGTATACATAAAAAAGGTTCTGAAGAAATTTAGTATGCATGCGTGTAGTCCATCTCCTGCTCCGATTGTTAAGGGTGATAAATATGGGGAACATCAGTGTCCCAAGAACCAATATGAAAATTGATCAAATGAAAGCGGTACCGTATGCTTCGGCAATTGAAAGTTTGCAATATGCTCAAACGTGTACTCGCCCTGACATAGCTTTTGTTACCGGGTTACTTGGCAGATATCAAAAGAATTCAAGAATTGAACATTGGAAATTAGTGAAGAAAGTATTGCGTTATTTGCAAGGTACGAAAGGTCTCATATTGACATATGAAAAATCTGATTCCCTGCACATAGAAGGGTATTCAGACTCCGATTATGCTGGAGATGAAAGAAAATCCACATCGGGATATATCTTTACTCTCGCTAAAGGAGCGATATTATGGATAAGTTCGAAGCAAACAATGACTACATCCTCGACAATGTATGCCGAGTTTGTAGCTTGTTATGAGGCCTCGGGGCAGGTAAATTGGTTGAAGAAATTTGTATCCGGATTGAAAATAATTGAAAGTATAGAAAGACCGATGCGGTTGTATTGTGATAACAACCCAACGGTAGAATATGCTCACAAAAATAGGTCAAGTGGTGCTGCCAAACACATTGACATAAAGTATTATGTTGTGAAAGATAAACTTCGGGATCATATCATAAATCTTGAGCATATACGAACAGAAACAATGCTAGCGGATCCGCTCATAAAAGGTCTTCCACCCAGTGTGTTCAGAGGACACATAGCCGGTATGGGTTTAAGGGAGAGCCTATGATTCCCGAACAAGAAGGGCCCAGAATAATGAAAGTTTGTTCCAAAATAGAAAGGTGTGTAGTAGCTGTCAGTCTAACGGCATGAATGACTGTGACGATGAAGCATGCTCTATATACTGATCTGTGATGGAATAAAATGATTGAACTCGAATGAGAATTGAAATATGAATAAGAATTGTGTGAGATCAAGGGGGAGAATGTTAGAAGTTGATCTCCCACCGTTTAGACCCAATGGCCTAACGGGCCTTAGATCTGCGCCCTGATCGGAGGCGCCCAACCTTGTGGTTGGTGGGCCCCCGTCGCACAGCGCTATAACGACAAGGTGGGGACCGGGGCGCTAGGTACGAGACGTGACACGAGTCACGAGGTTCGCCAGCCGCCAGTCCCCCCACCGACATCTAAACCCTAATCCGATCTGAGGGGCGCTGCCAGCGACGGGATTCCCCATCGACGCCGGCGAGCACCCGGATGCAGGACGCGAGCACCGACGCTACTGCGACCAACATGGCGGGCGGCGACTCCACCTCCAACTCCAACCCGAACCCCGGCGCAACCGCCGCCGCCACTGCACCACCTCCCGTTGACGGATTCGGTCTGTACTCTACCGTTCTCTCTCTCTTTACATGCATAGCATGAACTGCATCCCTATTTATCTACTCGAACATGTGTTTACCCACTGGATCTACCTCCTAGACGATCCTATGAACCTAACATGTGGAAGTTGTTTGCACGTACATACCAATCTCTGTTGCCGTCGTCGTCGTGCGTGGATGGACAGCCTCCTTGGATTGGGTAACTAACTGAACAACAAGAGCCCAGACCCGGCACCCATGTGTGTGCCTGGATGGCTGCCAGGAGGACTCGGCGGCGCTCGTGAACGTGCAGTGAGTGGTTCGGAATTCAGCACCGGAAGCAACCGTCGAGTGCTCATTGTTACTACGTATTAACGTATACGTTCTAGACTAGAGAGAGGGCATGGTGCCGCGTACCTGGCTGGACATAAATATATACCATTGACACGCACTGGAAATAGGTCCTTGTACTCCCACCCACACGCACAGCTAGCTGCTGGCTTGGTTTTCAGTCGGTGAAAAACGGCCGGGCAGGCTGCAGAGCATACCGGAATAAATCCATCCAACCCAGCGCGTCGGTTGAGTTGAGCCTCCGGCGTCCGCGCGAGCGCTCGACGATTTTTCTATTGCTGCAGCAGCACGCCTCGACCGACTCTGCCGGGTTCAGGCCTGAATATCCAAAACCAGCTCCTACCTCATTTTTTAGGCTGAGACAGAACAAAAGAAATACCATCTAGCAAGATCCCTATTCTAGCCATTTCGAGTAAGAGGTTCTCAAATCTCATCCTAAGCCATTTTTTGGGGGGAATTTGAGCCTCAAATGTATACTCAAAGATGCTAAAGTAGCAATGTAGCAAGAAAATACTCCGTTTGGCGGCAATGAGGAACGAGAGTGACCCTATTTCGTGCCCCTCTGTTTTTTCTTTTCAACAAGCGGAGTTCTTTTCAACAGGAATACCTGATAAGTTCAGGCTCTTGTCACCACCAGGGTTATTCTGAGGATGCTGAGATCCCCTTCCCTCTGACGCCGTTGCAGGTCTTGATGGAGTCCGGCGCTGCCTGCTGCTGTTCTCTGGATTTTTCGCAAGCGTGGCCAGTTCTGTTGCATACTTGCATTTTAGATGGAATTGGGGTTTGTCGTCTGTGATTCAGTTCGTTGCTGTATTATATTGCATGTATTCATTTTCAGTTGATGCTGATGGTGACTATTTCTTTTGTTTGATTAAGATTTGTTCCTGCCTATGCATTTGATTATTCGGCTAAGGTTAACAGGATTTGCACATATGGTTAAATATGTAGCAGAATTCTTGATTGTTTACGGCATGGTCCTTCCCATATATGTTTAGGCCAGTGAAATATATTTCCTTGTGTACAATGCCCTGAAGTTAGCTTGATGTGCATTACAAGTTTACAACTAGCAACCTCTACGGACTTATAGGTGCCAATGTGCTATGATGGTGTTTTATAGAGTTATACCAGGATAATTGAAAGGATCTTGATGTCGCTCAACAGGACTAGGGGGGGGGGGGGTTGAATAGACCTGTTTAAAAAAATTATCTGTAAAACTTATCAGGTTACAGGCGTGGCAGTGCCGCTCTGGAGCCCGGCACTGCTGCTCTGCCCGGCACTGCTGCTTTCTACCCGGCAGTGCTAGACAGTGAGACAGATATGTATATAATTCAAAATCTAACTAGCAAACCGAAATTCTGCTTGAATGAAAACCTTCCTAGGATAGTATAGAACATGTAGAACATCTTAGAATATGTAGGAGCTGCACCGCCAATTAGATCAGGATCAAACCCTAGAAATCATTTTGAGGACAAATGCAAGTAAAACAAATAACACAAACACAAATGACACAAGATTTATCCCGTGGTTCAACGTCGCTACCAAGGCTGGCCTAAGTCCACGTTGTTAAGGTTCGCCACACAAGGCTTAGGCTCGCCACACAAGGCTTGCCTTTCTCTCGTTCTCAAATCAAGAGAGTGAACTCTTGAAGTGGGGGGTGATTTCCTAGCTGCAATGAGATGGTTACAAACCTCCCGGGGCTGCCACACAAGTTGGCAAGCTCCACGGGCGACGCTTTAGCCAGCTAGGAGCAAGCTCCAAGAGTAACAAATGCAATCCACCGGCTTGAACGCGAACCAAGTGCTCTCGGCGTTGAAGAACAGTTTGTGCTGCTCTCTAATGGAGTTTGGAGGCTCAATCTCTCAAAGGATTGGAGAGGAATCAAAGGAGAAGCTTGAGGAGCTCCAATGGAGTTAGAGAGAGGGAGAGAGCTTTTTGTGTGAGCACTGGAGAAGGGAATGGTCGAGATGACCGTTGGGGGCAGCAGGAAGGGGATAGAAGTACTCCCTGCTGTCCAACGGTAACTTTAAGTCGTGACACTGCCGCTCTTAGGTCCGGCACTGCCGCTTAGGCCCGGCACTGCCGGACCGCAGCAGTGCTGCTCTGGGGAACAGCACTGCTGCGCTGCCCAAAAATGCTCCGAAAGAAAAACTGTTTTGCAGGGAGTCTGGGCAAGGTATGAGAGGATGTTTGGTGGAATTTGAGCACTTGGTTGCACATTTAAGCATGCACATTACATCTCCCTTTGTAGTACGGCCTTTTCTAAACTCAAATTCAAAACATCAAATAATTTAAATGCTTTTAAGTTGGTCACTGTATCCTTTGATAATTTGGGGTTGCACCATTGAATGTATTGTTCTCCTTATTATACCTTAAGCATGTGTTTGCAATCATCCTTATCTCATCTCTTTGATCAAACACACCTTAGAGCTTGTGACTTGAATCTTTCCAACACATATGAGTTCAGCCCATGGCTTCAAGTCACTACCACTAATAATTTGATCCTCAACATAATATGACTCCTCATAGCTTGATTAGTACTTCGACTCAATGCAAGTACTCTCTTCTTCACCTTAGCCATAGTACCTCGTTCTCCTTAACCTTCACCTTTGCTTAGTACCTCGAAGTCCTTTCCTTGCTATCTTCACCCTATCAAGCCATACTCAAGTCACACTATATTAAGTATCCATTGAAAACTATTTCTTCAATATTGTGATCCTTGCTTGAATATCTTGTAGATATGAATGTTGAGATCAATCAAGCTTTGATATATGAGACTCCATATTGTAGAATCATGGACCCTTGTGTTTAGGCGATTAACGACAATACTAGATCACTATGACTAACGTGTGTTTTGCAGAGACAAAGTCATTTATGTTAGGTCATGAGTGATGAATTTTGAATGGGCTTAATGGATATTCATGCCCCCAAGATGGAAATTGTTTTGGTTGCAAAGGATGGAGATACACGACGAAAACTAGGCTAGTTCTTAGTGCCATAAGGTTGAGAAGGGCACTAAGTATAGCTAGGGCTTTTGTTTTTCCTTTGACCATACTATAAAGGGGGGTATGAGGTTAGTAGCTTGACCTAGGAGAGTTTAGGAAATTGGGTATATGCACACTTGTCACAACTAGTCCTAGAGACCTTGCTTTCAGCCCTTGGTAAACCCTAGAAATGGTGGGAGAAAAATCCCTTAAGAAACATCAGCGAAAACGGTTGAAAAAGAGGGAGAAAGAGGCTCCGGACCACTCTGCTAAGCGGGCATCGGACCAAGGAGAGTGGTCCGGTGGTCCCTGACTTAGGCAGTTTTCCAGCTCGAGAAGCTCCGGACCACCTGTCTGGTAAGCACCGGACCATAGGAGAGTGGTCCGGTGGCTTGGTTCAGAGAGACAGAAGACTCCGGACTAGTCCGACGGTTCGTCCGACGGCTAGTCCGACGCCTCTTGACAGGGGTTTGGGTTTATGCAGAGAGCACCCTGGCTCCGGACCAGAGCGTCGGACCAGGGCACCGGACCAAGGAGAGTGGTCCGGTGGTGTGTAAAAGAGAGAATCGATTTCACTCAGAGAGCACCGAGGCTCCGGACCAGAGCGTCGGACCAAGCAGAGTAGTCTGACGGTGCCTGAGTCTGAAATCAGAGTGAGCTCCGGACCAGTGTGCATGGTCCGGTGGTGTGAGCTCCGAACTAGTCCGGTGGCTACGCAGAGAGAAGAAAAAGTGAAAAAACGGCTAGTTTTGGAGGTGGGGACTATTTATAGTTGCCCCCTTGGTCCTTAGAGGGCTTCTTGGCCATTGTTTCAGCTGGTGACACCTTGAGAAATCTTTTGGAGAGCCAAGAGTCTAGTGAGGGAGAGATTAGAGAGAGTTCATCTTGTTCTTTCCTCCTAGAGTGATTAGGAGTGACTTGTGTGCATCCATCCACCTTCCTAGCCTTGAGTGGGTCAAGTGAAGGTCTTGTGCTTGTTACTCTTGGTGTTCGACAGCACCTAGACGGTTTGGTGGTGTTCGGAGGAAGTGACCGCCGGGAGATTGTTGGCGGCTCTTCTCCAAGCTCTTGTGATCGGTTGTGGGCGATTCACCGAGCCGGAGTGGCGAAGAATCAGCCCGTAGAGAGCACTCTACCCTTGCGCGGGTAGAGGGGGAGCGATACCTTGCGAGGTGCTCCAACGAGGACTAGGGGGGGTGTGTTGACACCTCGATACCTCGGGAAAAAAATTGCTACGTCCATGAGATTTTCTTTTCCTTAGCTCTTTACATTTCCGTCTTGTTTTTTACATTTCCTACTAGAATTGCTTAGGTTGTTTTTAATTCCTATGAACTGCTACCGCTTTCTAGTTAGGACACACGGACGGTAGGCACAAGGGGGTGATTGGCATTTGATAGGTTTTTATATTTGCTTTAGAAATTTAAAACAAGCCCAATTCACCCCTCTCTTGGGCATCTTGATCCTTTCAATTGGTATCAGAGCCTTGTTGCTCTAAATTAGGCTTCACCGCCTAGAGCAAGATGTCCCATGGGGATGGACCGCCACCCATGTTCGATGGGGATGACTTTCCGTATTGAAAAGTGCGGATGGAGGCCTACCTTGAGGCCATGGATGTCGGCGTTCACAAAGCCGCCACCCAAGGTGGATCGGTGTTCGCCGAGGACCCATACTTTGAGAAGAACAATGCCAAGGCAAAGAATATTCTTTTCCGTGGCATTTGCAAGGATGTGTTCAACCGTGTGTGGAATTGCAAAACCGCGCATGAGATTTGGACAAACATTTGTGCTCTACACGAGGGCACTAAATCTGAAAGAGAAGAGCGCTATCACCTTATCATTGCTAAGTTAAATGCTTTCACCATGCTATCTCATGAAAATGCTAATGAAATGTATTCTCGCTTGAATGTGCTTGTAGAGGAGTTGAATGGCCTTGGACTCTCTCAAATGACACCGGCCGATGTGGTGCGCAAGATACTTTGTGTCCTTCCAATAGACAAGTATAGCCACATTGTCACGGTTCTTCATCAAGGCGATCTCTCCGCAACTACACCAACGCAAGTGTTGGGCAAGATCAATGCTCATGAGATGTACATGAAGATCAATGATGGAACTTCATCATCCTCCAAGAAGAAAGAGAAGGAGGAAAAGAAGGACTTGGCTCTCAAAGCATCTTCCAAGGAGAAGTGCAAGATTCAATATGTTGTTGAGAGTACAAGTGATGATGATGAAGACAACATCGCTCTCATGGTGAAGAAGACCGCCAAGATGTTGAAGAGGCTAAACAAGAATGGAGTCAAGTTTGACTCAAAGAAGAAGAAATTCTTCACAAGCTCTTCAAGGAAGCCAATCTCCCAAATGAAGTGCTACAATTGCGGCACTCTTGGTCATCTAGCCCATGCGTGTCCCGAAGAGAAGATAGACAAGTTCAAGAACTTCAAGAAGAACAAGGGCGGCAATGATGACTCAAGTGATGATAACAAGAAACAAGACAAGCCATACAAGAAGAAGAAGAACTTCAACTTCCACAAGAAGAAGAAGGATGGCAAGACTTACATTGTGGGTGATTGGCTCACCGACATTGATGATTCAAGCGACTCCTCCGATGATGAGAGTGAAGAAGAGAAGGTGGCCGCTTTGGTGATTGGTTCTTCGATTCCACCACCACCTCCTTCATCGCCGGACTCATCCTCTACACACCTATGCCTTATGGCTAAAGGTGACAAGAAGGTACAAAAAGAGGATGATGGTGATGACCTCTCTAGTGATGATAGTGATGATGAAGAAGCACCTTCCTATAATGAGCTAATTAAAATTTGCAACAAATATGCTAGCATCATAAGGAAGTACAAGAGTAAAAATGACAAACTTCTTGAAATCAAGGAAAACTTGCATGATAAGCTTGATAACTTGTCTAGTGCTAATGATGATTTGAAACTTAAGATTAACTCTCTCACATCTAGCACTAGGGAGCTCAAAGTCTCTCTTAAGCAAGCCAATGAGAAACATGATAAGCTTGAGAGGTCATCCCAAGAGCTCCTCACAAGGTTTAACTTGCTAAAAGATGACTACAACCAAGTGAAAAGTGATCATGGCACACTAGTGGTAGCAAATGAATTACTTGCTCAAGATCTTACACATGTTGCTACTAACCCGTGTGCTAAGTGTGCAAGTGCTACCTCTTGTGATATCGAGCTTGATGATGTGGCTCTTGAGCAAAGTGCCAAGTGCAAGGGCAAGAGAGTTGTAGAAGCCGACAAGTATGATGATTATGTGAAGATGAGTGAAGAGAACTCAAAGCTCAAGGAAGAGCTAATCAACCTCAAGGCAAACAATCCCTTCACCATCAAGCCGGCTCAAGAAGAAGACAAAGATGCTATCACCTTGATCAACTCTCTTCGAGAAGAAATTGCCAAGCTCAAGAATGACAAGACCAAGCTTACAAGTGGCCTTGAAAAGTTCACCAAGGGCCATAATCTCCAAAGTGAGCTTCTAATGAGCACCATCATGAAGAGTGACAAGACCGGTATTGGGTACAAGGAGAACTAAGTGATGAAGGCCAAGGTCAAGATTGAAGCCAAGAACTACTACAAGAACAAGTACAATGGCTACAATCAAGAGAAGCCAAAGCCTAAGCCTAAGAGGTGTTTTGGATGTGGACAAATTGGTCATCTATCATTTCAATGCAAGACTCCACTTTCCAAGACCTTGCCCAAGCACACTAGGCCATTTGCTCATGATGCTCACTATGTCATCAACAAAGATTCCAAGGGTAGACCACTTGTGGTGTTTCTTGGACCACCAATGAAGAACAAGCCTAGGGTTCTTTGGGTTGCTAAGGAGTTGGTTGACAAGGCAATGGGGCCCCGCACTGAGGGGGTTCCCAAACAACAAGCTTAACTCCAAGTTGCTTGTGTGTAAGTGAACTACAAGACCGGTGGGAGCCATTGGGTAATTGATAGTGGTTGCACTCAACACATGACCGACAACCCCGGATGTTCACCACACTTGATGAAGATTGTGCAAATCAAGACAAGATTACTTTTGGGGATAATTCAAAGGGCAAAGTTCAAGGCTTAGGCAAAGTGGCTATCTCCCAAGATCAATCAATCTCAAATGTCTTGCTAGTACAATCATTGAGCTTCAACTTGCTATCGGTTGGTCAACTTTGTGATCTCGGGTTTTATTGTCTCTTCACACCAAATGAGGTGATTGTGACCAAGATTGAAGATTCATCAATGATATTCAAAGGGTTCCGGCACAACAACCTCTACTTAGTGGACTTCACTTCCAATGAAGCAAACTTGCAAGCGTGTCTATTCTCCAAGAACTCTTTGGGTTGGCTATGGCATAGAAGATTAGCTCATGTGGGCATGTCAACCTTGAAGAAACTTGTCAAGAAGGAAATGGTTAGAGGAATCAAGGATGTGGTGTTTGAGAAGGACAAACTTTGTAGTGCATGTCAAGCCGGCAAGCAAGTGGCAAACACTCATCCAACCAAAGCTTTCATGTCAACCTCAAGAGTACTAGAGTTGCTACACATGGATCTATTTGGCCCTACCATATATGCTAGTCTTGGAGGAAATCTCTATTGCTTAGTGGTAGTGGATGACTACTCTCGGTACACTTGGGTGTTCTTTCTTCAAGACAAGGGAGAGACACAAGGCATCTTCAAGAAGTTTGCTACAAGAGCTCAAAATGAATTTGATGTGAAGATCAAGAAGATTAGAAGTGACAATGGCACCGAATTTGTGAACACAAAGAATGAAGATTATTGTGATGAAGTTGGGATCAAGCATGAGGTGTCTGCCACATATACTCCACAACAAAATGGTGTCATAGAGAGGAAGAACCGGACACTCATAACTCTTGCAAGGTCTATGCTTGATGAGTACAACACTCCCGAGAAGTTTTGGGCGGAGGCAATCAACATCGCTTGCTATGCGGCAAACCATCTCTTCATCCAAAGGCTATTAAAGAAGACCCCCTATGAGCTTGTCAATGGGAAGAAGCCGGATATTTCATTCTTCCGGGTGTTTGGTTGCAAGGTGTACATCTACAAGAAGCGCCAACACTTGGGTAAATTCCAACGGTGGTGTGACATTGGTTTCCTTATTGGTTATTCACTTAAATCCAAGGCATACCGTGTATTTAACAAAGCCACCGGCTTAGTTGAAGAAACGTATGACTTAGAGTTTGATGAAACTAATGGCTCCCAAGGAGCTCTTGAGGATATTGATGTAGGTGATGAACCCTTGAGGGAGGCAATGAAGAATATGCCAATTGGTGCTATCAACCCGCAAGAGGTGGAAGAAGTTGAAGATGAAGCAAATCAAGATCCTTCTCCACCTCACACACCTCAAGTTGATGAAGGAGATCAAGTGAGGGAAGCTCAAGAAGACACTCACATTCCTCAAGATCAAGCCGAGGCCGAACAAGCAATGTTGAAGCACCGCATCTTCCTCCTCAAGAGATAAATAGAAGATCAACATCTATCCTTCAAGCTCACCCCCATGATCAAATCATAGGGAGTCCATCAAAGGGAGTAATGACTCGCTCTAGACTTGCATCTTATGTTGAACATCACTCGTTTGTTTCCTTTGTTGAGCCTACTAGTGTAGAAGAAGCACTTGCGGATCCGGATTGGGTGAATGCCATGCATGAAGAACTCAACAACTTCACCCGGAACCAAGTGTGGACACTTGAAGAGAAGCCAAAGGATGCAAGAATCATTGGCACCAAGTGGGTGTTTAGGAACAAGTAAGATGATCAAGGCGTGGTTGTGAGGAACAAAGCAAGATTGGTGGCAAAGGGGTTCTCTCAAGTAGAAGGACTCGATTTTGGAGAGACCTTTGCTCTGGTTGCAAGACTTGAAGCCATTCGTATCCTTTTGGCGTATGCTTCACATCACAAAATGAAGCTCTTTCAAATGGATGTGAAGAGCGCCTTCTTAAATGGTTTCATTAATGAACTTGTTTATGTCTCACAACCTCCCGGGTTTGAAGACCCAAACTTGCCTAATCATGTGTATAGGTTGTCCAAGGCACTCTACGGTTTGAAGCAAGCTCCACGAGCTTGGTATGAGAGGCTAAGGGACTTCCTAATCAAGAAGGGCTTCAAGATCGGGATCGTCGACACTACACTATTCACCAAGAAGCTTAATGGAGAGATCTTTGTTTGCCAAGTATATGTCGATGACATTATATTTGGGTCAACAAACCAAGACCATTGCAAGGAATTTGGTGACTTGATGTCCAAGGAGTTCGAGATGTCAATGATTGGCGAGCTAACCTTCTTCCTTGGCTTTCAAGTGAAGCAAATGAGAGAAGGGACCTTCATCTCTCAAGAAAAGTACACTTATGATCTACTCAAGAAGTTCAAGATGGAGGATTGTAAGCCAATCAAGACCTCAATGCCTACTAATGGGCATCTCGATCTCGATGAGGGAGGTAAACTGATTGACCAAACTCTTTATCGTTCTATGATTGGTAGTTTACTTTACCTCACCGCTTCTAGGCCGGATATCATGTTTAGTGTGTGTATGTGTGCTAGGTTTCAAGCAAACCCTAAGGAGTCGCATCTTTGTGCGGTTAAAAGAATCCTTAGGTACTTAAGGCACACCCCTAGCATGGGTCTTTGGTATCCCAAAGGAGCTCCCTTCCAACTAGTTGGCTATTTCGATTCGGATTATGCCGGGTGCAAGGTTGATAGGAAGAGTACCTCCGGCGGGTGCCACATGCTAGAAAGATCACTTGTTTCTTGGTCCTCAAAGAAGCAAACCAGTGTGGCATTGTCAACCGCCGAGGCGGAATACATTTCCATGGGAGCAAGTTGTGCACAAATCTTATACATGACCCAAACACTCTTTGATTACGGCGTGTTTTTAAAAGAAGTTCCTCTTTTGTGTGATAATGAAAGCGTCGTAAAGCTTGCTAACAACCCGGTTCAACACTCTCGCACCAAGCACATTGATATTTGCCATCACTTTCTTAGAGATCATGTGGCTAGGAAAGACATCACACTAGTTGGAGTTAAGAGCGAAGATCAATTGGCGGATATCTTCACTAAACCACTCGATGAAACAACCTTTTGTAGGTTGAGAAGCGAGTTGAATGTGCTTGATCACTCTAACTTCTCTAAAAGATGAGCTTGTGTGAATCTTGCATTCATATGTAATATAACATGTTTAATTTGGTAATGTACAAGGCTTGGCTAACGTGGTTAAGATAACCGCCCTCAAAGCGTGTGACAAAGCTTAACCACGGTTTAAACTTGCAAGCAACCTAGATTCAAATTCCGTTTTGCATTGCATATGCATAAGTGTTGCTTCTTCGTTTCTTTTCGGTTATGTTTATTGGTCATCATTAGGTTCAACACTTAGGGGGAGCAATTCAACGCTCTAGCTTCAGCTAATACCCCTCTTGTGCCCCTAAGGTGACCCTTGGAGCTTTATTGAACTATTTTCTTATAAAAACTAACCCTAGCCTATGGAAAACTACTTCTAAAATTGAGGGTTTGAGAGAAGGTTCTTATATTAAGTCCAACAAGTGTTCCTCTTTGCTCTTTTGTGTTGATACTTGGCTAAGAGAAAAGATTGGAGAGAAAAATAGGAAAATTCAGAGCAATATTAAGCACCGGACCACCCACCGGACCACTCTGCATTGGTCCGACGCCCTGTCCTTCACTGCATAAATCTTTCCAGCCAAAGAATCCATCGGACCAGTGTCCGACACTGCACCGGACCAATGATGAGTTGTCCGGTGCCTCTGTGATATCGATCTGTTCACCGTCGGACCAGTCCGGTGCTCCATCGGACTAGTCTGGTGAGTCGTCCGGCGCAGTAGTCCGGTGGTCAGTTGCTCTCTGTTTCTCTTTCTCTTGGTACCGTTGGACCACCCGTCGGACCAGCCACCGGACCAAGCGGAGTGGTCCGACGCTTTGAAAATTTGCGGATAACCCCGCGTACGGTCCTGTTTTTGCAGTTCTTCCTTCTTCCTCTGCCGACCGTATGCCGCCGTTCTTTCGTCGCCTCAGCTCCGCCGCCACCTAACCACCGCGCCTGCTCCCCTGCACCACTAAAGCCGCCGCCGGTGAACTTCTCCCCGAGCTCCGCCGCCATTCCTCCCCTTCTCGCCGTGCATCAGCACCGCCGCCGTCCTCCACCTCACCGCCGACGAACAGCTCAACTCTCCGCGCCCAAGCTCCACTCTCCTCCCTGCCAAGCTGAGCCACCTAGGGTTTCCCCCCTCCTTTCCATTGCCACAGCAAGATCAAAGGACCTAGGGTTTGCCCTAACCCTAGGGTTCGGGGTTTCGACGTTCGCCCTCGACCGAATCCATCTTCGACGTCTTCATTCGTGACCGAGTTCGTTCCGTCGTCGTCGACTCCGCTACGTCTCACTAGGGTATGGCTATCTCTTTCGATATCGCGTTTCATCGAGTCGAGATTGAGTCATGACCTAGGATCACTCCTTGAAAATCTTTTATCCGCATTCAATCTAATTCACTAAATTCAATTGCCAATTGTAATTCGTAGCTGGTAAATCCTGTTCGGAGAGTGCTTTGGTACTTGAGATTGCTCTGAATAGATTCGCTTTCTTACCTCAGTTTTTTTTGTCAGATTTCATTCTATCACTTATCTAGATGCTTGCTTCTATATGGTTTCTTATCTCTAGATGTTATATATGCTTATGTATACCCTGTCTATCCTATCCAGCAGCAGTCAGTGGCAGTTAAACTCGGGGCAAAGCTCGCGAGTAAGGATTGAGGCAAAGCCTCAGAGGTTCAGTCCAGTGGCTTGGAGGCCCCTCTATCAGTTGTTTCTTGCAGCGATCAGTGTTTCTTGTGACAGAGATCAGTGGTTCTTGAGGCTGTATACTTGTGATTTGTCAGTGGTTGCTTGTCAGTGAGCAGTGTTCTTTGCTTGATTCAGTATGACTCGCAGTACTCGTGCTCGTGCAGCTGGGTCCGGTGATGATGTTCCTCCACCTCCACGTCCTTCTAGTGATAAGGGCAAGAAGCCCGTTGTTGAGAAAGCCAAGAAGAAGAAGCGCAAGCTCACAGAGGCTGAGAAAGCCGAGGCAGTGGCCGATGCAGCGGACCGCGCAAAGCGAGGCGGTCGCCGAGGTACCGTGAGACTCAGCACCCCTCCGCGGGATCTTCCCTCTTCACCTCCAGCTGGGTCACACACAGAGGACACTCCATAGGAGCCAGAGCTTGTCACTGAAGCTCTGGGGACACTGTTGGCACCTAGTTCTTGGGGGCGTTCCACACGTTCTCAGTCAGCTCAGTCACCTCAGTCAGCGGCTCCCACAGCAGCTTCAGCCTCAGTTCACCTCGATCTGAGGAATCTTACGACAAAGCAAGTGAAGAAACTCAGATTTGTTGCTCTAGAGAAATGGTGTCCGGATCAGAGAGACCCCAGAGCCTCACCAGGTTGGCATACACCTCTCATGGAGGATTTCTACCGAGCAGCTCAGTTGACCAGCATTCAGATACGACCACACAGGGTTTGCTCCTTAGAGAGCATCGTTGAGCTAGCTGGTGAGGAGATCCGCCCATTCTTGACTTACCAGCCGGGATTCGCCGATTTACTCGGGCATTCTGGTAACTATATAGAAAGATGGGTTAGAGAGTTCTATGCTTCAGTTTGGGTGGATCCAGAGCACAAGTTTGTGCAGTACACCTTCAGAGGCGAGAGGTACAGGCTATACTTGACCAGACTCAGAGAGATCTTTCGCTTCCGTCAGCAGGGTGGTGAGTTTGACTTACACTACGAGTGCTACCGAGGAGCCTCAGTGCCTCGCAGAGCTCGAGGAGGCCGTACTTTGTCAGTACAGGAGGTGGCTCCTCTATTCAAGCCACCCTTCTCAGAGGGCTCCAGGCGTAGCCCAGCAGAGCTCAGGCCTACAGTTCACAGGTTGAACGAGGTGCTCCGTCGTACTCTGCTACCTCGCATGGGGTACAAGGAAGGATTGACCAACATGCAACAGCTTCTCCTTCAGGCCCTGGTCTCTCAGACACCATTCGATGTTGTAGATTTTCTAGTGTCAGAGATAGAGGATGTGATAGCAGATGGCATGAGGGCCCGACGACAGTTTCCCTATGCTCACTGGATCTCATCGATTATTGCTATTAAGCTTGAGGGAGCGCACCCTGGACTCCGCGCTCTACTGGATCAGTCACCGACTACCTTCCCAGATTACAGAGTCCTGGGGTCATTTGATAGCCGGTTTGGAAACTGGGTCCTCCGTCTTGTCAGAGAGAGGACAGCACCAGCTGACAGAGCAGAGGTTGATGCTCAGGATGAGGCGATTCGTGGTGTTGAGCAGCAGGAGCTCCATGGTCTAGATACTGGAGCTGATGTGACTCCTGAGGATACGTTAGACAGCTCAGACGCCGATTTCTAGCTAGTTCCACAGATGCCCCCACGAGCTCACGACACTGAGGCTGGCGGCTCTGCCTCTGCCACTGAGACTATGATGCTCAAGCTCCTTGACAGAATGAATGAGCAGCAGAGCTCTCTCGTCCCTGTAGTTACACAGGTCCAGCAGCGACAGGACGAGATGCAGCGACAGTCAGAGGAGCGTCACTTGGAGATGCAGCGACAGATGCTCGCTATGCAACTAGAGTCCCAGCGACTTCAGTTACAGTCATAGCAGCTGCAGCAGCAGAACATGGCCTTTATGGCCCACATGATGAAGTGGACTGGCGCTCCTCCTCTAGAGTTCCCTGCAGCTCCACAGATACAGATGATGAGCACGTCTCAGCCCCACAGTCAGTTGGGCAGCTAGGAGGGCCACAGTTCTCAGTTGGACCTTCAGTTGGCCCCTCAGTGGCCCCTACGAGTTCCGCCGGTCAGTCAGTCACTCCCACCCCAGCCATACAGTCCAGTGGACTTCAGGGTGCTGGATTGACCACCCCGTTCCAGTCACCGGCGACTCAGGTGACTCAGTGGTTGGACACCTTTGGACCCACTCAGCAGTTCACCCCTCTCACTACAGGATTCACTCCACTTACCGCTACGATGGGTGCTACTGCTAGAGATCTGTCAGCGTCCTTCAGTGACATTACCGGTCAGCCGTCCCCCACTGGTCCTCAGATTGCAGCAGAGGTTGAGGCCGAGCTTGTGGCACCGACAGCTGATAAGCACCGCTCCTCAGTAGCTTCCTCTGAGGCTACACACGACAGTCGGGCTCTAGCCGTGTCTACCCCTCCGACAGCTGCAGTCGCTACCGATGCTACAGTTGTCACCTCTACTCCAGTCCAGCCTCAGCAGTCTCCGGTTCTTCAGACTCCAGACGAGTCAGTGCGTGAGGCACCACCGGTCACCGCAGCTCCTGAGGCTCCCGCAGAGACACTGGCACCGGTTCCTGCTCCTACTGCTTCTCCAGCTACTGCTCCTGAGTCTTCGACCGCAGCAGACCTGTCAGCTTCCGACCCCCAGACCGCTTCACTACCAGCTACCGACACTCAGGGGGAGGATTCAGATGATGAGACATATCTGGCAGCTTTCAGGGTGCTCGACCGGTCCACGGCTGCTTCCACTCCACCTCCAGACGCTTAGTTTAGGTGTTTCGACGCCAAAGGGGGAGAGGGAGAGTCAAGTAGATGGGCTAGCTTTAGCGGGAGCTAGTAGGACTCGTTCTTTTGTTGTGTATAAACCTTATTACATCATGCATCACGTTTACCGTCTTATTGCATTGTATGATATGTGTGATGGTTGAGACTTGATGGTTGTGTGACATGTGTGGACTTTCATATATATATCTCATGTCACTTGGTTATGCTATTGCTTCCGCGCTAATCTCTGATCTTTTGGCTATAACATATCCGTTTTAAAATCAAGTTCTATGCTCATTTCATATCTATTGTGCTTGTCATGGCTTGGATGGTTAGGCATGTACTTGTCTTTCTTATATCTAACCCATGCCTATCTCATGTCAAGTCATGTTTTCTCTTATCAAAATTCACTCATTATTCTCTACTCGAGCTTGTATTGTCGTCAATCACCTAAAAGGGGGAGATTGTAGAATCATGGACCCTTGTGTTTAGGCGATTAACGACAATACTAGATCACTATGACTAACGTGTGTTTTGCAGAGACAAAGTCATTTATGTTAGGTCATGAGTGATGCATTTTGAATGGGCTTAATGGATATTCATGCCCCCAAGATGGAAATTGTTTTGGTTGCAAAGGATGGAGATACACGACGAAAACTAGGCTAGTTCTTAGTGCCATAAGGTTGAGAAGGGCACTAAGTATAGCTAGGGCTTTTGTTTTTCCTTTGACCATACTATAAAGGGGGGTATGAGGTTACCTAGGAGAGTTTAGGAAAGTGGGTATATGCACACTTGTCACAACTAGTCCTAGAGACCTTGCTTTCAGCCCTTGGTAAACCCTAGAAATGGTGGGAGCAAAATCCCTTAAGAAACCTCAGCGAAAACGGTTGAAAAAGAGGGAGAAAGAGGCTCCGGACCACTCTGCTAAGTGGGCGTCGGACCAAGGAGAGTGGTCCGGTGGTCCCTGACTTAGGCAGTTTTCCAGCTCGAGGAGCTCCGGACCACCTGTCTGGTAAGCACCGGACCATAGGAGAGTGGTCCGGTGGCTTGGTTCAGAGAGACAGAAGACTCCGGACTAGTCCGACGGTTCGTCCGACGGCTAGTCCGACGCCTCTTGACAGGGGTTTGGGTTTATGCAGAGAGCACCCTGGCTCCGGACCAGAGCGTCGGACCAGGGCACCAGACCAAGGAGAGTGGTCCGGTGGTGTGTAAAAGAGAGAATCGATTTCACTCAGAGAGCACCGAGGCTCCGGACCAGAGCGTCGGACCAAGCAGAATAGTCCGACGGTGCCTGAGTCTGAAATCAGAGTGAGCTCCGGACCAGTGTGCATGGTCCGGTGGTGTGAGCTCCGGACTAGTCCGGTGGCTACGCAGAGAGAAGAAAAAGTGAAAAACGGCTAGTTTTGGAGGTGGGGACTATTTATAGTTGCCCCCTTGGTCCTTAGAGGGCTTCTTGACCATTGTTTCAGCTGGTGACACCTTGAGAAATCTTTTGGAGAGCCAAGAGTCTAGTGAGGGAGAGATTAGAGAGAGTTCATCTTGTTCTTTCCTCCTAGAGTGATTAGGAGTGACTTGTGTGCATCCATCCACCTTCCTAGCCTTGAGTGGGTCAAGTGAAGGTCTTGTGCTTGTTACTCTTGGTGTTCGACAGCACCTAGACGGTTTGGTGGTGTTCGGAGGAAGTGACCGCCGGGAGATTGTTGGCGGCTCTTCTCCAAGCTCTTGTGATCGGTTGTGGGCGATTCACCGAGCCGGAGTGGCGAAGAATCAGCCCGTAGAGAGCACTCTACCCTTGCGCGGGTAGAGGGAGAGCGATACCTTGCGAGGTGCTCCAACGAGGACTACGGGGGTGTGTCGACACCTCGATACCTCGGGAAAAAAAATTGCTGCGTCCATGAGATTTTCTTTTCCCTAGCTCTTTACATTTCCGTCTTGTTTTTTACATTTCCTACTAGAATTGCTTAGGTTGTTTTTAATTCCTATGAACTGCTACCGTTTTCTAGTTAGGACACACGGACAGTAGGCACAAGGGGGTGATTGACATTTGATAGGTTTTTATATTTGCTTTAGAAATTTAAAACAAGCCCAATTCACCCCCCCCTCTTGGGCATCTTGATCCTTTAACATATTAATATGGTCAAGCCAATTCACAATTCCTTGGATCTTTCTTATTTTGGCTTGACACTCCATCAATCACTACAATCTCTATCTTCATACTTCTAGTTTGATCATATTAATGCAAAGTGATTTTTCAAATCTTTATCCATACAAGTAAACTAAAGTAGAGACCATCTTATATCCAATATACGTTGTCTCCTTTGTCATTTGACCTTTGGTTGGTGTTTTCTCACTAATGCACTATTGATTCATTATTCATTCCTTGATCAACACTAGTCACTATCTAACTCTTCTTGTTCATACAAAGCAAACCAATATAGAGACCAATCCATAGCTATCAACTCATATCTCATTTGCCATTTACCAAACATGCTTGCTTTCACATGATACTATGATATCCCACAACATAGAGATCATTTCATTGATTCCATTTGCATTGTTGACTTTTGCTTGACTTAGATTATTCCCATGATCTTCCAATACAACAATACATAATTTGACCTTCATTTCAACACTGTGTGGAATACCATCAAGTTTGCTTTTCTTGTTGAACCTTTGATACACTTAGCAAATTTGTTAGACCTTTAATTGTGTTGTCAATCAATTCACCAAAACCCACTAAAGGGCTAGATGCACTTTCAATCTCCCCCTTTTTAGTGATTGATGACAACACAATTAAGGCTTACAAGAGATTGAAAGAAGATAAGATTTTGGATCCTATGATATAGTGAGCTCCCCCTAAATGTGTGCATTGAATGGAATTCAAATTTGGCCTCAAATGCCAAATGAACATATCTAAGAACAAGTGTGAGAACTCTCCTATATCATAGCTTCTGTGGGGTGCAAGGTGTCATCAAGATAAATGTGATGCTCATGACAGATCATGCACTCAAAGATAATAAAAACAGAAACTACACTGGGCGGCACTGCCGCTCTGAGAGCGGTACTACCGCACCTGTGACAGTTAGCATCACACACCACAAATTTCTCCCCCTTCCAGATTAATCTTTCTTAAAAAAATCTTATACCCCCTTACACTCTTAATATTTCTCCCCCTTTGGCATTAATCTCCAAAAAGGATATCTCTACCAAAAAGAAAGAAATCAAGGTAGACAAGTGAGGGCAAGAGGTAGGTTAAAAGTTTGGCATATATGATTTCTCTTCCATGTTTGCTACCAAACAAAGTATGCAAAAAATTAAGTCAAGATTCTTGAGAAGTTAGCATATTTGGCTCATACCTCACTTAGATGATATTTTAACATGAGACTAACTCATGACATCACCACAAGAGGTATCAACCAAATATCTAACTCATTCTCTAATCGTCACCATAAGAACAAACTCATGGTGTGACTCAAAATATTGCATACACATGCACACACTAGCATGTAAGGGCCTAGATGCACAAAGGTCATACAAGAGTTCATGGAGGGATATACCTTTGTTCTAAGCCTTAAAATCTCCATCATGATGATTATTTTGAATTTAGTGTTTTGATGGGCTTGGCACTTGTTCAAGCAAAAAAAATCTCATTTGTGCTCATCTCTCATCATCATCATCATCTTCAAGGAGATATCACAAACTTGTGCTTGATTTCAATTGAAAGTCCATAGCTAGCTCTTGTTGTAATTTTGAGATACCAATTGAAGACATATTTCTTGATATACCAAATTGAAAGATTGTCCATCAATATCAATTGAAATATGATCTTCATAGTATGACACCAATTGAAGGAATCTTCCCAAGTTGATGCCAATTGGAATGGATGCTTGTATCTCATAATGTCACATAGATATTGCCTAGTAAATGCTTACAAAAACAAGAGATGTCATTAAATTACACAAGCTAGAGTTTTACAACTAGTGACCATTTTGGATGTGGAAGACATGTAGATCACTAATTGCAAAACCTCATAACATAGACTAAGGTCCCCCTTTTTGATAGTGCATACATATATATGTGGAAGACAAGAACATATACACTTTTGGTCATTTAAGTCCAAACAAGGGAATTTAATCTATATTATGGAGAGCAGCTACTTTAGAGATAAGATTGCAATCCAAATAAATATGAGAGACAACTTTACCGATTTGGATTGAGTTAGTGTAGCATACTCATGAGAAACCCATTCTCACCGAGAGACTATACAAATTCACTAGAAGAAAAGGTTAGTCTCAAAAGACACACATCAGTAAGTTCAATTCAGGTTAAGTTCCTTCTATTATTTTTCTTTTACGTTTTGTTCAAGTTCAGGTTAAGTTCAGTAGAATCTATTTTAGTATTAGTTCAGGTTCTGTTAAGTATTTCAGTCATATTGTTTTCAGTATGTTGATATTTTTTCCTCCAGTGCTCAGTGCAACAACAATCTGCATGATCTGTTCATCAATTTGTATGAGGAGAAGGGGCTCGAACTTACTTTGGTTTTTATTCTGTGCAGTTAAAGGAGGTTAGGATCACACAATCTTTGCAAATTGTACAATATCCATAATTAGAAGACATCCTTTTATCCAGACAAGGTTCAGGACATGAAATGTAATAGCTACAGATTAAAATACAGAGGAGTTGAAAAAATGTGTAAGGAGTGCAGCTTGCACGTACTGCAGATATTATATTACAATAATGGAGAAACTTAAAATGCTCATTGTAGCAGTACACAAAAATGGTTTCTGTTTTTAGTCCTCAGTACAAATGAATGGTCTTCAATCTTGTACTCTGTGTCTTTGTTTGTGCGTCCTTTGTGTATTTGTCTTGCTGTCCTTCTGCTTGCTCTGTTTTCTTGATCTTCTCTTGTAATAATAAATCATGTTAATATATATTCTAGGAGGCTTCCTGCTCAAAGTTTACAAAAGCTTCATGCTCAATAATTTTTTTGGGCACTGGATTCTGAATTTGTTTGATGAAATTAAAATTATTAGCTACTCTGATAGCCTTAAATTATTAGCTTCTTGTTTTCTGAAATGTCCATGTTTATCTCACTTTCATACTACAAACAAGAGTTAAGTAGGTGTCTGTTGTACCTGTACTAGTTATGTTTTGTCATTTGGTTTTTTTTCCTGTCAATTATCTTCTGGAAGATAAGAACGGTAAAAAACTTTCAGAAGATAACAACCAAATATCTTCCAGAAGTTTAGTCATGTGACGTGCATGTGCTGTTTTTGTTGTGGTGGCGGTGTATCATGTGATGTGGCAAGCATTGATTTGTTAAAAATGTGGAAGACAATGAAGAAGAAAATCTTCCATGAGACGTGTAGTCAGTCCCAAATATTTTCCTCTTATTTTTTCCTCACTTAACTATAAACTAGAAGCCTTCCCTCCTTTAATAAAAAAGAAATCTTCTCTCCTCAAACTTTGAAAGCCGTTAATTTTAGCCTCTTGATCGATTTTTGCATAGTGGTTTTGCTACAATAAAAATATTTTTGTCTTATTTATTTATTTATTTCGGCTGAAACTTTAAAAATATAATAAATCATAGAAAAACTATAAAATAAAAAATATAATTTTGTTAGACTTCACATGAGTAGATCCGTATAATGAATATATAATATGGTATGTTTTAGCATAAAGTTTTTGTTGTAGCTTTAAATCTATACTTTAATATGTAATTAATTGGAAAAACTTTGTACTAAAACATGCCATATTTTATGTTCACTATATGGATCTACTCACCTGGAGTCCAATAAAATTAGATTTTCTATTTTATTGTTTTTCTATATGATTTTTCAAAGATTCAGTCAAAATAAATAAAAAGAAAAAGATAAAACCACAGTCACTGTATAGCAAAACTAATGTTCAAAACCAGCGAGTAAAGTAGTCTGTTTTTAAAGTTGGAGAAGAAAAAATTTCTGGTTTTATAATTCAGCCCAGTCCAAAGTCGAGGATATTAGACTTTTTTCCTCTGGGCTATAAAGGTAGGCACCGTACGCATGGGCCAGTACGACGGCCCATAATTCCCCTTTTGATCCAGGGAGGGAAAGAGAACGATCGGTGGCCCACACCCGATGCATAACAGTACCAGCTATCTTGTTGACGTCTGTGTTGACTTTGGGTTGGGGTAGTGAGCTAGTGAGGCGCGTACAGAGGCGCTACTGTTGTTGATTCTAGATGAGGAAAGTCTTTATTTCTCCCATCTGAAAACAGGAGGTGATGGGGAAACGACATTTGGGTGGGTGGTGATAAGGAGAGCACCAAACGCACATCAGGTTCCCAGTTCCCACCACTGAGGCAGGAAATTATACTTGGCCCCAGGGTTTTTCAAACCGTTCGGTAACCGCGGTTACCGACAAACCGCCCCGGACCGGTTCGGTTTCGGTACCGGGTTGAATTCAAATTTCAAATTTGAATTTCAAAAAAAAAAATTCTGAAAAAATTCCTAAAAATAGTTCATGATTTATAGAGTCTAATGGTGTAAAATTTTTTCAAATTGGAGTTCGTTTGCTATTTTTTTGGACGTGTTTAAGTTTGAAAAAAGAAAAAAGAAAAAACCGGCAGGCCCGTTAAGGGCCCATGCGGCCCATTTGGTCCTGGCGCCTCATACAAGGGGGCTGTCGACGTGGGGGTGGGGGGGGGCGCTGTCGGCTCCCCAAACCCTATCCGCCCGCTCCCCTCCCCATTCCGCCCGAGCGCCGCCCGCGTCTGCCCCCGAGCCTCGGTAACCGTTCGGTCGGCGGCGGTTACCGAGAGATTTGGTCGGTAACTGACCCCGCCGCCAGGTCTCCCTCCCCCGCGTGGTTACCGACCGGGCGCTGTCGATTACCGACCGGGCAAACGGTAACCGTCCGGGTTCTCTCGGTAAGCTTTTTTTTGTTTTTTCATTTCCTTGCATTTGTAGTTGTTTTAGTTGTAGGATTTAGTTATAATAAGCTCTAGGATGTAGGATTGATGGAGTATAGGATGCAGAAAATATTTATTGTAGGATTTAGGTAGGATTTGACTTAGGATGTATATAAGAGTTAGGTTTATTTGGTTTAGGATTTAGGATTTGCGGTTGGATTTGCTTTAGGATGTATGTAGGATTTAGGATTTTATTGATATAGGATTTAGGATTTTATTGATATAGGATTTAGGATTTAGGTGTATGTTAGGATTTAGGTTTATTTGCGGTATGATTTGATGCATGTGTTCGATTTGTTTGTGTTGTCCATTTGTGCAGGAAGACAATGCCGAGAGACGTGGTATGGGAGCATGGTGAGAATCTTGCTCCCGGTTGGAGATGCAATTACTGTCGTACACAAAAAGCTAGGGGTGGTGCTTCTCGATTGAAGCAGCATTTGGCTGCGCGCGGGACGGAGGTGATCCACTGCAGCAAGGTGCCCAAAGAAGTCCGGGAGTACTTTCAGCAGGACATCGACAGAACTAGGCAGGCAACTAGTGACCTCTCTCGGCAGAGGGTTGCACGAGAGTCTGTTGCAGCGGAGGGCAACCACCCCTTGACGATGGCGAATACGAGGCTCAGTTGCAGGCAACCATTAATCAGTTCAGAGCAGAATATGAGTACCAGGAAGGGGTGCAACGGAGAGGAGGCGCTTACGAGCGTGGAGGTGGCAGTGGTAGTGGTACTGCTTCGCAGGGGGGCAATCCTTTGCAGAGGATGTTTCGGAGGTCTGCTTCACAAAGGCAGACCCCTGCGGCGGTGGATGACTACAACTTGGCAGCCGATACGAGGGGTGGACTGAAGCAGACAAGGATTGATACAGGGTCATGGGCGCAGAGGGGAAGGAACGCGAAGGACGCAATTGAGAAAGCTTGGGGAAAGTTTTTCCATACTGTAGTTATCCCGGGAGACAGGCGGACAATCCGTACTTTGTTAGTGCGGTCAGGGAGACGCAGAAGTGGGGTAAGTACATATACTTGGAGACCTATGTCATTACGTATATTTCTCTATTCTCATGATTCGCTTACGATTGCAGGTGAAGGCATCGCGTCACCCAGTGGAAAGGATATATATGGGAAGTACCTCGATCAGAACGAGAAGGACTTGCAGAGCCGGTACGCAAAGTTTCAGGACGAGTGGCCCATGTTTGGGGTCACGTTGATGTGTGATTCGTGGACGGGCCCGACAAGAATGAATGTCATCAATTTTTTGATCTATTGCAATGGCGTCATGTGGTTTCACAAGTCAGTTGATGCGACTGGCAGAAGCCAAGATTCATCTTATTTGTTGGGGGTACGTCCAAAATATTGTGCCAGTTCACATGCACTATGTTTTCTCGGTTCCACTAAATGTTGTGCCTACTTGTGCTGAGCATATCGTGCATATCGTGCTGAGCATAGGTGCATATCGTGCATATCGTGCTGAGCATCGTGCATATCGGTTCGCAAGGTGGTTGAGGAGATAGGTGCTGAGCATATCGTGCATATCGTCACGGACAACGGCGTCAACTTCAAGAGAGCATGCCAGAGATTGAACGAGGAGTATGAGCATATTGTTTGGACACCTTGCCTTGCACACACCATCAACTTGATGCTGAAGGACATTGGTCAAAGGCCGGAGCATGTAGGTATGATCTCTGTATGCAAGCGCATTTCAACTTGGCTGCACAACCATGGCCAGTTGAATGCAATGATGAGGGAAGCCATTGGTGGTGAGTTGGTCAAATGGAATGCCACTAGGTTTGGGACCAACTACATGTTCATGGAGAGCTTCCATCGAAAGCGTGATCGTTTTATGGAGTGGATGGGATCTCCCGAGTTCTTCCATAGTAGGTGGGGAAAATCCAAGGAAGAACACTATGCTCACGCAAGATTGTCTAGTATACAGTGGTGGGATGGACTTAAATACATCATCGATTCAGTGACACCAATTTACAGGTTCCTTCGGTTCGCTGATCAGGATAAGCGACCTAACCTGTGTGAAGTAGTGTACAACTTCCAAGAGTGCAAAAAGGAGATGGAGACCTTCTTTGGAACAAATGTCCAAACATGGCATGAGTACAAGGCTATCATGGATGACAGGATTGCGGACGTGTACTATGGCACGCATGTGGGCCCAGGTGCGATCACAACCATTGTTAAAATAGCAGTCTCTACATATTGAGTATTTACCAAATGCTAATTTGTCGTGCATCGTATATTGCAGCTGCTGTCCTGAACCTAAGGCTTGTATATCGTTACAATCCAACTCCACAAATGTTTGGTGGCCTCAGGGAAACATTTGGGAAAATGACGAATGTGCATATCGCTGTCTTGGCATTACAGGAGGCAGAAACATTCCGCCAACACCTTGGGGAGTTTGGCACTGAGCTGGCCATGAAAATGGCCATCGACCCCAAGACAATCCATGTAAGAGTACTTTTGAACTCCCTTTTTTGTCTTTTTGAGCGCATACCTAACATAATGGGTTTCACTTGCAGCTCAATGGTGGTTGCTGTTCGGCAAGCGTACTCAAATTTGCAAAAACTTGCGTTGAGGCTTGTTGCACAATGTGTATCCTCCAGTGGATGCGAGCGCAACTGGAGTACATTTGCCTTAGTGCACACGAAGGTTCGGAATCGCTTGTCCCAAAAAAACTGAACAAGCTAGTGTATGTGAACTACAACCTTCGCCTGCGACTCACGGATGCCTCCGGACCACCTAGGCGTGAGGAAGAAGACTTCATTGACCAGTTCACGCAGATATCCTTTTACGATAAGGATAATCCGGTTCGAGACTGGATGGAGTATGGCAGATCCAACCAGGCTCCAGTTCTCGACGAAGAAGATAAAGAAACGGACATCCCTCTTCCGTCCCATATTGTGAGGTACGTTGATGTACTTTGTTAGCCACTAACGAACCATACTTTTAATAATATGATTCATTCTTTGTGATGATAGAGACCAAGTGGACCCCGACGATCTTGGGCCAATCAGTGATTGGGCCCGTAGACAAGTGGGTGACACGCATCTTGACAAAAGAAAATACCAGACGGGACCTAGGCAGGAGGACCCCAAAAGCCAGAAACGAAAGGGGAAGCGAGTGCAACAACCTGTCACCAGCGATGCTTCGACAGATGATGGCGAGGAGGGTGAGGAAAGTCCACGGAACTAGAAGTCCGATGACAGCAGCTCAGCACATGACAGTGGAGACAGTGATAGTGGTGACGATGACACTGCAACTGCTGCTGGTGGTGGTGGTGGTGGTGGGGCTGGGGGTTCTGCAGTTGGTGCTGGTGGTAGTGGTCTTGGTGATGCTGGTGGACTTCGTTTCACAGTTATCAATTGCTACAGACATTTTTTATGTCTATGACTATTCACTAGTACTAATTATGGTCGGCTGCAGGCGAGACGGACTTCACACATGCTACTCAGGACCGCGACCATGGGCAGCCGGAATCGCAGAGGAGAGCTTACGACCCGACGGACGGCTACGGCACGCCATAGTACTCCTCTTCCTCGTACAGTGATACATCGTACGGTGGTGGTTATACCTACCCCGTTCCTGACATCAGCACGCAGCCGGCCACTAGATGGGTCTACGAATGGCAAGACCCGGATTTCTACAACATGTTAGTGCAGGAATGGGAGACCACAGCTCATTGGACGGGCCAATCATGGATAGACTATAAGGCTGGGCTCCAGACGCGCGGTATCGCTCTAATGTCCACCGCGGAGTATGAGGAGGCGTGCCGAAACGGGATCTTCCCTTATATTCAATGCCAGTGACCATGATGTTTGCATGTCTACGACACAAGGTATTTCCATGGACGATTTGTTGTTGCAACGGTGAACTACGTTATTTCCGTCGTGAATTTGTGGCTAGTGCATCACTATGATATTTTGATGGGTTGTCCATTTGTGTCACACTATTTTTCCATAAATTGTGTGTTCTATTTACATCATTATGTGCAAAGGTCATGCAAAAAAAATTGATTTTTTCAAGCAAAAAAAAAGAGCACCCGGCGGTTAGGACCGGTTACTGACCAAACCGGACGGTAACCGGCCCTAACCGACTGGTTACCGGTCGCCAACCGAATGAACTACGGGGTTTGAATTTAAATTCCAAACCGTTCGGTTTAAAACCGGTTTGGACGATAACCGACGGTTACCGGCAAACCGCCGGCCACCGGTTTCCGACCCCAAAACGGTTAGGAAAACCCTGCTTGGCCCTACTCTCAGCTGGCGCGGACAAAGACAGCAGCGGAAGACACCGACTAGAAAGACGGGGAAGGGGCTTCATTTGAGGCTGCCTTCTTCCGGTTTCGGAAGTACAGTTGTAGATTACAAAATTCACGTGTAAATAAGTACGTACGTGATTGGTAGTGTGGACAAAATGATAGTAGAAAACAACAGCAGCTAAGCTCTAGCAGCACAATGCAGCAGTGTGACACAACAGTACAACAGTGTGACATAGACAGATTATATATGTCTCTATTTCAGATCTTTCATGCCCTGTTCGGCTGGTGGTTTTTGTAACTGATAAGCCGGTTGATGTTTTCTTTGTCAGAGAAAAACATTGTGGTTTGAGAAAACCACCGTGGTTTGTTTGACCTTTGAGCTAGTTTGGCTGGAACTAACAGATGCAAGTACTGCATGCGACAGTAGGATATATGAAAATTACACCCAGGCAAGCTTACTTTTGCCTTTTTTTTTTCCCACTCTGTTCCAACTGTTCGTCAACAGGTGGTAGATTGCAACCAAACAAGGCGGCAGCAGTGACTCTCCGGCCGGGCCTGCGGTGTTAAATCACACATGCAACTGATGCAGGCATGATTGATGCAGGCATGGGTGCGGTAGGTGTTGGTTGCCTGTTGGCTAGCAGCCACAGCCCCCAGCCGCTGAATCTTTCAGATGCGCTACTACGTGCGTGCCCTGGCCCTGGCCCTCACCGGCCGGCTAGCTCACCTCTGGTTTGTGAATGGGTGAATCCCCACCCCTGGGCGGATGCCGGCCGATAGATGGGCCAGCCACCACCCAATACCAACTGCAAGTTGCATGGAGTAGATAGATACTCCATAGATAGATGGGGCACACATGACATGATCACTCAGCGCTGCACTGTACTGTCGCCGCAACTCCCAAATTCACGGACAGCAGCACTCGCCTCGCGCGTCCTTGGCCGCGATGACCGACGCCGCCGACCGGTGGTGGTGGCCTCAACGATGGGGCCGGCCGGGCTCTGCGGCGTGCGTACGGCGCATCGTGCATGGACATGGACTATTCTGCGCGCTGCGCGGCCGGCGTGGTCTACAGCTCGAGCGGACCATGCGCTTAGCTAGCTAGCGTTGTGGTGCCCACACTACGTACGTGTACGTACCTGCCCGACCGACCAATCACGCGCCGGATTTTAAAGTAAAGTCTCTACCGGTGGTACTGGTACACCTGTCGAGTACTCGGCTAGCCTGTAGAAGTACTATACATATATAGTATAGAGGCGTATATACAAGTTGGAGACGACAGAGCCGTATTTGCGACGCCGATCGATCTCCTGCCTGTGCCTGTGCGCTGTGTGCTGTCTGCTGCGCATGAAAGGAATCAGCCGAAACCCGAGCACGAGCAAAGCAAGCCTCCCGCCGCTCGAAAGACGGAAAAGCTCTCCATGGACCACGCTACCTCATCGATTTAGTACAGGAGTAGCTTGAGAGGACCCCGATCGAAAACCATCTTTCACAGCTTGCATCCCGTATGTACGGGAGTATACGTATTTTTGTATTCGTATAGGAATCCGGGTCATTAACTGGGAGCGAGCTATCAATTAGAGCAGGTTCAATAAGCTTGGCTTTAAGCTAAGTCATATCATCTTGAGACAAACTTAAAAGACAAGTTGTACAATAGTTAGACTCTTTATGTAACTTGAAAATTTATTTTTTATTAAATGAGTCCACATGTTGTAGGGAAAGAAGCCAATAGCAAGTGTAAACGCGGTGGTGGGGACCTGCATGCAGCCTAGGAGAATGTGATGTGCTTGGTGCCAAGTTTAGAGCCTATTTCATTCTCTCTCCTCTATTCTCTCTCTTTCACATAGGATTTTGCTGAGTTGGCTTGGCTATAAGCCAAACTGAGGTGTATTATTGTACCTGCTCTTAGGCCCGTCTCAATGGAGTTTCATGGGAGATTTCATGCACATTAAATATGGTGTCACATCAGCCAAAAAGAAATCTTTGCATGAAACTTAGAGAAGACAGAAGGAAAAAATTTCATAGGGATGAAACTTATCAGCGTTATTTCCAACGTCTTGGAAACATCATGAAACCCCCTTTGAGGCCCTCAAGTAGTTTCATCATATTAAAAGAGAAGAGATGAATAGTCTAAGTAAGACCTACACATAGTAAAATAAGTTATGAAACCGAACTTTACACTGAGAGACACTACTACAATAACTATTTCTTGTGGCGGCCATTTTGGCTTTTCCGCATCGGGTAAAGCCGTCCGCCGCGGAGCCAAGGACACGGTAAATCGCGGCCTCCTCGCGGCGGGCGGCTTTGCCCGCTGCGGTAAATTGATTAACCGAGGCAGACACACGTTAGAATGCCCGCCTCGGTTAATCGTTTAAAAAAACAAAAAAACCCACGAGCCCGCCAGCAAGCCCATTTTTAGCCCACCGCCGAGCCCGTTCAGAGCCTGGCGCCACCGCACCTCGCTGGATCCGCTGCTAGCGGGCTCCTCTTCGCCGGATCCGCCGGGGAGGATCCGCCGCCGCTGATGGGAGGGGTCGCCTCCGCCCCACGCTTCGTGCCGCCGTGTCCAGGGGAGGGGGGGGAGCGCCACCATGGGAGGACTGACGCCGGGGAGAGAGGAAGGGAGGGGTCGGCTGCCGCCACCCCGAGCGCGCTTGATCCGCCTCGTCCGGTGCGCGCCGGATCTAGAGGAGTAGAGGACGGGGGTAGCGCCTCGCCCTGTGCGCCGCCACGCCTCGCCCTGTGTGCCGCCACGCCTCGCGCCGCCGCGGCCAGGGGAGGGGAAGGGGAGCGCCACCACGGGAGGGGCGCCGCCGGGGAGAGAGGAAGAGAGGGGTTGATTGCCGCTGCCCCCAAGCGCACCGGTTCCAAGGATCCAGAGGCCTCGCCCTGTGCGCCGCCGCACCTCGCCCCATGCTTTGCGCCACTGCGGCCAGGGGAGGGGAGGGGGAGCACTGCCATGGGAGGGTGTACACCGCCGGGGAGGAGTTGCGCCGTCGGGGAGAGAGGAGGGGAGGGGTTGAGCCGTTGAGGAGAGAGGATGGGAGCGTTGCCGCCGCCGGGAGAGCCCGTGAAAGGGAAGGTGGAGAGCACCGAAACCCTATCTTCCTATTTTGTAATGACCACCAAATTGGGCCTCGCCTGCACCCGTTGGGCCTCGGCCTTAACCATGGCGGGCCTTTTAGGACACCCGCCACAGTAAATTGATTTACCGTGGCGGACGCCTTAAGACGACCGTCTCGAAAAATAAGGTATTTTTCGTGGCGGGCACCTTAAGATGTCCGTCACGGTAAATCGATTTATCGTAGCGGGCAAAAGTGCCCGCCGCTGTAAATAAAAAAGGCCCGCTGCGGTAAATCGTGGGATTTACCACAGCGGGCAAAAATAGGTGTCCGCCATGGAGTGCAAAAGTGCAACGCTGCGCATAATCATTTTTATAGTAGTGAGAAAGCCTTATTTGATACCAAAGTTTCATGTGTTGGAAACCGTAAGATGAAACTTACCATTGAGACTGACTTTAAGGACTAGCTAGCTATACGTTGGTTGGTTAGCACCTTAAAATAAATAAGTCAGACTCTAAAAATAAAAGCTCATATTCATATCTTAAAATTTATTAAAATTAGTTAGTTTTTTGTTAAACCCAACCATTCCCACACATCCAAAGTGCACCTATTAAAAAACCCAACGCATTAAATTCATTTGAACCCAACCTATTAGCATGGTGAAACACACCCTCCATTTCAAATTCTAAGTTGCTTTAACTTTTTTAGTACATCAATTTTATTATGTATCTATACGTAACGTATGTCTAAGATACATAGAAAGTTCTATGTACCAAAAAAAAGTTTGACTGATGGTTTCTACGGATGATAAGTCAATTGATGTTATCTTATTGAACATTGTACCATGGCTGACAAGCAGAGCTGATAAGTTCAAGCGAACATGATAAACTTCTAACTAGTTTTTCAGAAACAAAATTTATATTATAGAAATTTTCTTATAGCTTAATTAGATATATCATGGTTATAGTAATCAACTAAAATATTCTAAATATTTCATAGATGAATCCGAGAACAAAATACAAACTTTAGAGACTAAAATACACTTTGCTAGTTCATGGATACGAAGATGGGCCCAATATATACAAAAGCTAAGGATTGCAATGACCACTTGGATATTTTTGGATAGCTCTAGGAGGAAGTTGAGCCTAAAAGAAAATTTTGAGGGCTTTATGCATGGTCGTTTTAAAAATTAAGGAAAGAAAGTGAGGCTCAAATGATAGCTATTTAACTAACCAAATAACTATTCTGCTATTTCAAAATTTAAGATGTATTTACTGAATTTTAAAAACCGAAATACTGTAAACTTTAATTATTGAGTACTCAAACTATATGTATGTTTGTGCCTCCTGCGTAGGGATGAAAACGGATCGGATCAGTGCGGATAATAGCTTCTCTGTATCCTAATCCTATTTTTTAAATCGGATTCGGAGCGGATCAGATATTATACGGTTTCGGATACAAAAATGGATTTTTTAGGATGTCGGAAATGATAAGGATTCGGACTGGTTTCGGAGTGGAAGCGGACTTTTCTAAGTCGGATAATATGTGCTTACATGCTGGTTTTTTTAAGATGAGAAGCAATTCATTAGATGTCATTTATGCTTACAAAATAATAAAAATAAATTGACAACTATGGTTATGCACTACAATATAATAATGCTAGTGTCATGAGTTGGACTGACTTGTACTCTTGCGGTTGGGCTCCTTAAAATATTCGGTTATCCTATTATAATCATCGGATAATCCATATCCACCGGATTTTGTCAATCCCATATCCTACACCACATCCGCATGTAGTCGGATTCGGATTATCCATATCTGCACGGATTTGAAAAACACTTCTCCGTATCCTTAAAATTTGGATTCGGAGCGGATCGGAGCGGAGGATTATCCACACCACTTTCACCCCTACTCCTGCAGCCACGAATAAAACAGAACCGCGACCGCCATGCATCTAGGGTAGAGCCGCCACCACCTGGCTGCTCCTCACTCCGTTGTCATCCCTGTCGCGTTTAGGGTCTCTCAGTGCGTCTGCCGGAGATAAGAAGGGGAGGGGACCCATTCTTTCCCCACAATTTTCTAGTGTCTTAGAGTTGAGTCCAAATAAGTTTTTGAGGAAACAAAATGATTTTTGGTCGGTATCGTACGTCCTGTGATGACTTCGGTAGCCACGATGAGATCACCTTTGCAGGCGTCAATTTCATCGACTGGTGACCGATTTGTGGCGTTTATCTGCAAGGGGATGGGGTGCTTCTAGGAGCCCCTATGAGGATAGCGACTTCGAATCATCGATCTCATCGTCGATGGTCACGGAGAGGAAATCAAAGTCTCGCGAGGTGATAATTTTACATCATATGTCGTACTTGACGATAGAATTGTCGATATTATTTCAACGATTTAGATGTGTTTTGGACTAATTACAAAGCGTTGGATCTTGTAGCATGTCCAATATTTTAGGGTTGATTGTTGGATTCTCCATAAGAACTGCACTTTGGCTCCGGTGCTTGAGGAAAGCCATTGAGGAAGAACATGATGGAAGAATCTTAATATAATATTATGTATTTTTTATTTCAGTTTTTATGTGTAATCTGGGGATATAATGTGCCAAGATTTAATATAAGTCCTCCTTCCCTTTGCAAACAAAACAGGTCACAAACATACATCAGACTATAGTGTTGTTTTTAGAGTTTTAGTATGATGTTAAGAGCTTCTCTAAGAAGAACTCTAAATGGGACCCTTTACTCTAACACAAAACATTTCAACAACAACTACAACAGAAATTTTGTAGATATACACATCCGAGGTTTATGATTGTTGTTACTTGAGGGTCAACTATGGTTTATATTCTCTCCGTTCTAAGTCATAAGTCGCTTTAATTTTATAGATATATTATTTTTTATACACTTAGATAGAGACTATGTCTAAATATATATGATAAAATCTATGTTTCTAAATATGCAGAACAATAAATAATTTAAGAGAGTAATATATAGATTACTGAAATGTGGTTGGGTGTTATAGTCCCTTTGTGTATAAATAATTTAATTTCTAAAGTTGTCTCGGTCAATGTTTTATGTTTGATTGAATTTATAGAAAAGAGTACAGATATATATGACATCAAATAATCATATTATGACAATATATTTACGATGTATCTATTATAATAATATTATTTTGATTTGTCATAATCCATTAATCGTTGACACACTTTTCTATTTGTACTCAAACTCTTAGAAATTGATTTGTTTGGTGATGGAGGTAGTATCTATGGTCCAATATGTTCACACGGTCTAATTTCTCTGCTAGCTGTTCCAGCTTTGCAAGCCCGGGCCCTAATCTGTGTTTTCCCCCTCTATGATCCAATCGTCTGTGCACGTTACTTTATTAATTTTTTCCCTATATAATAAGAAGACTGGTTATGTTCGTCCTACCTTAAAAGGAATACGATCTTCGTAAGATCGATCAATCTCGATCGGTAGTTGCCATGGACCGCATGATGCTAAAAAAGAGAGCTTATAATAGGAAACAATAAGTACTGTAGTATAGGTACCAATAGCACTTAATTATCTATCCTAATCGACGAAATTTTAAATCCACAATAGGCCAATGACAAGTTCTGCTGAATGATGGGCTAAAGAAGTGCTTAAACCATAAATAAATTGAAACAGGGCCGTTGGATTAAACTAATGGTTTAGCGAGGCTCGACCAGTCCCAGATCGACAGCTAGCCGCCTACCTCTGCTGGCTTTGGCCGTGTGTTCTTTCCTCGAAGCGCCGGGCTTATCTTCTACCGTAGGACAGTCCAGAGTACGTACAGACTGTAGCAACTACAGTATGGCAGTGTCCTTTTGTGCGCTCCATGTTTGCAGGCATGTGATGCTCTCAAGTGGGATTAGGCGATCTCCTTGGCAGGAGTTCAATGTTTCAGTTTTCAACACGTTGAAAATAGTATAGAAAGGTTATTCTATAATTTTTTTATTTCTCTTTTTATCAATACAATATCATATTAATATATTTAATATCTATATTTTTTAAATAAATATCTATAAAACTTTAATAAAACTTCATTAAGACTAGTCGTAGAAACAGACCAAACGAGGAAAGTCTATAGGAAGGAGACGGGTGGTGCCTTGCCTATTTAAGGCTAGCTACATGCTCGACATGACAACTGTGCTCTTGGGAAACTCTGATTGGAGTCTGGTGTCAGTCTAAGACTCGAGACCACTCGAGCCGTCGAGCTACCAAACAACGCGTGTGTTGCTGTACTATGGATTACTATAGCTCATAATTGAACAAACTATTGGTGTGTGTGAACTCATATCCTTTTTAAAAGCACAAAGTTTATTACGTGACCCGTCGTCGCACGCTCGATGCAAAGTTTATTATGTGAACCGTTAAATGCTTAGCCGCAAGCGCGCGACGGGTGCGCCCACACCCACGCCCAACGAAGAGGAAGAAGGAAGGTCGTGCTCACGCTGGAGAAGAAAGTGAGAAGACTGTGCCTATGCACCTGTGCCAGAGAGGAAAGAGCTGGCGGTGCCTAGTGTTCTGGTGACAACGAGGTGGGTTTCTTCTCCAGTTCTAGTGGACATAGAAGGGGGCTGGCCGGGGGAGGCAGGCCAACTAGACGGTGGCGGTAGGGCTAGGGAGCTAGGTGAGGAAGAAGACACTGTGAGAGGAAGTGTTGAAGAATTAGAATATTTCCTGATTAATTAATTTACATAGTAATAATATAAATCATGATAATCTCATAAACTAGCATGCATATCTGTAACATACTTTCATTTATAGGAACATTTGGCTTCACTGGTGAAGGTGGTACCGAGGGAGATGTTGCTGGTTATGGTACAAAGTTGTCGATGAGTGAGGGAGGAAGGGTTCGGAGCACCTAGCGACGAATATGCTAGGATGTAGCGCTATCTGACTTGGAAGGAAGACAACCTATTGTGAAAGTCGAAAGCAATCACACGATGAGCGCTTCTCAAAAAACTTAATCGTCCGTTTCCAAAGCAGGTTCACAAGAACGAGAGTTTCGAAGACAACGATCGGACTGAAAAGCTATAGTGACAACGCAACAACGAGGCAAAAATCCTACCTCAAATTGGACGCGTTTTGCTGTGGCCGATCTCATGTCACGATCACGATATAACCTGTTTAGGACTCTGCAAGCAAACTTGTAATCCGAGAAACCAAAACAAAATACTAGAATTCTCTAGTGTCAATCTCACGGAGAACATATTGGTACTACCATTCTGTCAAAAAAATTATAATTCTAGAATACTATTGTATTTTATATCTTGAGTTTCATCAATTATAGATAAAAAATATCAATATTTATGATATTAAATAAATATCATTAGATTAGTTACCAAATGAATTTTCATAGTAAATTGATTTTGACTTGTAAATGTGAATATCATTTACTACAAACTTAGGCGAACATGAACCATTTTAATTGACTCGCAACACGTAGTTGCATTCTTTTTGACAGAGATAATATTTCTTTTGAACTCGAAAACAAATGGCAGAGCTAGCATGCCCTAGATCTTGGTTAACCTCATATGACGTACTCCCTCTGTCTCTAAATATCTATCTTTTTAGAAACAATATATTAAAAATATGAAGATTTATGGTACATAATTAGTATTATTAGAAAGAAAGATTTTTGAATCTAGTTTTTTAATAAATTTATTTAGAGATACATTTTATATGCATTTTTCTACTAATCAAATTAAACTTGTGATACGCACATCAACTATAACAATTGCTTAGGAACTGTATAAATACATTAATATTAAATAGTCGCATCAGATGGAGAGAACACATATCTGTGTACAGATATGAAATTTAATTAACAAAGTTGACCCGCGTCACAATGATCTAGATCGTACCTTCAATCGGAACTTTTTTTTTTTGAGACGGACCTTCAATCGGACCTTAATGCTGACCTAATGTCCGTACCTGATTGCACATGTACTCCCTCCGGTTTTCAGTGTCACATTTAGTTTGTCCTCTAAGACAAACATTGTAATCTTTAACCAATCATTTCTAAAAATTTGTATAGTTTCACAATATAAGAATTATATATTATGATAATATTTCTCATAATAAATCTAAGAATGTAAATTTTATAACATGAATCTATATAATTTTTTTTAAATTAATGATAAAAAATACATATGTTCAACTTAGGACAAACTAAATACGACACTTAAAAAAACGGAGGTAGTACTTGTTTCTACTTTATATATTACTCCTTCCGTTCCAAATTATAAGACTTTCCAAGAATCTTGGAGAGTCAAAGCATCTCAAGTTTGATCAATAATTATAAAAAAAACTATTAAGATTTATAATATCAAATAGGCATATTATAAAAATATAATTGATAACGAATCTAACGATACTTAGTTGACATCATAAATGTTATTATATTGTTATAAAGTTTGGTCAAACTTGAGATAGTTTGACTCTCTAAGATTCTTGGGATGTCTTATAATTTGGAACGGAGGGAGTAGTAGATATGTACCCCCTCTGTAAGAAATTAAACAACGCACAACCATAAAATTTATGTCAATCGAAGTAGTTAACTTTAACCAAACTTATAACAAATAATATTAACATTAATGTCTTTAATAAAATTTACTATATATAGAAATTAACATAATTAATCTAGTGATACTTATCTTGTATCATGAATGTTAGTATTTTTTTTTGTATAATTTTATTTTAAATTTAAATTGTTTGAATCCTCAAAACCAGAATTGCATTTCTTTGTCAACGGAAGGAGTATTTATCTAGATTTATAATAAAAACGTATCTAAATTTATATTAACTAAAACATTTTTACATTAACTTTAACAAAATTTGTAATTAATAGCATTTAACATCTGTTCTTCAATAAAATTTACTATAGAAATTGTTTATAATTAATCTAATGGTACTTATCTTGTATATCATGAATGTTAGTACTTCTTTATATGACTTTACTCAAAATTTAAATTGTTTCACTACTAAAAAGCAGCTAATAAGAGTACGAGAGCAATAACTAACAAGCACTCCATCCGTTCGAAAGCATAATTACTACGTTTAGATCCTATTTGACCCACTAACTAAACTTTAGTTGACTAATTTAGCTGTGGCGCATACAAATAACACAAACTTAAAAGCAGCTAATAAGAGTGCTCCTACCTAATGGGAACCCCGTTATCCCATTAGCTGTTCGAACCTTGGTAAAATGTTAGCTAAAAATGACCATTTACCAAAATGCCCTCGTCTTTTTCCCTTGATCGCATCTACATTCGTGCAAGTTGTGCCTAACCTTGGCCTTTTCCGCCCGCCCGCCATGGCTTCTCCACCCTCCACAGTGGTCATGGCTGCAAGCTTCGCCTCGTCGAGCACATTCCCTGTTGCCGCGCCTGGGGGGGGGGGGGGGGGGGAGGGCATGGAGGTGGATCTCTGGGAGGCACCTCCAGAGGCCATGCCACCAACGGGAGAGGCCTCCAGTGAGGGCAGGGGTATGTGTGAAGCGGGAAACAATGACCTTGAGAAGGGCGTTATTAGGGATGCCGCCAATGTGGTCTGCCCCGTTTGTGTCCTACCACGACAACAGTTCGGTTGACGACATCGACAGTGAGCTATGTGGGGTGGTCTGGAGAGATAGCTCTTCCCGAGCGTGAATTCATGGCACAGAGACTGCGCTGTTGGGAGGATCGAGTGGTGGGGGAAGTTGGATTGGACCAGCAGATGGTGTGTTGCAGCAGGTGCAAATAGGATTGGGAAATTATTGAGGGGTAGCATGGTCCAATGTCTTCAATTCACCAGAGGATCCAAATAGCCCTAGCTAAAGTTTAGCAAGCTAAAATTTAGCTCTAGCAATTAGTCAACTAAACTTTAGTTGAGGTGGTCCAAATAGGGCCTTAATGGTGGTAGAATGATGCTATTGCTCAACAATTTGTAATCATGGTGAAGCTGAAACATGAAAGTTGAGTCTTTGCAAGGTTTTTGTGTCACATGAGAGAGGGTGTGGGGTAGCACCAAGGCCCGTCTTAATGGTGGACTCCTGATCTCAATTGTGGGGAGGGGGTTTCATTAGAGTTATATAGGCATTAATTTTTTGACATGACATTCTTTGAGGAGGAGAGATGGCAAAAGTTATATAGAAGTAGAGATCAAAATTTCATAAGAAACTCTTATATTCACTATTTTCAATATATGGTGTGTTTGTTGGAACTAAAACATATTCCCTCCATCCTTGAAGGAATCAATTTCTAGAATCCGTGTCAGTCAAACTATTTTAACTTTGACTAACTTTAATTTATAGAAAAATATAACATGTATGACTTAAAATTAGCAGCATGTGATGTTCTATAATAAATCTAATGGTACTAATTTGTTATAATAAATTTTAATATTTTTTTTTCTAGAAAGTTGGTTAAAATTTAAAAAGTTTGACTTAGGATAACTCCATAAATCTATTCTTTTAGAGACAAAGGGAGTAAAACTCTATTGACCCCACTGAGACAAGCCTAACAAATATTCTTTACATCCTTAATTATAAGGAAACTGTAAGCTAATTAACTCGTAGCTGCATGCGCCTAACATTAATGACTATTGTTAATCCCACCACACGCCTGGCTCAAAATACACTAACCACAATGTCCCAATAGTTGTCCTAAGTTTTTTAGGATATCTTGCACGAGTATTTTAATTTGTGGATGAACGGAGCATATCTCGTTTCAAATGTGTGGCGATGTACTGATCGAAAAACATAATCGTTAATATAACGCTGGATGACGATTAAATGTATAAATTCGATTCTTTTCACCTCGATCTCACTAGCTATATATCTTCTACTAAAGCTGACGTGAGAGTTGTAAAATGGCCTGGCGACTGTGTGGTGGCGTTATGACGGCATCCGATCCAGGGAGTAGTCTACATGTAATAGTACGGAGTATACACTAGCAGATGCGTGAGGATTTACACAAGACTACAGGAGAATTACCATATATCTCTGCTTCATCCAACGACGATCGATCACTGTCAATTTACACGACGAGCGTGTTTGACTGATGATGATTTGTACGGCTAATACATCAATTTTAGTTATTTTTAACTATTTTATTGTGACTGATAATAAGTTAAACGAACATGGTAGTTGCAACATCATTTTTACCGGTGTATTAGTTGCTCCCTCTCTATTCGTAGAATATATATATATATATATATATATATATATATATATATATATATATATATATATAACATATATATGTTCTCTAAATAAATTTGTTAAAAGTTTAGATTCAGTTTTTTTTCAATAATATTACTTAATTATATAATGTAAATATGAATGTTTTTTAATATATGTTTAGTTAAAGTAGATATATATATAGGACATTGGGCCGGGAGGCACGGACCCAAGATAATGTTGGACATTTGTACGAGCCGTGTCATTGTCCACAGCTTTAAACCCCCGCCCGCGACCTCTCGTCACGGGGCCAGAAAAGGGAAAAAAAACCCATCTGACGCGTGCGTCCCTTTAAAAGGTCACCACCCAGCTGCCAGTGCCTGACCTTGACCTGCTAGCTCCTCGGAGTAAAAAAGCAGCGGCAGGCCTAGCAACAAGTGTACTGCGGACCCTGGAGCCAGGCCTCCACGTTACTCCTACGTACTACACAACTTGGAAAAAAAAAAAACAATGGGAAAACACCAGAGAAGCCCAAGCGAGATCGTTGCGCGTGGACGGGCGTCCGTGCTCGCGCTCACGCTGCGGGGCCAGCAGTGGCCCCGGCTAGCTCTGGACCAGCGCGGCGCAGCTTTAATGCGGCGCGCGCGGCTTATCGCTTCGAGGAGAGGAGGCCGGAGGCCGGAGGCGGAGACCGATCGACGACGCCTGCATATGCATGCCCGATTTTAGAAAGAGCCGAAAATTGTAGCCACACAAGTGACAAGACGCACAGCCGCACAGCGCAGCGTCGCCGTACCGGCCGCATCGTTGCACACCGGCCCGATCGAAACCCTAGCCAAGTTGGCAGCCAGTAGTTAGCGATCCCGTTGCGCTCGCGCGCGCGCCTATATAGCCGGCACCGGCCCGCCCACCTTTCTCACCATCCATCCATCCATCCATCCAATTCGCTCGGTGATCGCGGCGTCGGTCGGCCGGCCGGGTTGGGGGCGACGGCGGCGGGCGGTGACAGAAGAGAGTGAGCACACGGCCGGGCGGAACGGCACCGGCGGATGTGCCGTCGCGGACGCGTGCTCACTGCTCTGTCTGTCACCACGCACTCCGGCCCCCTCCGTCTCCCTCCGCTCCGGCCGCGCCGATCCATCGATCGAAGCCGCAGCTAGCTAGCCGTCGTGAGATCACCGCGGGCACGCACACGCTAGTACTAGCTAGCTACGTGCACCGCTCCACCCGCCCATCTTCTTACTTGTTCAGTTCGTGTCATTGTATGCCGCGGAGCGGATACCCGTGTTGCACTGGTGCCCGGCGGTCGTCCGCGCGCAGAAATTTCCATTTCTGGGCGGTTCGTACGTACGGCCTGCTGGATGCTGGATCTGAGCTTTTGGGCGCGCGAGTGTACCTCCGCAGCACGACGCGGAGATTCCCTCCCATTCGTTTGGTACTACGGACAAGCCGCGCTGCTGCTAGCCGGCTTGTTCCTTTCCAAGGGAAAGGGAAGGGATCCAATGCAACCGTAGCCTGCGCCTGCCAGCTTCTCGGGAAGGTAAATTCGTCAGTACTAATGTTCATCATCATTCTGAGATGAAGGTATGTGGGTGGTGTTGACCAGATCCGTTCCGCTTTCCTCAATTTTCATAGTAATTCTCTCTTCCAAAGGAGTAAATCCCCTTTTATAGTAATAATAAATAGTACCCATATCTAATCTCCAGAGATTCTGTATTTCTTTCGCCATGTCTGAAGATCGAGAAGAATCCCAAAGGAAGCACCCACCGCCGGTCGAATCTCCGATCCGTTTCATCAGATCTGCTTATCATCGTCACAGGTCAGTGGTGTTCCCCATCCATTATTCAGAGATTTTAACGATAATATATAGATGGCGCTGCAGCCTGCAGATCCTGTTCATACTGTCCGTCCTGTGTGCTAGTATAGCCACTAGTTGGCGATGCTTATGGAACATTTGTACGCGCCCCAGCCTCCCGGGAATGGTAGGGTCGCTGTCGAGACACTGTTCCATTCGTGACGTCTCGTACTTATCTCTTCAATTCAATGAGAGCTGCCCTACTCGTCTTCAGAGCTCTTTTTTCCTTGGTGAACTTGTGAAATCTTTAATTTGATAACAGCTATATCTGCGTAGAACATATATGTATTTCGTCAACATTTTATATTATAGTAGATGAAATAATGTGAAGTTTGTTAGGGATGTTTTATTCGTTTTAGAGAGCACCTCCAAAAAATTGGCTAAAAAGATTAGTTAAATTTACTGATTTTGTTACTTCTAAAATAGATAAATTATTAGCAGTGGCGGATCTAGAACAAGATCGAAGAGGGTTGATCTTTTCTTCTTCCTCTAATCTCTCTATTTCTTCTTCTTTATCTTCTTCTTCCTCCAATATCTCTATTTTTCTTCTTTCCCCATTCCCCCTTAATCTCTCTATTTTTTTATGGATACAATGGCGGTAGGGGGGCTGGAGCCCCACCAGCCCCCCTTAGGATCCGCCCCTGATTATTAGGGTACTTCAAAAACTAAAAGATAAATAACTAGGAAGGTAGGCTATCCAAAAAGTAGAGAGCGGATGAGGTGGGATGAAGAATCACTAAATTTAGAGAGTCATTTACAAAATTTGTTGGAGATGTTTTTTCGCTAACAATAGCTAAGTTTAACTTTAGAAAACGATTTAGCTAGTCTCTTGAAGATGCTCTTAGTTTCTAAGTTGTTTTAGTTTTCTAAATATTAAACATATACTAACTTTATTATATATATATATATATATATATATATATATATATATATATATATATATATATAACAAATTATGTATCTGAAAAATCAAAACCACTTACAGTTTGGAAGGAACATATACCTTATTAGTGGAATGAAAATACGTAAAGACAGCAGCACAAATTAATTAATACTTAAAATTAACTATTAGAAGTAAACTCCTCGATTTTATTAATAAATATAGGTATAATATAGAGACGATCGAATTCCATCCCAGAGTGCCATTTCTAGATTCAGTAACCTTTTGTTTTCTTTTGAAACTATATACCGTACCTGTTCAGTAAACAAGTATATAACATTATGACGGTTACTCGATCTTCCAAGATTGATTTGGAATAAGTGCATGCAGTATTTCTCAGAATTAACAGTTTTTTATGTGACCTGCGAGTTCGTAACTACGTATATATATACCCAACCGTTGGTTATAGGCTACCGACTTAATTCATTTCCCCCCTTTTTCTTGCTTTGAAATATGGATTTATTTGTTTCATTGTTTTAGAGTAACCACACACATGTTACATACTCACATGACGACGCAAAGAAAGTAAAACTTGTATATTCTAATGGTGATGATGAAAAAAATGACTCAAGTCCTGCTACTACGTGAAAATTTTGCATTTTGACCCATTTTGTAAACATTTTCTACAAACAGCACCCTGACGAAACTATTTCTGAAAATAGACCATATGTTTGGCGCATTAGAACGGTACACCGAGCTATGCGACTCGGCGCGCCGTCTGCTCACGCCGAGGTGCTGCCACGTCATCGGCGCCGTCGGGCTGACTTGCCGCGTGGCATGCGGGCCCCACTTACCTCGACGTTAACTAGAGCTACGCCGAGCCCTCAGACCTCGGCGTGACCCGACTCAACGCCGAGGTCGGAGACAGATAAGGCCCGCACGGGGTCTTCTTTCTTCTTCCTCCCTCCCCATTCTATCTCACTTCTCTTCCTTGCAGCCCTCTCTCCTCACGAGCCAGCCCTCTCCCCAAAAGCCTCGACGCAGGGGTAGAGGCCAAATCGAGGTTGTGTAAAGTTTCCTAAGGTAATCCTCCACCCCCTTTGTCATTCTATCCGGTTTAGGGTTTGATTCGGTTACATTAGTATTTTTCCTATTAGTTAGGGTTGACATTTCTATGGCACTTATGAAATGTATGTTTATGAACTTGGGATTTTTGTTTTGTTTAGGGTTTATGGCTAAGTGTATTTTTATTTGCTTATGAAATATATTTATTAGGGTTATATTCCATACTTATGTCCTTTGCCATTCAATTATGAATGTGAAATGTATCCTTATGAGATTATTCTTTTGCGTATATGCGGAGCTACAAGTGGGATAAGAGAGGTCGTCCGAAATCTCTTTACTTTGATGTGTCATGCAAAGATGCACCTGTCCCTCCTGAATTACCTGTTCCTATTTGCGACTACCGGTTGGTGTGGCTCAATCTAGGCATGAGGAAACTGCTGCTCATGCCTACTACTGCTGCGTTGATTACCGTGTAAGCAATTTAGTCCTTCTTTGTAATATAATGTGGATTGTAATATATTGAGTTAATCATGTTGCTATTTTAAACTATAGGATGACGAGGCGTGCTATTTCTTCCAGTGGATCGACGACCCCGACAAAGTTGACATGAGATTTCTTCTGTTTCCTAAGTTGTGTGGGACGTTTCCTCACTCGCAATTCAAGCGTTGGGTTCCCCCACCTCCGGACCCTGCACCCATGACGGGTGAGGAGAAGGATGTTGCCACTAGTGAACGTCTTGAGAACCCCTCACATTGCCAATGCGGAATTGCAGCTGAGGTTGATGCTAGTGATGGTGTTCGTGTGTTTCGATGTGCCAAGAAGAACAAAGTAAGCAATTATATTTTACCCTCTTAACCATTGATTTGTATTATCCTTTATAATTGTTACTAATGATCTTTTTGTATAGTACGGTTCTCGTAAGTGTTTCTTCAACGAATATCTATACGGACCAAAGCCACGTTGGCCCCAGAGGAAGAAGGATGTGGTGGAAGCACCTGTGGGACGTGTTTGTCGTCGTTGCTCATGTGGTGTTGTAGCCAAATATGGCCTTGTTCCTTCGGAGCTTGGCGTTGGACTTATTGTGGACACATGGTTGATCGTGATCTGGTTCGTCACCTTTATCGTTACTTTACAGTTGTATTCCATTTTATTTGGCTTGGAACACTAATTCGATAATATTTGTTCGTAGAGCACTTGTCAATGTGGGTGGGAGGAATACTGGGGGCAAGAAGAAGTTGAGCGACGCTTCAAAAGTCCTGATGATTTGCTTGACTCTTATGTAAGGTGTCGTAAGAAAAAATCAATTGAGCTTGCTAAGAAAGTATGCGAAAACAGAAGACGCCATCCTAGGTTTGAAGTGGATAGGAGAACGCAGATATGGAACAAGGTTGACGCTCAGGATGACGCAATTAAGAGGATGTATGAGCTAGTTGGAGAACTTCCTAACTTGGAAGGTTGGTTTCTATGCAATCAATTTGAGTTTGTGACGTATTGCTCTGTGTAAATTTAGCATAATAAATGTTTTTGTAATGTAGGTGAGCATGACATTTCTAGTGACCATGCCGTACAGCTGACTGAAGCTAGGCGTGGGAAAAGGAAAGAGCAAGAGGAACCAGATAGAGGTGGTCGATCTGGAGGGAATCATTTGTCGGTTCTTGATGAGGAGGACATGGAAAAAGGCAGGAGCAAGAGGTACCAGAGAGAGGTGATTGCTCTAGAGGGAATCAAGTGTCGGTTGTTGATGAGGTGGATCGTGGGGAAAGGAAGGAGCAAGACGAAGCAGAGGAAGGTGGTCGTGCCGAGAATGATATTTATGATGAGTTTGATGGTGATTTATTTACTCAAGTTGCAGAACAAGCGGAGGCGGATTACTACAAAAATAAATATGACGACTTTGATGACGACTTCTATTGTGAAGCAGCTGCTGTAGCGGATGCGGAGTATGCGCGGAGTACATTATCTGCATAGAAGTCGAATGTGCCCGTTGTCGAGGAATGGTCCTCAGGCGATGAAGTGATTAGTGATTACGTTTCTGACTATTCTGACTAGGGAAAGACTGTTGTATCAAATGAACCGAAACATTATTTCTAAGCTTAGTAGTCTTGGTTCGTTCTTTTGAACTGTCCGATTATTAATGATGTAGCGTTCTTTTGAACTATCCGGTTTTTAATGATGTAGAAAGTTTAAAAAGATCTACAAAGTTGGATATTGAAACTTTACTTCGATTGTAAACAAGAAAAGCACGCACAAGCTATGGTCATCCTTGCCTTGCTACTATCGACGCACGCCGCCTCGACGTGTGGAATAGCTCCCACTCAGTGTGGAACCCGACCGGCTAGCTACCTCGGCGTTAAGTCACTCCACACCGAGGTATAGAAGGTCGGCGTGCGTCGACTTAACGCCGAGGTGTGAGTCAGATTTAGTTCATAGCAAACCTACGCTTTAAACGTTTCCACACATAAGCCAAACAAACATCACAAGACATCACAAGGTAACATCTTGTTCTTCGACACAATAAGTTCGAATAACGACTTACACATAGTCCATACACATATGTCTTACCAAACTAGAAGTCCATACACAATAGGTTCGCATGAGGCATAGAAACTAAAAGTTCATACACATGTCTTAGTGGCCTTCGCATAGCTCATACTTTACCGTCGAGCTCTAGTCCTACACTTCCCTCTTCCTAGTGCATATGTTCCTGGAGTGTACCGATCCGTCAGTCGCCTCGCCCTATGCTCACCGGAGGATCCTTGAGTACCAGAGGCACCCTGAGTACCCTGAGTAGCCTGAGGTGCACCATCAAGATGTGAGCTACCTAGCTCATCCCAATTTTTGTCATCTTCTTCATCTTCGTCATCGTCGTCATCATATGCTTGGTCGTCATCCGCAGCTTGTTCATGGTCGTCGTCTTGGCCGTGTACTTGCTGACTTCCTTCGCCAACATCACACCTCGGGGCCTGTGAACATCCAGCTCCATCGCCATGAAGCGGCTGAGGCAATGCTACGTTGTCTCCTTGACGACAACCGATACGGGCTGCTATTTTCCTTAGTCGACTCATGGCACGCTGCGATAAACGACACGATGTTAAGTAATTGTTCATAAACATTGTATGAAAACTTAGAAATTAAAAAACACAACCTGCATGGCTTGTCGAAGTAGGCTAGCCTCATTAGGATCACCATGAAATTCCATCAATGCCACACCTTGTTCTGTTACTGTCCTCATGATTTCTTTGCCCTACACAAACCTGACGTAAGTATGTTACAAAATACAACTTGTATAGTTGGTTTTGTTAGCACTTACCGCTCTGGTTAGGACGGGAGCAATCTCAACTTGTCGGCCAACTCTGGTTCGACGGTCATAGGTGTTGTCACCTTCATCTGAGCTCCCGATGTCAACGATATCTTGCTCGGTCCACGAAGGCTTCAAATGTAACCTTGTTCTTTCTCCTAGCCAGACAAGATACTCATTGAATGCCTTGTCTCGATGGACGGCGTGGATACCCATGTTGTTTTGCTCCAATCGGTTCCACTCATTGGTGTAACCCTGGTGGTGACTTTGCCAGTTAGTGATTTTCTTTTGACGTTGACGATTCAGTCTACAAGACATGGAAGAGGTTACAACGCGCAAGATTAAAACAAGACAGGACCTCGACATGGTCAAAAGTGGACCACACTTACTTGTGGAGCTGCCAGCTAGTGGAGAAGTCCTCGGGAGCACGCTGAAGCTTTCCGAACTGACGTGCGACACGGTGAGGTAGATGGTACTCCACTGCGTAGAAACAAATGAGCGGGCACCTCATAGTCCATAAATCTTCGTCTTCCTTGCAGAGTGTGCTCAAATTCATCTCAGTAATAGCATTCCTAGTGTATGGCCGCCATTCGACCTGTAAACAACGTGCCTCATCACTATATATGTAATTACAAGACTTAGTAATATGTACTAAGATTCATAGTTGGCTCAAACTTACATGACTGGGTCACCAACTGGGAACCACGGTTGAGGGGGTTCAATTGTATGTGGCCTCCCCACTGGAAATCTCTCCCACATCCAAATATGCAAGAATGAAACAAATATATTAGATATAACATTGAGAAAGACCCAACTAGAAATCTCTCCCACATCCAAATCGTATGTTTACCTACAATAGCGTGGTGCACCCAGACATTGTAGCATGGTGGCCTTCAGTTCGCCTGCAAGCCTCACAAAGCTGACGGTACAAAAAGGCAAGTACTGCTGAGCCAGAGCCCCAGCTCTTGTTGCCGGTATCATCCCAGTTCATAAGACAGGGGATGTACATCCAAGACGCCGTGTCTCCTATGCCATCCGGGAAAAGAACAGTGCCAAACATGTGTAGAACGTATGCCTTGCAGTAGTAGTTCACAGTCGCTTCGTCTGCGTTGGGTGGGCACTGACGGAACTCCTGACGGAGCCACCTCAGTGGCATCCCACTGCCGCGCCTCTTCTTGCCTGCCTCGAGCTCTAGCAGTGCACGACCCAAGAAAGCAGCCACCCTGTTTTCCCACCCTGCTGAGTAGTGTCTCCTATCACTGGGGCACCTCTGATCTTTAGTCCTAGAATCATGGCTGCATCTTGTAGAGTAATTGTCACCTCACCACATGGAAGGTGAAAGCTATGAGTCTCTGGACGCCACCTATCGATCATTGCTGTGAGTGCTGCTAGGTTGAAAGGTGGAGTCCCGCGACGACACACACGAGCAACGACAGCTAACCCGACCCGCTTGAGTAGAGGAGTGTATCTCTCGTCATATACCATGCTCGTTGCTGCATCATGTGCCATTGGTCTAAGGATGCCGAGAACCTGCAAAAACACATGAAAAATAGGTTTTCATATAATCAAATAATATATGTCCCCAATTGAAAGTTTTGTATAGATGGATGAAGTTTACCTCTCCCTGCTCGATCCTTCGAGCCCGGTGCTTCTCATCGTACCTTTCATCAAGTAGGGGGTACCGGTCCATCCTGCTAGTGTACAAATGACATTAAGGTTAGTACGATGACAAATACTAGGAAACAAAGTAAGTACCGAGCAAGCATGGTAATAGCAAACAAAGTAAGTAATAATAGCAATGAAAGTGAGTAATGATAAGCAAGCATGATAAGTAAGATTAGTAAAATGACAGTAAGATTAGTAATATGGCAAATAATAGTGTATACCTCATTTCTAAGTTGGACAGGACATTTCCTTCTATTGTGGCCGGTCTTATGGCACTTTGAGCATCAACTACGTTCGGTATTTTCTACGAAATGTGACCTGACTTTACTTGCGATCGATCTTCCTTTGGTGGCTCGGTCCATGTCCATCTTGAACCGCTTCCGTCTCCTTAGCCCTCTACTCTTCCACAACATGCCAAGATCAGCCACATACTTCGGACCATCATACACATGCCATTGCTCTTCGTCTTGAAATGGCTCGAATTGAGGATTCCATGTGCTCAAAAGGTTTCTCAATGAGAACTCCATAGGCATACATGGAGGGACCTCGGAATCAATTCGTCTAATCCTACAAGCCGTAATCATGTGGGAGCAAGGCCTATGGTATATGGTGGGTTTCCGACATGAACATGTGTTCTCATTTATTACTACTACTACATGCTTTGTAGCTCCACGGTCTTCACCACCGATGTTCGTTCCACCACTCTCTAGAATCTTATATGTGTTGGTCAAAGCATCAAAACATGTTCTGTTCTGACTTTTAGACTTCTTCTTAGAGAAACCTAGTTCCTGAGAGACTAACATTGGTCAAGGTTTGTTTGCTAGCCATAGAGTTCTTGCATGTTTTTTCCTTGCTACGAACCAAGCATTCAATTTGTAGAATGTGAACGAGGCAATAGCAGTAACTCGAAGACCCCGACACCCTCTGAGAAGACTATTGAACATCTCTGCCATGTTACTAGTCATAAAGCCCCATCTCCATCCTACGGTGTCGTATGCTAGGCTCCACTTCTCCTTCGAAGCCATCAACTCATCGAGGAACTGTCTTCCACTACCATTTGTGGCTAATTTCAGAGCATCTAGCTTCTCATTGAAGTACTTTACCTCCCGTTGTCTACACAACTCCTCAAATAACTTGAAGTTGTCCTTTGTTCCATCACGCCTTATAAGATTCTGAGCTAGGTGTCTCGTGCACCAACGATGATGTATTTGGCCAAAGCCGGTCATCTCTTCGCCCACTGCGTTAATAATGCCAGCATGTCTGTCAGATATGACACACACTTCCCGCATGGGACCAACAACCACCTGTCTTACCAGTCTAAGAAACCAACACCAATTATCTGTATCCTCTTTACGAACTATCGCAAAGGACAATGGGACAAGTTGGTCCTCAGAATTAGTTCCAATACATATAAGCATTATGCCTTCAAATTTTCCAGTAAGAAACGTGTCATCAATAGAGACAACAGGCCTGCAATGCCTAAATGCTTCGATGCTCTGTCCAAAAGCCCAAAATGCCCTACCAAACACCTGGCTACCATTCCTTGATTCACCTTCCTTAGGCAAATACTCAAAATGCATCCTGGGATTTACAGCTTTCATTGCATTCAACATCACAGGAAGCCGCTCATAATCTTGTTCCCAATCTCCAAAGATAAGTTCCAATGCACGCTGTTTAGCCCTCCATGCTTTTCCATACTTCACATAGTAATTGTAACGTTGGAAGATGATTTCAACCAACGCGGAAACCGTTATAGTTGGCATATGCTTAACCACGGGGCACAGTTGCCTTGCAATGAACCGGGAATTGAGCTGCAAATGCGTCTCTTCTGCCTCGGCCGTGGCACAAACATGTGGTTGCTTCACTGAAGTAATCTTCCATGTCAGTGCCTTTGTTTTCCTTGCGCATACTCTCCACCCACAATTTTCCTGTTCACAAGCAACAATGTACCTACATTTCTTGGATGAATTGATAACCCTATATGGACGGTTGTGCAAAATGGAATACTCTTGCAACCATGATTTCAAGTGGTCCATGGTACGAAACAAGATGCCCTTCCTTATGATGTTGGAACCACTACAGTCAGGTACTGTTGTATGACTTGGTCCTCCATCAGCTAATGCCATGTGCCCATGGCTAAGGTCCTCGAAATCTGAAACAAGTGGATCCCTTCCAGGCAAGACCCTAGTCAATATCTCTATTTCCCTAACACTCAAACGGCGAACAGGGCGATCGTCGTCAGAGTCTTGAGCTCTTTCCTCTTCAAAAGTTTCCTCGTCTCTTGCTACATCCAGGTCAAATCTGTTCGTAGCCCTAGCATCGCCAAAGTCATCTTCGCCACTTAAATCAACTTCTTCACTAACATCATCATCAATTGAGTCATCTCCACTAGCGTCGTCCAAACCTTGTTCGCCCTCACCAACTCCATATGAGTCATCATCGTCATCATAATCACCACCATCATCATCAGTATTATGAGTGCCTTCACCAAAGCCTCCAGCGTTATTATCGTACTCATAAAAATCTTCATCTCCTTTCACGTATCCTGTCCCTTCAATACCGCCATAAGTTGGTTGTGTCATAACTAGTTCTTCTTCTACCAAAGGAACATTGTCTATGCGATCGTTCATCGATGGACATGCTTCAAATCCTATTCTATACTCCTTAGTCACCACCAAATCCAGAGATCGGACTTCTGAGGACAACACAATTGCCTTGTAATCATTCCATTCCGACTCGCTACAAATTCTTACCAATCTCTTGATGCGTGGACCATTAGATGAACCAACATCTACGACCCCATCAAACTGAACATTCGAGTCTACTTCTGACCACCCTAACCTTACTTTCATTCGGTCCACTAATTGTGTCAAAGAGGGTGACTCTGAAAATATCAACACAACCTCAAACATATCCTCAAATTCAACATTGTCATCTTTTGTCCTAACAACACGGCCACCATGATGCAACCTCACTAATTTATCCATCTACAACCATGATACAACAAATATAGTCATAATATTATTTTCTCACATTTAACTTATATATGCCAAGTAATTGATAAAAATCACTATTGATTAATTCATTTACTCACAATTAACTTGTATGTCAACAACTAATAAAAATTAATAATCAATATGAGTAGTATCCGGTAGAGTTAAAGTGGTAATAATAACCTAATACCAACTAAAATGAGACAAGTACTAATATACGGAGTACTACATACTACAATACATAACCTAGGGTTCTACAGCTAAACAATCAATGCAGGTAAATCAAGCCGGACAGAAGCTAAGAGGGGAAGGAGGAGTACCTTGGGACGTCGCCAACAGGTGGAGATCCAGCCTCCTAGTCTCCAAACTAGGAGCTAGGGTTCTTGGGGGCCGGGCTGAACCGAATCAGGGAGGAAGACGTCGGGGGCGGGCTCGCGGGGTCGGACGCCGAGGAGTACGGCGGGGGAGAGGGCGGGCGGGCTGGACGGCAAGGGAGAGAGAGTTTTTGAGACTTGAGATAGAATGGGGAGGGAGGAAGAAGACCCCGCGCGGGCCTTATCTGTCCCCGACCTCGGCGTTGAGTCGGGTCACGCCGAGGTCTGAGGGCTCGACGTGGCTCTAGTTAACGTCGAGGTAAGTGGGGCTCGCATGCCACGCGGCAAGTCAGCCTGACGGCGCCGATGACGTGGCAGCACCTCGGCGTGAGCAGACGGCGCGCCGAGTCGCATATCTCGGCGTACCGTTCTAATGCGCCGAGCATATGGTCTATTTTCAGAAATAGTTTCGTCAGGGTGCTGTTTGTAGAAAATGTTTCCAAAATAGGCCAAAATGCAAAATTTTCACTGCTACTACTGCATATACGTACCCCTCATCATACGAGGTACCCCTCATCATACGAGATTTGATGTCGTAAGATGATCGTGTGTCTGTGTTTTGGCAGTACAAAACTCCTGTCTTTATGTGTCTTTAATTTCTTCTTTAGAGAAACCAGCATGCGACTACTGTAATTTTACCGATGCCATGTTTGTTTTATTAGCTGCATGATGCATTGCAACAAATCTAGCTAGCTTAGCCGTGGATTGCTGGGACATGTTTCATCTTGCAGATGATTGTAATAATATATATATATATATATCCACATGGAAAGTGGAAATTGCTCATTCTTATACACGACAGCCAGTGGGTTTTCAAAATTAAATTTGTTTTTATTCAGACATGCCTTAGCATAACTTGTATACTACGATGAAGGGTATTACAAAACATCTTGCTTGACCAGAAGACCTTAATTATATGTGACGTTACATTAATTCACTTGCAGTAAGGTTTATTAACATATATATACCCTTCCCCTGTCAAAAATCATGTCATGCATTTTGGCTTTTATATATATTTTACTATTTACCTGGACTAGGTAAATACCCGTGCGTTGCAACGGGATAAAAATCGGTACCATGATAATCTAAATATGGTTGTTATAGTATTACCTAAAAAGTGATAAATACTCGTGCATTGTAACTGGCAAAAAAAGATATTCAGAGCATGATGTTTGCAATTACAACATTATTTTTTCACAAGTCTTCACGATGGATGAGTAATTAGAATATAATGTGGGACCAAAACAATCTCAAAGAAAATGGTTTCTAGAATACATGTAGTTTGGCTACATAGATCATAAAGAAAAACCTAACCTGTCTTTCAACATATCTAAAAACATGAATTACCGTGAAGTCAACTTTATGCTATACGTACCCTAGAGCTGAATCGCACGGAGAGCTTCAGAACCAGAGGAACCGAATGGATGAGCCTGGCAAGTTGGAATCGTAGCTGCATGGTTTATGCTCTACTTTCCCTGCAACTGAACACCATCATCCATATGCCACATATTTGCCAGCAACTAAATGAACCTGCAAGCAGCTAAAGACTACTCTTCTAATATTAAGAATTGAACATTTGACGATTGAGACAAATCTAGGAAATGATTCAACAATAGGGAAGCATAACTTACATAATACTCAACCATTCGTTCAAGGCTTCATCAAGACACACTGAAGATTTACAACACTTAGCTCCTAAACCACCAGTTGAAGCACAAACAACTTTTGAAGCATTTTTTTTAAGCAAACCACAGGCAACTTGGTCTGCACTAAAAAAGCAAAAACAATAGTATGTGTTTATTTTGCAACTCGAAAATGTTCAATGTGATGCGCTCTCTGCTTTAGGATGAGTAGTAAGTAAAATTAAATATAGCGTAGTATATTATTCTGCTAAGGTGGTTCAAAGGAGCTTACTTATTTGTGTCAAATGGAATAACATGTGGAACTATAGTTTACCAAAAACAATAGTATTGTTCCATCCAAAGCATTGTGCTTTCATGACAACCCTATATAGTCAGGTTTTACTTTAAGAATATTTCATACATACCTTCTAGCCAAATTTATTGTTCACAAGATAACAACGTAAGCTCCCATGAATGAGCAAATCATCATCTTGAAGTCTGATCACTAAGACAGCTGGCCTCTGTGCAAGAAAACTTTAGAATCTAGGCAAAGCGTTCCTAATTAACAATTGTTTATCAGTATCCATCAATTAGAAAACGAAATAAAAAACCATGTATGAAAATGATAGCTATGTAAAATTAATGATGCACCTTGTTTGAAAGTTAACAATTGTTTATCACTTATCAGTATCCAAATGGTAATTTTATCAAGCACCTAGCATGCATTGGTGAGATGTGGTGCGAGATTTACCTGATTAGTCAATTCTATTCACTTGGTCGTCGTTGGTTCACTCAACCATCCTCTTCAGTAGACACGGTCTTCACTTGGCCGCTGATGGAGAAGGACATGCCGTCAGGTCCGCTTCCACTCAGCACGCAGCATGCAGCGCGGGAGGAAGAGACTGGACGCACGTGATGAATAAGCGCGGCGGCCGGCGATAGGTATTCGAGTGGAAATTGATCTGACCACACTCGTCCTGTGTTGTGGAGGCGGTGGACGCGACGCTAGATCCTGCAACGTTGGGGCTGCGGCGGAGGCGGCGGCGGGGCGGTGGATCAACTCCGGGAGCCAGCGCGTCGGCCACACGAGAACAAGGGTGCGCGAGCGGAGGCTGCAGCACGAGGGTGAGGGCGAGATCTCGCGGGGCGGTTGCTGGAGCGCCGGGGGCACTCGTGCGGGCTAGGCGTGGGAGGGCCGGGCCGCTGCCAGCTTTGCTTACGCGAGGTGAAAGCCGGGTGGAGTTCGCTCGCCGGGTGTGAGTCGTGCGTGCGGGTCGCCGGGCAGAGCGAAGCGGAGCGACGCACGTCGTCCGCCGGTAGAGTCAGACTTCCGTGTTTTTTAGTTGTGGAGATTACACTAGGGGGTGTGTTCTGCACTTTTTGCGGTTGCAGCTTCTGCTGTAGCGATAGCTCTATATCTATGTTTTACTGTAGCAATAACTGAAACTGCAGCAAACACTTCCTAGGTCTAGACATATATAGTAGAAAAACATAACGATCTATTAATTTATAACGAAGGTAATAGCAACTTTTTAAATATTTATATACTCCCTCCGTATCGAAAATAGAAGACGTTTTAGACAAGGTTTGAGTCAAACATTGAGAATATAAATCATCTATAACTTTTAAATTGTTGAGTTTGCAAATGTAAAAATTATATGAATAGATTTGTGTTGAAAAATATTTTCATAAAAATATACATATATATCACTTTTCTATAAATATTTTTATAAAAACAAAGGGTCAAAGTTGTGTTTTGGAGACCGTGTCGCTGTCCTAAACGACTTCTATTTTCGATACAGAGGGAATATTATTCTTATGCATGACTTGCACATGAAAACTCAATCTGCCACTAGAATGGTCACGCTAGTAGTTAAACTAGTTTTTGTCTCGGTTTTCCACCAAGAACCATGAACCCTGTACTAAAGAACCTGGCCCTGAGTCATGCAACCGAGACTAAATATAAATGGTGGCCTTGTGCTGTGTGTGAGACTCAAACCCTGGATCGCAGTCCTAATGGGACAACATTGGTGTTTTATATCCCTATTAATGACCTGCCAACTAAAATTTGGCGTGACAGTCTAATTAATAAAGAGAGAAGAAAATTTGAAGAAACGGTTTCCTCCCGAAGAAACCAAAGTTATGTCAACCAATGCACCAAGAAACCGCAACGGCAGTGGGAGGAAACGGCTAGTTTCTACTTGGTGAGGCCCGTGATTGGACTGCTTGTCGCTGACTCCTTCATGTTCCCTATTGTGTCGTACCGTGCCGTGCTCGCCTTCCACATGCCACACCATCGTCTCCTAGGCATCGCAGGCCATCGCCTAGGTTACGCAGGCTGCCATCGCCTCCGTCTCTTCTCCACGCGTTTGTACCCTCTCCCGCCACCGCCCCCACACCTGCAGCAGCCGGCGCGGCTCCCCTACCCTAGTGGTGCCCCTCCAAGCCATAGGCGGGTCTAGTCGGGTAGCCCTGGCCAGGACCATCACAAACATGGATGTACATTTCAATGTGTTTATGTATTCCATTGTTATGACATGTAAGTTATTTTAGTTTTTCTAATTACAATAATGTCTACTGTAAGCCAAAAGGACTTACAATTTGGAACTGAAAAAATATATGAGATAAATTGAAATGGACATAATATGTGCCTATCATAGAACTATACATCCAAAATTCTCTCCCCTACACTAATTGATTTCACTAATAATATAGCAATAGCTTTGGTGCTATATATATGGTTAATTGGTCAAATATTCTATGTTTTAATATATGTATTTTTTGCAGAAAGGATTTGAATTAGCATTTTCTTTTGTGTTCATCGTGATCCTCGTGCTGATGAGCTCTACTTCGTTTTTTCTTTTGTAATCACTTATGATTATCCTTGCTACACTAGAAAATTTAGAACATCTCACTACTACAAAAAAGATTTTGGGAAGTCAGTGTCCTTTTATTATTCGAGACGGGTAGACTAGGCAAGCACATCAGTTTATCGACCATGGGGCCACCGGTCGAGCATCCACGTCAGTTAATGATTGATTAACGGAGGCGGCTGTCTTATGCCGCCCGCTTATGTTAATATGTTAACAGAGGCGATAAGGAAATGTCTGCCCTAAATTTATTTATGGAGGCGATCATATGAGGCCCATCTCAGGAAATAAATAGGCCCAAATCTAGAGGCTCATTGACCGTGTTCGCGTATATATATGTAGAAGTTATAGCATATCCAAGAGTTTGCTATATTTCACGTGTTTTATCAACTCTCAAAATAATATGCCAAGTAAAAAAATATCTTTCTCTAATAGTTCGTTATTTTAGACATGTTAAAATAAAAAAGAAGGCACACAAATCTTTATTTTTCTAGGAGAAGAGGCAGGGGGCGGGAGAAGAGGTGATGCCAAGCTACCTCCGGTTGGCATATTGCCAAGTGAGGAGGGGAGATATACCAAGTTGCTATTGATACCAAGTTGTTTTACCAAATTGTTGGAGACAATTTTTTCTTGTTTTTACCAATAATAGATGGATGTCAAGTTAAGATAGCAAGCTCTTGGAGATGTTGTTTGGAGCGGCACCGCTCCCTCTGTCTTTTCTCCCTCTCTCTTGTCTCTATATGCATCCCTCCCTCTCTTTCCTTTCTTTGGGCGCTGCTCCCCTCCCTCTCTCGTACCCTCACACTACGTCAAAAACGATTTTGCGCAGCGTTGCTAAAAAGGCCACCATGGCGGACACCATTCCTGCCCGCCACGGTAAGTCCCTACAACAGCTCTGCATGCCCGACAGCCTAAGCGTCCGCTGCAGTTAACCATTTACCGCAGCGGGCGGCATAAAATGACCGTTGTGGTTAATACCGATTAATCACAGCGGTCGCCCTAACGTGACCGTCACGGTTAATCAATATTAACCGCAACAGTCATTTTATAATGTCCGCAACGGTTATGTCTTTTATAAATAGCTACAGTCTGACCTTTTTCTCCCTCATGGCTTCTCTCTTCCAAACTCGTGGGGGAGAGGCTTTGCCCAAATTTTTAACCAAACCATTAGATTGAGGTTTTAAGTGTTGTTTTGGAGGAGGAGGACATCATAAGATGTATTTAAAAGGTTCTCATGGTCTCTTCTCTCTCTCTTTCCTTGCTTTTTGACCTCTCTAGATGTAGATTTAGTTTCATGGAGAAAACAGAGAAAGCTTGTGTTTTTTTATCTAGAATCATAATATTAAATGCCTAAAAGCTTTTAAAGGATCCCCATACTCTTTTCTCTCTCTTTTCCTTACTTTTTAAGCTCTCTAGATATAGATCTAGATCTAGATTAATAGAGGAAATAGAAAGTTTGTGTCTTTTTTATTTAGATTCATTATATTATATGCCTAAAAGCTTTTGTTGTTGATGTGTACGGTTTGCAGGTAATATGGATAGGTCAGAATAGATGTACAAGATTAGTAGAGTACTTGATCCGCGGTATCTCAACGAAGTGAGAAAGTTCATTGCCGCTGTGAGAGCTTACCATGACAGATCGAAGCGGATGGCAATCGTGTGTCCGTGTTCTCACTGCAAGAATCTAACAGCCTTCACCAACGCTGGTAAAGTGCAATCTCATTTGATTCGGTTTGGTTTCGTAGAGAATTACACAGTCTGAACTCTTCGCGGCGAAAGTGTCGACCCAAGTGGTGGTGGTGCATCTGGAGTGAGCTCGACATCGACGACGGCGAACCAAGAGCCACGTGCACCAGACGTCTCATGTTCAGCCACAACAGCGCCAGCCTACAACAGCAATAATGATTGTGATTACATCACGGTGGAGGATCTACTCAAGGACATGGAAGATGATGATGGTGGTCAGAAGGCCACCGTACATGAACCCAAGGATGTGTAGCTTTTTGATGATTTAGTGAAGCACATCGATGAGGATGACGTTGTGTATGGTTCCCTGAAGTGGTTGGAAAATTTCAGAGAGATGAAGCAACCGTCACTTGATCCTCTGTATAAGGATGGTGGCGAATGTCCGAAAGAGTGCACGGTGCTTCGTTTTAACCTCCACATGTTGATGATGAAGGCCCGACATGGTTGGTCTGATAACAGCTTCAATGAGCTGTTAAGTTACCTTGCTACCACGTACCCGAAGGGTAACAAGCTTCCCGTGAATACTCCGACGAATACACCTCTGCTACCTGCCAGCCACATCAAAAGAAATTACGTCAAAATCTGGCTTGGGGGAGAGCACCCCCATATATCCAGCTAAGTATTTCTACTTATCAGTTTTTATATACTCCACCAAAATAAAAAGATGCATAATCATAGAAACTCAAATAAATATTCCCTGCTCTTATATATATATATATATATATATATATATATATATATATATATATTATAGAGTGGATTTTCTGAAACGGTTGGTAGCTACCCACCCGGGTGTGGTAACTACCCCTATGTTAGATGTTTGACACGTGTTTGGAGTTGTGTGATCGAACAACAGGGTTTGGGTACTCTTGATCTGCATTGTAGTACGCATGCAGTTGCGATGTCAGGTTGTGATTTCAGACTGTTACCAATACCATTCAGGAAATGCAGCCAAATACACTACAAATGCTTGGTACTTGGTTGAGTGCTAGAATGAGGTAAGAGAAATGTGAGAGGGGAGACATGGTTGCATGGATGTCAGAGGTGCACAGCTCCCATTCCTATGCGAAATGCTTTTCATTTGGCTGCATGGATGTCAAAGGTGCACAACTCCCATTCCTATGCGAAATGCTTTTCATTTGGCTCAGCTGACACGGCAGCATTCACATTGAGTTTGAAATTTGTGGATAGTGAAACTTCAATTGCTAATATCTATTTAACCATATATTCAAATTTTAATTTAATTTTACCTTCATATCTCTTATGATTTTATCTACAAAATAAGACCCAACATGACCATATTTACTTAAAGAAAAAATAAGGACATTTTTTTAAGAAAAAAAAGACATGGTACTGACATGTCATACTTACAAAATATCGTTAAAATTTAGCTTGGTTATCATCTCAACATTTTTTATTGATCAAGATTTTGGCACTAGCCATATTTTGGCTCGTCAAAAATCAAGTGTTAATTTTTGGGGTTGAATCAATTATTTAAAGTTGGCTATGCACGATTTACTTTTGTGATTTTATCAAAAAAACAAGATCCCACATGAGTTAGTACATCAGTATTCATGACAGAAAAAGGAAAGCGTCCTTGTCAACCTAGTAAAGCAATGTAGTCGGCTCCTTTTGAGACCGTGTTCTATTTTTAGTACCATTGGTCTAGATAGGTAGATACCATATCAGGGTGGGTAGTTATCACCCGTTTTATCAATATTTCTGATATATATATATATATATATATATATATATATATATATAGAAACTCATTTACTCATGTTTGTAGTTACTCTCGTCTAGTTCACATGTAAATCCTCATCTCCCGCACACATGGCCGGCCCGCATTGACACTATTGGATTAGTATATCTACATAATCCAACCCGTTAAGAATACTGCCACTATTTTTTCGGATCTGATCTACTGCTACTGCACCTCATCTGCTGCGTATTATTTAATGGATTTCATTTTCTATTTGGACGCCGCCATTTGTTGCACGGACCTCGTCACGGCGGCGGCAGTGGCAGTGGCGGCAACGACGGCGACGGCAGCCCCCATCCGATTGTGGACCAGCTTCCGTGACCAGCGGGGAACCCGCTGCCCCGTGAACGGCGGCAGCCTTGCTCCCCTCATCATTGATGGCGACGACGGCCGGCAACCCTCCTCGTCTAGCAGATCCAGCCGCTAGCAGCTCGCCTCGTGCGAACCCGCCTTGTCTGGAGGCGGGACAGTGGCGGTGCGGCTTGCACCGCGCGCACGACGATCCCTGTTGGTGACGTGGCCCAACTCGCTCGGATGGCGCCATGGCGGTCCCAGCAGCAGAGCTCGCTTCGCCTGGATGGTGGACGCGTGCGACCAGCCCCAGCACGAAGATCCGCCCGGTGGATCTCTTCCTAGCTGCAGCTGCGGCAAGCCCTCCCCACTCCCGAATCCCGATAGCAGCGGCGGCGGACCCTCCCAACCTCCCGGCGACGTTGATGCTGGCCCTCCACCACCGGCGAGAGTCGGGCCCTCGCTCTACCGGCGGCTCAATTCTGACAGAGGCCAGCCGCATCTCGTAAATGATCTGGTTCCATGGTAAGCGCAGATTTGGTCTCGAGAATACCAGCCCTTCTCACATGAATGACGTCTACTTTTCATGGCTGCTACATCATGCAAAAAAAATTATGTATTCATACTCTCTTATTTAGTATACAAAATTTCCTATAAGCGTGTATGTACTGATAATACTCTCTAAAGTATAGATCGATACTTAATTTAAGATTTATATACTCTCCATTCAGAAGATTGTCTATACTAGTACGTACATATAGAGAAAGATGGACACACACATATACTCTTGTGAAGAAATATATGAACATAGGTATAAATGCATACGTTGCTTCTAATAGTATGAATACATACGCACTGTGTTTTCTTTTTAGGTATCCGAAATTTTCAATATGAACTACACGTTCGAATTTTCCTGATATATAAAACCCCAACCCAACTGGTATATATATAAACTCCCATTCAAAAAGTATGTATATATACTCCCTGTGTATATGTGTATACACACACATATATATACTCCCTGTTTTAGTATGCAAGCATACTCAGGCTTATGTATGCCTGGATACTCCCTGGTTGTAGACGGTATATGTACGGATACCCTTGTTGAAAATTGCTATATACACATACTCCTTTGTCAAAAAAGTATCTCCAAATACTCCCTTCTCATTCTTATAAAATATATAATATGTGTGCCTTAAAACATTAGTATATGCATATACATTCGGCTAGTTCATTTGATGGTTAAAATATATATATAATTTAAGTACATACATATACTACTCCGATCCAGGACAAATCTTTAGAGGTTGCCACGTTAGAAGGTAGCTAGGCCGAACTAATAAGAATATGGTCGTGAACAGGTATATATTATGAATTAATACTCCTTTTATTACCTTATTAAATATATGTATACATCCATACTTTGGAAGGAATAAGTATTGTTTTCAAAAATGCATGCGCAGAACCGAATCCGCCATGCACGGTGCGCGTGGCATATCGATCGTATTTAGCGGAACTATATCTCGTTTAGCGGGTCTGGCTCCGTGAGGTAGCAGGTTAATCTATTAGCACTAAATGGCCGTCGAACCCTGTGGTTACCGAGTAGATAGAGAGCAGGAGTAGATACACGTAGGAGTATAAAAAAACCCACCCTATATATATATATATATATATATATATATATATATATATATATATATATATATATATATAGTCTTTAAGTTTGCTAATAAATAATTGGAGAGAATAAATAAAGTTTGTTATGCTAAATTTGCATATAAAATTGAAAATCTAAAATATATTGAATGGAAGAGTTCTGTAAGGCTCTAGGCAATCAAGGCATAAATTGTTTACCGCTAACGCTTAATCTGTTCCACGAGCTTTGTTGTCTATTTGAGTTTAGCAGGATTTGGAAAGACTAGACAAGATTAGATATCTTCAACTACGTTGAGAAGTACCACTACATCAACTATTAATCTTTGAAATCTCGAAGAAAGTGAAGTATGTCTACACTGTCAATGTGAACGACTAAGTCAACATCCAGCTTGGGGGAGAGCACCCCCATGTATCCAGGTAAGTATCCTTATCCTCTTAGGTTTGCTTTTATTAGTTGCATAAATTAATTCAAATAAAAAAATATGAGCACATGAAGGTTCACACTTAAATAATTATGAATTACAAAAGTTACAATTTAGATACTTTTTATATTTATGGATTTATCATTGTCTACTTTATCCTTAAGAGAGTTTTCTATTTAGTAATAATAATAGGTGTGTTTAGTTTGTTTGTTTTTAGAAGCTGCTAATAATAAAAAGAAGAACTCTGGAGATAACTCTATGGAAATGATGAATAGTTGCTCTGCCGTAATTCCTTTCAAGTATCTAGTTTTCAACCTAGAATTCTTCCGAATTTTAGATATAACTGTTTTGACATAAGATTTGCTCTGAACCTAAAAATTGTGGGTTGCAAATGCTTGAGCTAAGTCTAGGTAGTTGATAGGTATGATATGAGAAAGTTGAGCTACTATTTATCTTGTTCCTAGCAATACTAGAGTTCTGAAGAATTTATCTTTTAAAAATTTAAAATATTACATGATGACTTTCTGTATGACGAGAGCTTGAATTCCTACCATAGCCATATATACATACCTGGTAGATTAGGAAAACATTCACTATCATATTTACTACTTGTATTTGCGTTGAGTTTTGTCAAGATTTGTTGACCCTTAGAGACTTGTCATGCTTTTAAAATCAAGATCACGTACATCCCACTCATATATGCCACTTCTGTCTTGGAAGTACACATCCACATATATGTCATTCAGATCCATCAGAAATAAATGCTCTACTCCTGCCTTGGGAGTAAGCAACAAAAATATCCTATGTTCTCCACCTATCCATATATTCCATTGCCCCAGTTATAACTGCTTCAAAAAAAACTCCTTGTTATCATCTTTCAAAAGCTTTATTATTATAGAAAGAGGCTTAGGGTTGTGAAAAAAAATATATAAAAAAATAAATAAAGAGAGTAGAACATGGACAAATGTCATATCAAAACAATGGGTACTTAGATGCCCGCCTCTCTGAAAAAAGAGAAAAAGAGAAGGAAAAAAATAAAGCAAGCCCAAGCTCTCTCAAAAAATTCCAAGTTCCAAAAGAGAGATGTATATATATATATATATATATATTCAAGGAGCAGAGTAGAATTAGGTTTCCACCACATATTCACCCTCATACATCCACCATATATCCCATACACATGCACATCTTGATTTGATTGTATGTCCTGTTTATCTGGATCCATTGTTTGACTTTACAATATATGTTTTGCAAGTATGCATGCGATGTTTCTCCCCACCTATGAACCCCATATATTGCCAATTAGTTATAGGGTGAGAGAGAAAAGGCATAACACCATTATTGCCTTGGTGGCAAGGATCCACAAATACCACATATAGAGACTTGAGAGGGTCATACAAAAGAGACTTTGAGTTTTATTTTGAAAACTTTGCAGAACTCTAGGATGAAGGTAAAGTGAAGAACTTGAGACATAGTGCTTGGCTCGATCATTTTACTTTTCAACTTTTCAATTGCTTAAGACTCAAGTGATGCCTATAAGCCCCATGGATAAAGGTAATATGGGTAAGTTTGAAAGTCATAATAGTTTACTCTAATCTAGAGGAGAATTCTTGTTTGAATGCATGTGTACCTTTAAGGCGTGAAAGCATTGTAGCAACTCCTGATCCATCATTGAATTAATCTTTGCTCAGGGATGAGCAAAAGGTAAGCTTGGGGAGTTATTTATGGTCCTTAAGTACCAATTTTAACCGTCAACTAAACATAAAAAAGGATCCATATGCAATTCACATCTAGATATAGGGGGGTTTACTAATGAAATTCCACAAGTTTTGGTGAATGCCTGTTTTTGCAAGGGGTTATCAGGAAATACCAAGGAAAGGCCCACATGTCATGTTTACATAGAGATAATTATCAATCGCACAATTTTCTATAGTCTAGAGGGTTCCAGAAGACACGAGAACGAACGGGAGGCCAAACGGGCCCGGAGCCAGGGCGCCCGCCCTAGGTAGAGAACCAATCAGGTTCCCCCTCGCGGATCGTGCTCCACCGCCTTTGAGGATCAATCTAAACCCTTCGCCTAAGGTCGGTTTGATCCGACGGCCGACGTTCATTTGAGGAGGCTATATAAGCAAGGCCCCTGACCCCCTGGGGAGGACCCCCATCATCATAATTCATAGAGAGAGCAAAAGCTAGGGTTTGGAGATGAGAGGTGTCCCTCGGATGGATATCCTCTCTTCTCTAAATTAGAATAGATCTAGATAGTAGAGAGATGGAGAGCGAGGGAAGATTAGAGGAGATGTCGGCCTGTCGGTGCCTCCTCCGGTTGTACTTCAACATGATCAAGCTCTAATCAAGCTTGCTCCTGAGATCACTCTGGTAATCTACTTCTTATTTCATTGAGTAATTACTATGCTTCTAGTTTGCAACTCTTCCGAGTACTTTAATCTATAGGACGCTATAGGTTAGAGGAGTAGCATAGGTGTAAGCGTGGTGCTTAGACCTAGATTACTTGTGAATGTCTCCTACATTCCGGACCCGTGGTAGTAGTGCGGAAAGTGACAGTTCCGTCGTTACCTTTGGATCCCACATCCCGTTTGTAGGACTCACAGGACTGGAATACCTAAGGTTAAGAATCCTCTGTGGTGTCTCTTTTCACGTGGTACGTCCCCAGATATAGATATATATCATTGAGATTAGAAGTAGAGAAACCCTAGTTATCCTCTCAATTCTCCTATTATCGCCCTTACACTAGATTATTCTCCCTTTACCTTTAACTTTGTTTCACCTTATCTTGTTCTTACCATATACTTTATTTTCACCCACTTATCTTTTCTAGTTAAGTTAGAGCATAGAAGATTCTCCCATTTCCATGTGAATACGATATTTAAAACTCATCCCGGGTGAAAGCTACAACGGTATCCGTGTGCTTGTGGATTTATCTATGTGCGTCTAAAATACCCAACAACTATAAATTTTTTTCTTACAACAAATCATGGAACAATACTTTTCAGTCTAGTTTTTTAGCGAAACAAATAAGACCACAAATATATGCTATTGTAGTGTTGTACTAGTCCGAGAGTGAAGACCCTATGTGAGTTTTGGTAATAGATGAAACCTAGCTACTAACCTTTACTCTAGTGATTGAGTTAGGTTAGTACACCAAGTATGGAGCAAGATAGGTGGCAAGTGGGATGAAATGCCACAAGATCATGAGTATCAGGAAGTGCCCACCGCTTGGAGAAAGAAGGAAAGGAAACCAAAGAGATCAAGGCAAAGGTATACATGATAGGTTTTACTTTTGGTGATCAAGACACTTAGCGAGTATGATCATATTTAGGGTACACAACCGTACTATTAAAAGGGGAAATGTGTATGTGATTGCGAGTGTCAAGTGCATCTAGGTGATGACTATCATGCATGTGCATTTAGGACTTAGTAAGGTAACCCTTGCAAAATGACTTGAACAATATGCTACACACATGCACTAATGAAGTACACTTGGTGTTTAGCACCTTGGAGCAAGGGTGGAGAAGATAAAGATGAGAAGGGGCTCTTGAACGAGCATCGGACGTGTCCGGTGGTATACCCTAACTCAGACTATGCACAGTGAAGTGCATCGGACGCTCGGTGAGTCTAGTGATGGGTCACCGAACGTGTCCAGTGAGTCTGGGAGCTCTCTGGAAACCTCTCTGGATCACCACCAAACACTGGCACCAGACTCGAGGCTCAAAAGTGTAGTGAGTCCTGTGGTATAGAGAAAAGTGTATAACATTATGCACCAGGCACAGTGAGAGTCTGGTGAGTAGTCACTGGACACGTCTGGTGTGAATATTTACTCTCTTGACCGTTGTGGAATTGTATCGGACTCTGAGTGAGAGTGAGTCCGATGTGGGCATCGGACGAGTCCGGTGCATGCACAAGTTGCGAGAACACAAGGAACAATACGCGCGGGAAGTAGCCATTTCAAACGGCTAGTACACGTGGCACCTTATGGTGTGTAACATGAAGGTGCGTCTAGTGACCCCGAGACAAGGGTAACAACTCTATTGTTTGAGGGGGCGCTATATAAGTGTGTTGGCTGGCTTGGGAGGACATCTCTTGCACATTTCATTCACTCGACATCCTCTAGAGCTAAGCACACTCCCTTCACTCCTCTCCATGCTTGATTAGTGAGAATCAAAGAGAGATTAAGTTATCCGAGTGCATTTGCTTGAGAGTTTGTATCTAGTGGCACTTGGGAGTCATTTTTGCTGCGGATTTCTTGTTACTCTTGGTGATTGCTATCACTTAGACGGTTTGGAGCAGCGGAGGTGGATTGGCAAGAGTTAGTGATTGTTCTTAGCCATCACCAAGTGATTGTGAGGGGTTCTTGTGCCTTTTCCGCGGGAGATCGCAAAAAAAAAATCTAGTGGATTGCTCGTAGCTTGTGGATCCTCATCTTGTGTTGGTTGTGCGGCACCCGAAGACGGGTTAGGCATGTGATGCCTATTAGCGCGTCCTCCGAGTGAGTGTATCGCTACAACGAGGAGTAGCTTGCCGACAAGAAAGTGAACCTCGGTAAAAAAAATCTTGTGTCATTGTTGGTATTTATTATGCACACAAAAAAATACGCAAGCGCACGGATACCGCTGTAGCTTTCACCCGGGAGTATTCCAAAAGGCCATCAATTTCCACGGAGAACGTGAAATGTACTAGAGAAACTAAGAACATCCAAAGAAAGAATGATAACTAGGCAGAGAGAGATTTTAGAGTTTTCTAAGAGGTTCTATCTAATCAAAGGCCCACAATACTCTACTTACTATGGAGCAATAGTACCTTTCCGACTCTCGAATAAGACTGGGAAAAAGGTAGTTGGGGGGAGGCTACCAAAAGCTTTACGAAACACCAACCTGAACGTGGTGGACTACAAAGGCCTTACAGAGCTGTCACCTCTAGAGCTACCACAACTATCCGTCTGATTGGGCGCAAACTTAGGTAAACCCTAGTCTAGACACCACGTCTACACTAATTTTTACTACTCTAATTCAATATTAAAACTAGAGCACTCAATACGAGCAGAGGTCCTGCAAATAGAATAAAGTAAGAACTAAAATAAGATACTTAGAAATAATAAATGAAGAACATGGAGATTGCTCAAGACGAACCAGATGCTGCAAAATTACAATGTTGAGGAAGATCCGACAGATCCGGCTCTTCCTAGCTTTCTCCTCCTCTCTCACCTTTAATTATAATTAGATGAACTAGAACTAGAAGAGCTAGATCTAGACAACTAGAGGGACCTCTACTTCTACTTGGATGGAGAGTTGAAACCCTAACTTTTGCTCTGTAGGTAGATAATGGTGCCTGGAGAGGAGGGGTCTTCCCCTCTATTTATAGTCCAGTGGGATCAACCACAACCCTCAGATCAAACCGACCTTGAAACACGGTCAAGATGCATCCTAGGAGGCGGTGGAGGAAGCTTCTAGTAGCGGATCTGGATCTGTTACTGTAGCAGGCCGGTCGGCCAGGGGTGGGCCCGCTTCCTTCGGGTGTCTTCTGGATCCTTCCTGAGTCCGATGGAAAGTATCCCACCGCAGGATAATTCCGGTAATTAATCTGATATAATTAGATATTCTATGATTCTCTAGAATCGTCTCTAGAAAATATAGATTTACCAAAGCTATGGTATTATGGCATCTTAGCCCCTCAAACATATAGTGGGTGATGGTTCCGGTATGTTCTAGATTATTCCCAAGTCGAATCCCATTGCGGTGTTGATATCTTTCTCATCGGGGCTCCAAATATAGCAAGTGATAGGTCTGTTTCGATCGGCTCAACGAGCTCTTCACAATGATGTACTCCAATTCCTTGTTTATGGTACTTTTATATAGTGAAACTTGATTATCCTGCAAAATAAGTGAGAACACCACAACTCATGGAACTCATTAGAATTAAATCCTACAACTATGCTTTATAATTTATTTCTTATCATTTCATGCAATAGTTGATGGCTAAAATTTGGTATTAAGAGTCGTCAACAGTCATCTCTTTGCCGAGGATTCTCTTGTGTTGTGATTATATTTGGATCATCTTTGGATTATCTCTTATTGGCTACGTCACTTCACATCAGTACAACTATCACAATCCATCTCCCTAGGTTTTCTATATTTCATACTTGTCTAGCTTGAGTAGTTTTATTAGCTATTGATCTTTTGTAGCTTATCATATTAGCTTGTGCTAGACTTTGTGTGACTTAGATCATTATTAGGATAGTTTTGCTTTGGATAGGAGGCTTGCATCCCCAAGTAGGCTAGTGCTAAATTCGCTTCGCTTATTGTTTATCTAACTAGTTGTTGAGAATAGTTTGTAGATTTTATTTTAGGATATTCACCCGCCTAGCCATCAATAGGACCTTTCAGAGAGCTTAAATGAAAGAAAACTTTTTAGCATGGGAAGGAAAAGAAGAAAAAATAGATAGACCAAAATTGCCAACGTTTCAGCCCAAATAATAAATGGAGTTGTTCATTTCGTTTTCTAAAGAATAGGAGGCCAAGGAGGTGTGCACGTGCAACCAAAATGATGATAGTAAATATAGACATTTTGGGCTTCAAAGAAAACACTACTAAGACTTTTGGGGAACTTTTACAGTTATACAATTTCCTTGTATATTTGCATATGAACTCGGTATGACATGCTTGATTTTTTAAAAAAAACTTAGCAAGATTCTGAAATGCTCTAGGAGTATAATCAAGCATAATTAATTTTGCAAGTATCTTACCTAGGTTTCTATTATTTTATGGACGCCACAACTATAGAGGTATTAAACAAGGTAACTAACACTAGTTACCAGTACAACAACTACTAAGCTGCTCTAGTTAGTTAGCCAAACAACTAACACTCACAATCAAGATATGAATGTGATTATGAGTGAGTGTAGTGAGCAAACCATCGAGGGCAATAGATGACATAAGATTTATCCATGTGGTCCAGTTGCTTGTCGATAACTAGTCCATGTTGTGGCAAATAGCCAAGTGATGATTTGAGTGTAACTAGCATGACAAGCTAGACCCACAATTTAAGTACCTCAAGAATCAATAAAATGGTCCACTCCAACTAGCCACACGCATTCCACTAGAGTATCCCTTTGCACTTTGCAAGGTAGGATCAAAATCTCTCACAAGAATAACCAATCAGAGGCGAAGAAAAATCACCAATTTTTGTCAATGAGCACTAGCTACTTCAAGTCATCTAGGTGACAACAACCACTAATTAATCAACTAGCGCCACTACAAGCAAGAAGACAAAAAAAATGCACTACATCTCTTCTAATCTCAATTTGGATATGCACAAGGCAAAGATATGGGTGGGAGGTGTTCATGGATGCTCACAAGGGTGTTAGGAAACATGTCAAAAGAGGTGGCCCCAAGCTAGCCAACTTCTACTTATGACACCCCAAGCAAAAGAGTTGTTGGGTCTACTCACTACACAAAAATCATGGGCATTGGATGGTTTGATGCCCATCGGATTAAGCACTACAACAAATAGGTGTCAAAGCATATAGTTTGATGCTCCTGTGCATTCTCCAATCTAATGATACGGCGTGTCAGTTAAGAACTAGCCCTTATTCTATCTATCGTCTACTGGAGCTCATGCTCTAATGCCCTTCCATCGGACTAATGCTCCACTCAATCCGATGCGAAATAGAGAGCATCCATACCGTAATTTTTACCGTTGAATTGTGGTTATGCACCATATCAGATTAACCCGATGACACTTTTCCAAATGTCCCACATGCTAGCAAGTGGGGTTGCCCTGGTAAATAGTGAAACCCTAGACTCTGATGCAGCACCCATGGTAACCATCAGACTAATCCAATGGCTTACCCTAGCCAGGGTTAGCACTCAAGCACACACAATGTAGCCTATGGTCCCATGGATCCCATCAAATGAATCTGATGGTTCACACAGACCTCAATATTGCTCCATCAAATGTGCCAACTCTAGAAGTGTTCAACCACGAGTGCAGAGTAAGCATTTTCACAAACATTTTTCAAAGGTTTTTCACTTGATCTCACCTTGTCACTAGGCTAATGCATATGTAGTATATTTTACACCTAGCGATAGTTAGACAACTAAATTGAACTTTGGAGTTTCCCTCTTAATAGTATGATTATCTATCCAAAACTTGATTGCACACTCTATTGCGTCTTGACCGACAAAACAAAACACCATTTCTTATAGCTTTGGTATGGAAAATAGACCCTTGGCCTATTTAGTTTAGATTTTGATGTTTGATGATCAACATGACTGAATTGGACTAATGAGTTTTCAAGTGTTTATTTTGTAGTCAATAGAGTTCAAACATGAATTGGTTGAAGGCGATGAAGATGATTTGGATGATGAAAGGCCCTAATATAGCTAGAGGAGGGTGAATAGCTTAATAAAAATTCTACAAATATACTTAGATGAGTGATTACTAGCACTAGCACTACCAAAATATGCAACCCACCTATCAAAAAATTTTAGTTCCTAGCAAATCTATAGCACACAAGGAAAAAGATAAACTAGCTAGAGAACTAGATGCTATCTATCCTAGAAAAGAACAAAGAGCACTAGATAGATAACTACTCTACTTTGCAAGAATGTAATAAATGTAAATGTAAAGGTAGAGTTGAGAAGATTATACCAACATGATGATAGAATGTCCAATCAACTAATACACAAAATAAATCCTTCGTATTAGAGTTGACACAAGATTTTTTTGCTAAGATTCACTTACTTGTCGGCAAACTACTCCTCATTATAGCGATACACCCGCTTGGTGATTCACGTGCTAATAGGCTTTACATGCCTAACCTGTAACCGAGCAATCAACACAAGATAGGGATCCACAGCTACGAACAATCCACTAGAGATGCCTTTGGTGAACTCCCATGGGGAAGGCTCAAGAACACCTCACAATCCATCAATTAGAGCCCGAGACAATCACCGACCTCCGCTCAACGATCCATGCTGCTCCAAGCCATTTAGGAGTTGACAAACTCTAAGAGTAACAGGAGAGACCGCAACAATGCAAATGCACTAGCTTGCTCTCCCAACTTAATAGAATGATCAACAATCAAGTAAGAGTGGTGGGAGTGAAGTCTCTTAGTTCTAGGGATGTCAAGTGAAAGGAAATGAATCAAAGTAATGCCCTAATCCAGTCACCACACTTAAATAGGGACCCAAGGCTCAAAGAGTCATTGCCCCTTCACCCTATAAAAATCAAGATGTTCGCATGCGATAGTCTGCTGCGTCTGGTGCTTGGATGGCCACCAATGTCAACGCCATTCAACTGCGCTTGTTCGATCCCAATGGCTAGCACACACAAAACACCTCAATATGTTGCACCATATGCTCCTATGCGATTGACTAGATGCGCTGACCCCCAGCGCCCGACCATTTCGAGGAAGGTTCTAGAAATGTATTTCAATGATCGTGCGCATCCAATTCCTAAGTCTGGACTCAGACCATCGTTCGATCCATTCTTCCCTGTTCTCAGCTTGTCACGCCATATTGACCGGACATGTGAACAGTGCAACCATCACGTCTGGTCGATTCCTATTCATAGAGCCCGATTGTTTCTAACAAGGTTCCATAGATGAAATTTCATGACTAGACATGTTCGGTCAGCACTAACCGAACTCACTCAGCATCTGGTCCACACTCAGTGAACTGCCTGAGCCTAGGGTTAAGCAATGGATGCGTCCTATCCCATAGGGACCAGCATCCGTTCAGCCCTTAGTGAACCCTTTCAAGCTCCAATCTCTTCACTCTTTCTGCATATGCAATGTGTATCACCTTTTAGTGCTAGCCACAATGTGTATCACCTTTGTACATGTGTATTAGCATTTTCACAAGTCTTTTTCAAAGGTTTTAGGTTAGCTCACAAAGCCTAATGCATATGCAATTAGTTAGATCACGTAGTGGCACTTGATAATTGAATAACTAAGATTTCTCCCCTCTTAATAGTATGACTATCAATCCTAAACACACTGACACCCTCTACGGTGTCTTAAGTGCCAAAACAAAAATACCCTATCAAGCTATACCTTTCTTTGATCTCTTTTTGTCTTTATCTTTCTTCTTTTTAAGTTGGAGCACTTGATCCTTCAAATGTGACCTTCACCGCCCATCACCATGATCACTTGGCTTCATCACTTGATGTGTATCAGCCAATCTCAAATAATCACTTAGAGACAATAGGTTAGTACTAAAGGTTTCATCAATTACCTAAAAACCAAACTAGGGCTTTTAGATTATCAACATCTTAAGCAAGGAATTAGAAAGAACAATGGATGACCTACAAGATCAAATAAAGTCCAAGCACAAACATCTTAACCAATTCAAACCATGGACCAATAGTTTTGAAGCAAACCCTAAGTGATCTAGACCCTGGCAACTGGGCATCCAGACTATTGACCCTTGGTGCTGTTGCTTAAGGCATCTCGGATTCTAGATGGGAATAGAGAAGTTCCAGAAGGCGCGCGAGCATTGGGATGGAGTCTAGACGGAGGCTCTAAACCAACAACACATGGTCTCGACGGCTAGTCCCATCTATGAGCCTCAACGCACGAGTCCAACTATCAAGTGTTAGTAATCATTTGAGGGGATCCAAACCAAGGCACAATGGTCTAGACCAACCCCTAGTGTCTGATATGGAGCTACACAAAAAAGTACTCCAAGGGGACCAATGTGCAAACACATGGTTGATATGTACCCATGTTGTTTAGTTTTGTGATGAGTGATTGATCAACATTTGGGTGTTTCAGTTTGAGCGGTTTACACTAATCCTTGTAGAAGAAAATGTGCGCCTATCTATCAGCTTGTGGTGTGCAGGTGCTAGGCCCGATGATAGTGGTCAATGGCATGGTGAAGGTCGAGTAGAGGCTTATCATGTCGGTGGACTGAGAGCAGTGAAGGGCAGAAGCAGGGCTCGGACCAATGGACTGGGGCGCTGGCGGACTAGCTGTGGTGGCTAGTACTTGGCACCGGCGAGCACGAGAAGACATGGAGGTAGACTGAGTTGACCGAGTCAAGACAGCGGACGAGCGGGTCGAGCAGGAGGCTCATGGGACTCGAAGTCCGACTGGGCAAGGACGAGGTGGCTCGTGTCGAGTGGTTTGGTGGTTTGAGCCGCAAAACCATCGGTGGACGGTTTCCGAGTTTGGGCCTCAAAACTCAGGGTTTGGTAGGTGAGCCCAAAGCTACCGGTGGCGAGTTTTGCGGGTTTGGGCCTCAAAACCCGTGCGGAGCTTCCGAGGAAGCGGGGGCGGCACGTGGCGGAATCCTGGAGGTTGCGTTGAGGCAACGGTAACTCCAGGCAGGAAGCGGGGCCGTCCGATCAAGATTCAAGGAAAATATCTCTGACTTGGATTACGGTGTCTCAAGACTCGATAATTCGGTCATGTATCTAAGGTGCGATTTGGGAAATGTCCAAAGCGTCGTTAAGTAGGGGATGAAGGGGTATCCCTCAACCCACCTTTTTCCACCTCTCTCATTCCTCTCTCTCCACTCTGTAGCTTCCTAACCCTAGTTCTTGCTTAATGAGGACCTCGAGTTGATTTTGTTAGTCAATTCGTGTAAACACTTTGAACAACTTGTGTGGGAATCAGAGACCTTACCCTCCGTAAGCCATGGTTAGTTCGATTTCATGATCGTGTCCCTTGTTTGCTTGTGTTCTTCGCGATTTGGTTTTTGCACCTCTCTAATCCTCCTTGTTCCCGAGATGAGAACTTTTGATTGTGAGTAGCTCTTGCAAAACCGTTTGAACCAAGTTGAGCAAAATCATGAGGAGCACCTTTGCACCGAAGAGTTTTTCCTCAAACCTCAAGAGCACGTAGATTGGGTGATTTCTTTCCCACGTTCATTGGTTCTTGAGTTTTTCCTAAAATCCGTTGTTTCCTTTTGATCCAAACCAAATTGAGCGATGATTTCTTCGGAATAGCTCCCCAAATGCATTAGAATCATGCCTACAAAGTTTGGTTGTGGTTGGTGATCATTTGGTTGGGTTTTGGAAAGATTTGGGGGAGAGAAATCAGGTTTCGCATTTTTCACTGTTCTCAGTTCGCCTCCAATGGACGCTCGGAAATTTCGCATCAGACGCTGATTGAAGTTGCATCGGACGCTAGGGTCACAACGCCCCAGCGTCCGTCACCTTCTTTGCTCTAAGCCAGTTTGCATCGGACGCTGCGCAGCATCCGCTGCACTCGCATCTGATGCGTCCGTCGAATTTCAGCAGTGACACGCTCTTTGTACTCGTTGCATCGGACGCTGCTGAGCGTCCGTCGGGCACCCATCAGACGCGTCCGTTGTTGTTGGGGCCTTTCGGGTTACTCTCTGGTTTTGCATCGGACGCTGCCCCTTAGGGCGTCTGTTGGCATGTGTTCCAGTGTCCATTGGGTGGTGTTTCAGCCAGTTTGCTTTGGGTTCTTGCCTCTTTTCCCTAGGGGTTGAGACCTCGTTGTTCGGGGTTTCCAATGATATTTTCTCCACTGCCGGTGAGCTCTCAATTCTCCGATTTCGTCTGAATCCCCCGAGCATCGTGAACGGGGAGGTTGAGCACCCATCAACTGGGTTGTGTTTTGGGAAGAGTGGCCTGAATATTTCGTTAAGAAATTTGAGGCTCCCATTCACCTCGCCCCCCTGAGAGCCCCATGTGTTTGGTTTTGAGTAATTGATGAAACCTACCTAAGTACTAACCTTGATCTCTAAGTGTGAATCATGAGATAGGTTGGTACATGTCATGTGATGGAGCAAGGTGGATCAAGTGGATGGCACAAGCTCTAGCATGATGTTGGTGCAAAGGAAAATGGTGTGAAGGCAAAGGTGAAATAGGAACCATTTTCGGTTTGGTGATCAAGACACCATAGAGGGTGTGATCACATTTAGAATAGATAGTCGTACTATCAAGGAGGGAGCTCACGTGTTTTATTACGGTTATCATGTGCCACTAGGTTCATTGCATTGCATCTAAAATCAATTGAACTAGTGAAACAACCAATTAATTCCAAGATAAATGTGAACTAAAAGCTAACACGTGTGCACAAGTGTTGAGATCACCTAGTGTTAGCTCTTGGAAGCTTGGAGAAGTTGGACAAGTGTTTGGCAGCTCAAAAGAGCTTCGGACAGTGGTCCGGACGCAGGGTGTGTGGCTGGTCCGGACCATCGAAGATGGGTCCGGAGGTATACCCTAGCTCGGCTGGCTGAGAGCTTTGATCCGGACGCTAGTTGAAGTCCGGACGCAGGGATCCGGACGCGCGTCCGGAGTCCTCGAGCTCTCTGTTGCTTTCTGTGTAAAATGAACCAGACGCTGGTGATGGTCCGGACTGAGAGCCGGACATGCGTCCGAAGGAGAAGAGGAGATAAGGGAGCTCTCGGGTTCTCTGGAAGAAATTTCCGGATGCTGGAGGCGTTGGTCCGGACCCGCACTGTTGCGTGCGTCCGGAGCCACGTGGCGTGCTGTGGTGCGAGCGGGAAACAGAGCCGTTTGAATGGCAGGCGATCGGACGCAGGCGAGTTGGTCCGGATTACGCGGTATGCGCGACCGAAGGTTGCGTCCGGAGGTTGAAACAGAGGAGTTGTTTGTGCTGTGTGGGGGCATCCGGACGCTGTTGATGGTCCGGACCCCCTATTATTCCTTGCGTCCGGAGGTGGCGCAGGAAGTGTTTTTCAGTGGGAAAATGGCTAGCTGTGAGTGGAGGCTATATATAGTTGTATGGCTAGCCCTTTGGGGCACTTCTTGCACATTCTATTCACTCACACACTTGTGCTCATTTGTTGTGAAGCTCCACCACTCATCCTCTTGACATAATTGACATATTCATGAGAGATTGAGTAAACAAGTGCATTTCTTGATTGATTGCATACTAGTGGCATTTGGTGATCGTCGTCGTCGTGGGAGTTCTTGTTATTCTTGGAGGTTGCCACCTCCTAGACGGCTTGGAGCGACGAGGATCGTTGAGCGGAGGAAGGTGTTTGTCTCCGGCTCCGATCGGTGGATTGTGAGGGGTTCTTGAACCTTCCCCGCGGGAGTTCGCAAAAGGTATCTCTAGTGGATTGCTCGTAGCTTGTGGATCCCTATCTTGTGTTGGTTTTGCGGCACCCGGTGACGGGTTTGGCGTGTGATGCCAATTAGCGCGTGAACCTCCAAGTAGGTGAATCGCTACAACGAGGAGTAGCTTGTTGGCAAACAAGTGAACCTCGGTAAAAAATATTGTGTCTCATTGTCTCTCTACCGAGGATTCATCTTGTGATCGATTGACCATCCATTGTTTGATTGATATTCTCTCCGCGGCGATATAACCTTCCTATCTCTAGCTTTGCTCTTACATTCTTTACATTCTTGCAAAGTAGAGATTCTAGCTTGTCTTGTGAAGCTTAGTCTTGTAGCCCTAGTTCACTAGCTCTTGTGTGTGACATAGGTTATCTTGCTAGTAGCTAGAATTGGTAGGTGGCTTGCCTAACCTTAGTGCTAGCACAAACTTGTTTTACGTCGTGTTTAAATCTAACAAGTTTGCCTAAGTGTTGTTGTAGAAAATTTTAATAGGCTATTCACCCCCCCTCTAGCCATATCTAGACCTTTCACCCCCTTTGGTCTCTGTTCTCGGTCCTTCACAATGACTATATTTGACTTGTGGCCTATTTATACCGTGGGGCTTGCTAAACCAAGGGTAGAGTGAAGAAACATACCAAAAGTGTTGAACTGTTGATACACCATTTTTGTGCTCTCCATTTTCATAGTGTTTAGTGATATACTTGGTAATTAGCGTTGGTGCTTTATGAAGTGCTTAAGTTAGTTAAACCATCATTTATGCGCTTGCTCTAGATTTAGGCCTAATGTTTAGTGAGGATTGCATATCTTTTAACACTTGTACTTGTGTGCGCCATTGTTGTACTTAGCGGGGCTTGTAGTCTTGTGAGATCACACCAACCGCATTTGTGGTGTGGCCCCCACCGTGTATCTGAGGGAACAAGACCCACGACATTTCGACCAGAAGCTTGATAGTGAAGACGACAGGGAGCATTCAAGAGAGGCTTGTGAAGGGTCATGATGGCGGACTAGAAGGGGGTGAATAGTCCTTTCTAAAACTTAAGCGTAGTGGCTAGCCGAATCAAATGTGGAATTAAAACTATCGGTCTAGCTAAGACTACACCCCTCTAACTATAACTCAAGCACCTAGCAATGTATGTCTAATATGCTAACAAAGGTGTCGGGCTAGGAAGCTCACCTAAACAAGTCTAGGTTGCAAGGTCACACAAACCTAAGCAACTAGTACTCTAAGCACAAGGGAGCTCCTACACATACTAGTAAGCAAAGCACAAAGCACCTAAGCTCACTTGCAATGCTCTCTAGTAAGACTACACAAGTCAACTAGAGAGCTCAACTTACTTAGCTACACAAACTAAGCAATGTGACTAACAAGGCTACTTAAGCCAATTAGTCACTCAAGAGCTACTTCTAAGCTACACCAGGTAGAAGGTAACTAAGCAAGCTACACAAGCTAAACTAGTTACAAGAGCAACAAAGAAACACTAGCACAAGTATGAACAAGTAAGAACAAGCTAGTGATTCGGAGAATGCAAACCACCGAGAAGATGTACACAAGGTTGACACGGTGATTTTTCTCCTGAGGTTCACTTGGTCGCCACCAAGCTAGTCCACGTTGTATCGGCTCACTCACTTGGAGGTTTACGACTTTTTACAGTCCTCACTTGCATAACCCCCTCAAGGGTTGCTGCCTAACCAACACAAGATGAGGGCACTCAACGATACGCACAACTAGAGTTTCTCTTCACGATCTCCCACGGGGCGAGCACAATACCCCTCACAAAGCTCTTCTCCGGAGCACTGCACAATCTTCTTGCGGGCTTTGATAGATCCACAACCACCAAGCCGTCTAGGAGGTGGCAACCTCCAAGAGTAAAAAGCACCACCGGCTTGCAACACGATCACCTAGTGCCACACGAAGCTATCTCTTAAAGCAACACACTAGAGATCACTCACTCACAATCGAATCGAACTCTTGCAAGCACAAGTGAGTTAGAGGGCTCCCACACCAAGCACAACTAAGGGTAACACAACCCCATGGTGCTCAACCAGCCCCAAGGACTGGCCAAAGGCTATTTATAAGCTTCCCCACGAAACTAGCCATTTTGCTCCAACATTGGGCTTCCTGCTCAACCTCCAGATGCACCTCCGAATGCAGATGCACGAGGGGTCCAGACCAACACCCAGCGTCCAGACCTTCTAGCCATTTTGAATCAACCGTTAGCGCGCTCGCCGATCACCGCCACGTGTCTCCGGACGCATGTCCGGACACACCTCTGGACTAACGCCACGCATCCGGACCTTATTACCGAGAGGGTCCAGTAAGCTCCCAACCTCCGGACACTTGTCCGGAGTTCACCGTCCAGACTACACTTAGCTTCTGGACCTCCAACTTCAGCACAACTTCTTCCTTTGCTTCTCAAGTGCTAACACAAATGTGGGCGACCGGACGCACAACCAATGGTCCAGACCACCACCACTCCAGCGTCCGGACTTGCTCGCCCGAGCGTCCGGAGCTCACAACTTCGTCCAGACCTAGGGTTAGGTTCCGTACGCACTTAGCAATGGTCCGGACCCACACACCCTAGCGTTCGGAGCTCGGTTTTCAGCCAAGACTCCTCCAAACTTCTTCCTTTGCTTCTCAAGTGCTAACACAAATGTGTTCACCACTTTGTGCATGTGTGTTAGCATTTTCACAAACATTTTCAAAGCAGTTTCATTTTCTCTCACCGCGCCACTCGATCCTAATGCATCGTAATGTTAGATCGCTCAAGTGGCACTAGCTAACCGATATACAAACAAGTTTTCTCCTCTTGATAGTACGACTATCTATCCTAAACCCGGTCATACAATTCTCTACACACGAAATGACCGGTGAAATGAAATGCCCTATAAGATATACCTTTGCCTTGCGCATTCCATTCCATCTCCTTCTCCAATGTTGATGCAACACATGCAGCATTGTTGACACCAGAAGTGGCAAACGGGTAAAAGACAACATGTGTACGGTTGTCAAGTGTAGCTTTCACCGGAAGTATTCCAGGTATAGTATTTTCCACAGGGAACGAGAAGTGAATTAACTAGTGATTAAGGTTATGTCCTATGATGAGACAAAGGAGTCTATGGTATTTGGGTAGAGAGTTTCGTTGTAGCAAAGATGTTGTAACACCCCTGGTGTTTAAAAACTTAATTAAAATTTGATCATGTCATCATATGCATTAAGCATCATTCACTTGATTGAGAACCCTGTTATGCATTGAACTAAAATGAGTTTACTTGTTTGTGTTTAGCTCAATTGTGTGAATGCTTGCCATGTTTTCAAATGTAAAATTTCAAATTCTATTCCAAACCCTAAATTCTAGAGGGGGTGGATCAAACCCTAAACATGATTTTCAAAATATAAAAAGATTTTGCATATTGTTGTTAAAGCAAAGCTGTAGAGCTCTGTTTCAATTGCAAAAGTTGTGTTTGGAGTTTTTCAAGTTTTATTCAAAAATCTTGAGTAATTGAAAAGGGGGTAATTCTTTAAAAGAAGGGTTTCAAATTTCAAAAATGCATTTTTCATTCTAGGCCGAATTTGAAAAGTGCATATTGACAAAGTTGTAGATCATGAAATTTTGAGAAACTTTGGTATTCAAAGTTTTTCATGAAAACCCTTGGAAGCTTGAGCAATTTGCAAAATAATCCCAGGGGTAGTTCAGGCATTTCACCGAACACCTGCATGTCGGTGCAGGCTTGCGCTGCCGACACCTGGCCGGCCAGTTGCCAACGCCACCGCGCGCCTTCTAGCATCGACGATCGTCCCATCGGGTGCGTGGCAAGCTCACGGTCGTGTTGCCGTCTTCAAAATGTGACGACACCCCTCCCTCTACTCTCTTTCATGCTCGTACTCTGCCGTGCTCTGCTCCACCGCGCGTGCCATCTGCGACGACGAGCTTGTGCGAGCTCTCCAGCCACTGCCAAGCTCACCATCCACTGTCATGGTTTTCGCATTGACCTAGTACACCCTCCACATAAGCTGGTTGAAACTGCGACCGCGTGAATCGCCCGGCGCAGACCCGTCTTCCTCGGCTGTGGCGAGAGCGCCGCCGCTCTGGTTCACTGTCGCCCGGGCTACACAGGAGCCGCATTGTTCTTTCATCTCTTGTTTCTTACTTCTTGTTCATCACTGATCTCGTTGCGCCTCTCTGTTCCATCTTTGGTGAACCCTAGCTCCGGGAACGTCGGTCTTTCCACTCGGTGCACCGCTTCCGCCGGCATGGTATTCGTCGCCAGCTTGTTCTGCTTCATCTCCAGCCAAGTTAGCACGAGCTTCGTGACCGAGGTGAGCTCCTCGAACTCTCTGCGCGCTTGGTGTCGGTGTTATGACCCGAGTGTCAAGACCACCAACGAGTAAATTTGTATATCGCGTGCTCCCTCTCTCAGACGTGATGCAAGATGGACACAAGGTTTATCCTGGTTCGGGCAAAGAAGGCCCTACGTCCAGCGGGGGGGATGACTTGTATTATCTCGCACCCAAAACGTGCTCGTACGGGGGGGTACAAGCTATGTTACACGGAGTTGCTCAGAGTGAGCTGCGGTCTAAGGCTAGCGGGTTTGCCCTAGGCTGCGGGTTTGCCAGCCGAGGGGTCGATCGAGTGGCAGGGTGTGTATGCGTGGAGTGTGAGAGTCTGAACTGAAGTCTCCGAGATTTCAGGATCCAGCCAGCCTCGGAGATTTTTCGTCCCCCTCTATTCTACCTCGGCGTCCCCTTTTACAGACCAAGGGAGGTCCGAGGGTACAGGGTCCTAACTGTGGCAGTATGGGTAGCGTGTCCGAGGCACAGTGTTGGCGGAGAGACGTTGAGCACTATGGCGGCATGGCCTTCCCGTCCTTCTGGCGTCCCCGGTCGTGGGGTAGTAGAAGTCGCCGCAGCACAGCGTCCGCAGGCGGGCACGAATCCCACGGCTGAAGCGGGACGGGGCGGATGGGACGGCCCCCATACTGGAGTTGTTGGAGAGAGAGGGGTCGAGTCCCCCGGTCGAGGGAGGGGTCGAGCCCTACGTGGCTCTGTCGCATTCCCAAAGTCGTCGTCGAGGGCCGCACTGTTCACTTTCCGAGGGTACTGCTGGAGTCCGTACTCGCGTAGTGGCGGCAGTGGCGGCACAGTTGACAGGAATCGGGGACTTGATGGGGAGTTGGCGGATTTTGACAGCGGACGCGGGCGCCCATGTCGTTAGGTGGTTTCACTTTAACCCATGCCGGGAGCAGTTGGGTTAATCGAGCCTCTCGTCCGGGGATCGTCCGTTCGACCCCTGGTCCGTCGCTCATCGTCGAGGTATGGTCGGAGCACAGACGGGGTCGGAGCAGAGACGGGGTAGAGGTCGAGGTAGAGGTCGTTCGTTCGACCCCTCGTCCGTCCTTCGTTCGTCGAGGTGGGGGCCGGGGGGTCGTTCGCTCGCCGCCTCGGTCCGTCATTTATCGTCGAGGTAGGAGCCGGGGGGTCGTTCGTTCGACCCTCGGTTCGTCATTTATCGTCGAGGTAGGAGCCGGGGGGTCGTTCGTCCGACCCTTGGTCCGTCTCTTGACGTCGAGGTGAGGGCCGAGGGGTTGTTCGTCCGACCCCTCGTCCGTCATTCGGCGTCGAGGTGGGCCGGCCCGTGACTTGTCGCTGCAGCTGGTGTAGAGGTGGCCCTCGAGCGATGGGCCATGCCTTACTGAGCAGTGGGCTAGTCCCTGCCTTAAAAATAGTTGCTATGTTTAGCGTTAATTTATCGAAGGGTTTAGGGTACCCCTTACCTTCGTACCCGACAGTAGCCCCCGAGGCCCCAGAGGAGTGATTTAGAACTCCTCTGGGGGCTATGATACATGTTTTCTCGGAGGGAGTAAGGATTGCCCGGAGGTTTTGTCCTTGGCCTGCAGGGTTAGTGCGAGGTTCGATTCTCTGTGGGGTGCGCACGAGCGCACCCCGCGGGGGTAGCCCCCGAGGCCCCAGAGGAGTGATTAAGAACTCCTCTGGGGGCTATAATATGTTGTATCGAGGGGTTTTTTAAGGATACCTGGAGGCGTGGCACCCTGTCGAGGGGTCGATTCCATCCCTTTCCCTGAAAAGAGAAGTGTTCGAGGGCGGCTGTCGAACCCTTCCGAGGGCCATCCTTCGCTCCCTCGAGCACAACTGGAGTCAGAGCGGCCCGCCCGAGAGGTCGACTCTGTCTGCTAGGTCACGAGTTTTTCGACACTCTTTCGTCGAGGGGTGCCGTGCGTAGTCGGGCCCTCGAGCCCTCGAATGGCTAGGCCTTCACTACCTCATAGCGTCCTTCCCACGGATCCTTTCGTTCGGATTGTGGGGTGAAGAGCATAGTGCTATCCTCGTTAGGACGAGCCCGAAGTCCTCGGTGAGCTGTTCTCGGGCATGAGTCCATTAGAAATGGTGCCCAGTACGGGTAAAAATCCGAGTGAGAACACGTGCCCCATTCGATAGGGGTCGACTAGTGGCCCGGAGGCGTTCTCATTTTTAAGTAAGCCGTACGGCTTACTAAGCACGACCATGTGGATTACCAAGGTGCCAACCCCATTCGATAGGAGTTGGTGGTTCGATGCCTCCCAGCGGAGGGATCCTTAGGTATTCCTAGGTTATGCCTCGGATATGTCCCAGGGAGCCTCGAGAGTTCGTTCTCGAGCTAGGGGCACGCGCCTGGCCTCCCCGGGACATCCCTGACTCGCGTACTCTAGGGCGGCTGTCGAACTCCGTTCGTGGAGCCAGCCTTCGCTCCCTCAAGATTTGGGGGTGGACCGGAGTCCGTTAACCATGGGTCCTTCCTGACCTCAGGTACTCGAGGGCGGCTGTCGAACCCTATATAAGGGCCAGCCTTCACTCCCTCAAGATTTGACGGATGGTTCGTCATCCGACGCTATCCTCAGGAGGAGGAGTCCTGCCTTGTGGAACGCCGAGGGGAAGAATGGGTAATTATATTGAACTTGGGGACATACCTGTGTTCCTTGCCCCTCGGGCTGGAGCGCTCGAGGGAGGCTGTCGAACCCCACGAAGGGGCCAGCCTTTGTCCCTTTGAGGCTGTGGAGTGAACTGGGGTCGACGACCCGAGGTCTCTTCCGACCTCGGGTACTCGAGGGGGGCTATCGAGCCCGTTCGTGAGCCGGCCTTTGTCCCCTCGAGATTTTTAGGGGTGGACCGAAGTCCTAACCCGAGGTCATTTCTGCCCTCGGGTACTCGAGGGTAACTGTCGAACCCTCTTTCGAGGGCCAGCTCTCGCTGCCTCAAGATTCCTTACCTCCGAAGATAACGCTTCCGGCCGCGCGCCTTTTTAGGCGATGTCCGTTCGGCGCAACAGTGGTGGTTGCAGGGCGGAGTACGGTGCGGAGCCCGACGATGGGACGGAACGCCTTATACAGGAGGAATATGAGGAGGGGGAGTACAGACGCATTAAATGCAAAGATTCTCTTGCCTGTTTTGCCGGATTCGTCCGTTGGCCTCCCGCGTATAAGTAGCGAAGGTGAGGCGTCGGGTGCTTTTTCCACACACTTGCCTTCGTGCCTCCTTGCCTTCGCCTTCCTTGCCTCCTTCTCCCCGCCATTGCCTTAGGCGCCCCGCGAGCCGGAACTCTGCGCAAGCGAGAGAGAAAAGAGAAGGGAGATAGGGAACGTACCTTCCGCCCCCCAGCCCCAGCGCATCATCCTTCCCGATCCCATGGCCAAGTACAGCCTCGCCGGTCCCGATGATTGGCCCGCGTCCTCGATGACCGCCTCGCACCTGGGGGGTCTGGTGGAGAGCGGCCTCCTCCGGCCTGTTACCTCGACGGAGTGACCGGAGTGGTTGTTGCCGTCGCCGAACCATGCCGAGCCCAACCCGCCAGAGGGGTATGTGGTGAGCTTCGAGGTCTTCCACCGGGCGGGACTAGGCGCCCCGCCCAGTCGCTTTCTGCGCGCACTTCTCCACCACTACGACGTGGAGCTCCAACACCTGACCCCCAATGGCGTCTGCCAGGCGGCGGTCTTCGCCGCGGTGTGCGAAGGCTACCTCGGGATGGAGCCCCACTGGGAGTTGTGGCTCCACCTCTTCAAGGCGGAGATCTTCCACGCATCGGACGGCAAGGGTACCCGCAGGATGGTCAGGGCCGGGTGTTGCTGCATCTCCGTCAAGCGGACGGAGTGCTGGATCCCGGGGAAGTTGTCGTCGAGCCACTCCGGATGGCACTCCGGGTGGTTCTACCTGTGGAACGACGACAACCTGTTCCCGGCGTACACCGGGAGGACGATCGATGCGCAGCCAGACCGCTGGAAGTATGGCGTCGTGACGAGCAAGCAGCACCGCATCAAGGGCCTGCTGGATGCGATCAGGCGTCTGAAGGAGGAGGGACTCACGGCGGAGATCGCCGCGTCGGCGTTTCACCGGCGGCGGGTCGTGCCACTGATGGCTCAACCCCTCCGCATCGACGAGATGGGTCCGGGGGTCGACCTCTCGGGCTGTCGCCTCGCCGAAGACGAACTGGCCCCGGATAGGGTGGTCCGCCGCGTCCGCTGCTTCTTCGCGGGCTCGTTCCCCGTCAAGAACGTCGCGAAGATCCCCATGAAACCCGACGAGGGCTTCTTCGAGCTGGTAAGGTCCTCTCCTCTTGTTAGAGTCCTCGTGTTCGCCTCTTCCGTCTCTTTTGCCTGCGTTCTGACTGCCTCGCGTTCCGCAGGGGAACGTCTCCTTCCGGCCCTCGCTCCCGCCGGTGAAGGAGGACCAGGTTGGGAAGCAGGCGAGGCGCCTCCAGGCGGAGAAGCAGAAGGCGGACAAAGACAAAGCCAAGGAGGCCACGGCTAAGAGGTCCCGGGAGAGAGAGGCGAGGGAGCAGCGCCGGGACCAACAGAGGCGGGAGGGCCTCCCTGAGGAGTTATCGCCCTCGGAAGAGAAGGACGAGGAGGACGAGGAGGAGGAGAACTGGAGCGAGGAGGAACAGGCGGCGCCAGAATAGGCGACCATTGGAACCGGAGGAGGGGAGGGGTCGACCTCGAGGTCGGCCCCTACCGTCGAAGCTGAGCCACGGGGGGAGCGCCCCGTGGCTTCTCGGGAAGAAGTGTCGCGGCAGACGCGCAAGTAGTCATCGCGATCCCCGTCGGGGGGTCGATCGAGCGAGCCCCCGGCGCCTGCCGCGTCGAGCGCACGGGCGTCGGGCCCGTCGGCGCAAGAGGAGACCAGCAAGGGGACGACGGTGGCGCCGCCGGCCCCTGCCCAGGAGACGGTGCCGAGGGCCGCCTCGACCCCCGCCCCCCGGGCGGTGGTGTTCAAGAGTTCGACCAGCCCGACGGTCGCCGGGCAGAAACGCCGGGTCCCGAGGGGGTAAGTCACCTTCGAGGGTGTTGTTCGTATTTTTCTCGTTGTTGATAATGACATGTGCTCATTGCTACGCACGGGTTTCTTTCTCAGGTCGAAGCGCCCGCAGGGAGACGCGTCCTTCGCCCCCGCCAAGAAATTGAAGGTGGGGGCTGCCGTCGGGGCGGCCGCCGAGGCCGGTCCCGCTGCTCCGCCCTCTTCGACGCTCACCCCCGAGGCAGCACGGGCAGCCAAGGCCCGGGGGGCGATGGAGCGGGGGACGGCGTAGGGTGCCTTGGCATCCGCCCCTCTGGCCGAGGAGACGGGCCCGTCTGCCCCGCCCGCGAGGGCCACCGAGGCAGCGGGGTCGCCGAAGCGACGGTCGCGGCGCCTGCGCGGCCGTCGGAAGGAGTCGCGCCCGTCGCCCCGGGGGGCACGGAGCTTTCGTCGACGGTGGTGGCGGCCGAGGAGGTGGAGGTGGTCAGGTCCCAGGCCCTCGTGAACGAGGGGGAGGCTCCGGCTCACCCAACGCCGGGGCGGTGGCCCAAGGGCCTAGCCTTGCTGGAGGCTCGACTCCGACTTGAGCGCGAGGGCACGACTGCCGCTGCTTCCGAGGCCCCTTCGACGACGCCGGTGCTCGAGGCGGGGGGTCCGGCCGTGCGGCCCGAGCCGACACCTGCACCGGCGCAGGACGGGATGCTGATGGAGTCCACCCCCGCTGAAGTGGACGAAATGGTGGCCGAGCTGGTGGGCTCGGCGGAGACGACCACCGTCGTGGTCCCTCGGGCGGAACCGGAGGTGGCTCGGCCTCCCCTCGAGGTTGGGGAGCCGTTGTCTCGAGGTAAGCCATACTTCGACTTACTCGAGACGAAGTGGGTTTGCATTGCTGGGTGCTAATTTTTTCGAGTCTTTCACCGCGCAGGGCCGTTCTACCGGTCGGGGTTTCCTTCGCCTAGTGGCGACGGCTCGGCGGGGCCGTCAACGTCCTCGCGGGGTGGCCCTGAGGACGGGAGAGGACAGGCGGAGGAGCTCTCCCCCCTCTCTGCTTGGCGAGAGGAGGTCGAGCGGCGCGGGGGTCCCGCCGCCGTGCGCCAGGGCGTCACGCGGACGGTCGAAGAGAGGATCGCCGCCCGCAGCGTGGCCTGGGGCAAGGAGGTTCTTGAACTGGCGGACCCTCAAGACCCCGAGCGGCTCTTCCTCACGCTTGACGACCAGGCCGAGCTCCGACGGTGGGAGTACGTCGAGGAGTATCGGGCCTGGTTTGAGCACTCGGTACGCCGCGCTGCGGAGGTCGCCGCCATGGACATACGCCAGGGGATGGAGGTGGGTTTCGCTCTCCCCTAGATTGTACTTGGATTGTCTGATTGCTGTTTGCTGACGGTCTTCCCTTTTATCCTCGTCAGGCGCTGCGGGTGAGGTCTTACGAGAAGTCCCAGTACATCCTCCGGGTGCAGGAGCAACTCTCAACCCTTCGCGCCTCGCTGGATAAGGTGGAGGATGAGGTCGCCCGCACGAGGGCTGAGGCGGCAGCCGTCCGGGAGGATGCCGAGTTAAAGGTTGCCCACACAAGGGCCGGCTACGAGGCTGTGCAGAAGGAGGCCTGGGCGGCCTTGCAGACGGCGCAGACGAGGCTCGACGTCGCCCTTCAGTCGACCATCACGGTCGGGCGGGAACGGGACGCTGCCCTCGAAGCCAAGCGCAAGGCCGAGGAGGAGGCTGCCCGGCTAAAGGAGGAGCTGGCCCAGGCGACGGAGGGCATCCGAGGGCTCCGGGGAGACCTCGACGCCGTCTCCCGCGAGCGCGACACGCTGGCCGCTTCGGAGGAGAAGGCTCGGACCCGCGCGACCTCCCTGGGCGTGGTGGCGATGAACCAGAAGAGGGCCCTCAATGACGCAGGCAAAAGCATCGAGGGCCTCGAGGCCAAGGTCAGGGGTCAGTCCTCCGACCTTGTCGACGTCTGCCACCAGCTCGAGGAGACCGAGCAGGCCTACTCCACCCTGGATGTGCATGCCCAAGGTGAGTGTTTCGAGAGTGTTGCAGAATCTGTCCTGCCCCGACCCTCTTTCTGCTCTTTTTGGCAGAGCTCGCGACGGATAATGCCCGCGCTCACGAGGACCTGAACAATCTTCAGGGCCTCCTCGGGACCGAGGCGAACCTCAACACGAGGCTCGTGGACGTCATCAACACCTCTCGGTCAAGCCAGAGCCGGAGGTCGAGGGCGACGCTCGAGGGGACTCCCTGCTGCGCCGCTTCTACTCCATGACGCAGGGGGTGACGGAGCACGTCCGTGCCGCCCTGCATGTGGGCGTGAAGCGGGCCCTCGTGGTCGTCAACTCGGTCTACAATGTGGACCTCAACCTCGTTGTCGATGGGTTTGCCACCGACCCGAGGCTAACCGACGAAGAGAACGACGCGAGGTGCCAGGAGTTGATTGATCTCGCAGAGGTGCCCGGAGGCCAGCTGGCGAAGCTCTTCGAGCCTGAGGTGATCCCCTCGGCGGACGGAGATGGCGCCGAGTAGTCCTTGGCCTGCGAGCCATATCTGGACAAGAAGGTCCATGTAATAGTTAGGCTTTTTGTACTGATACAATGTCGAGCCCCCGAGGGCTTCTTGTGGATAATGCATTTTGATTGAGATGCGCATAGTTATTTTTGTTTTTCGAGCTCTCTCTGCTTTTCTTTGCCTGAGTCGACGCTTGTGGACTTAAGGGTTCGACGCAAGCTCGCATCCTTGGAAGGGGGGGAGCGAGCGGGGATACCGTAGCCTGGGGCGTAGGTGAGTCCCTGGCTCGATGACACCCACGACCCTTAGGGAGTTCGAGGCGCCTTTACTTAGTCACAAAGCGTACTCGAGGGAAAGAATGAGAGGGAAAGCCGAGTTTCGAAAAACGTTCGAGTTTTTTGGAAACTTAGGAGGGGGGCCCTATTAGCCACCGAGGGAGGCTCGATTTTGCTGAGGCAAAGTCAAGGCTACCTTAGTGCTGTAGACGGGTGCGTCTCGTTGTTTCTACTTCTCGAACTCTCTCTGCTTTTCTTTGCCTGAGTCGACGCTTGTGAACTAAGTGTTCGACGCACGCTCGTATCCCTGGAAGGGGGGTGGCCAGCGGGGATATCGTAGCCCTAGGGCGTAGATGAGTCCCTGGCTCGACGACACCCTCGACCCTAGTTATGAAGCGTACTCGAGGCAAAGGTCGAGAGGGAGAGTCGGGTTTCGAAAAAAGCGTTTAGGTTTTTCGAGGACTTAGGAGGGGGGCGCCCCCCTGTCAGCCCCCGAGGGAGCTCGACTTTCCCGGGGCAAAGTCGAGGCTACCTTTGAGCTACGAACGAATGTGAAATGTGTTTCGAAAACATTTTATTTATTCGAGGATTTGTACATAAATGCGAAAATGTACAAGGCCCCGAGGCCTCAGGGATAGAAGCGACGTAGCTGTTCGATGTTCCATGCGTTGGTGAAGATCTCGCCCTTCTCGTTCTTCAGCTTGTAAGTGTCGGGCTTCAGCACTTCTGCCACGATGAAGGGTCCCTCCCAAGGTGGCGTCAACTTGTGACGCCCCTTGTTGCTTTGTCGACGGCGCAGAACGAGGTCGCCGACGTTGAGGTCCCTTTTGCGCACGTTTTTGTCGTGGTAGCGCCGCAGCGTCTGCTGGTACCGTGCCGACTTGAAGAGTGCCATGTCTCGGGCTTCCTCGAGCTAGTCGAGGGAGTCCTCTCGGGCTACCGTGTTGGCTTGCTCGCTGTAGGCTTTCAGTCGAGGGGACCCGTACTCGAGGTCGGTGGGGAGGACGGCCTCGGACCCATAGACCAAGAAGAACGGAGAGAACCCGTGGCTCGACTTGGTGTCGTTCGGAGACTCCATAGCACGGCGGGCAGCTCATCGACCCATCTTCTGCCATGCCTGTTTAGCCGATCGAAGATCCTTGGCTTGAGGCCCTACAAAACCATACCATTGGCACGCTCGACCTGACCGTTAGTTCGAGGGTGGGCAACTGCGGACCAATTCACCCTGATGTGGTGATGGTCACAGAAGTCCAGGAACTTTTGGCCGGTGAACTGCGTGCCGTTGTCGGTGATGATGACGTTGGGGACCCCGAAGCGGTGGATGATGTCGGTGAAGAATAGCACGGCTTGTCGAGACTGGATGTTGGCGATGGGTCGAGCCTCGATCCACTTTGAGAACTTGTCGATAGCCACAAGAAGGTGAGTGTGCCCACCCTTGGTTCTTTTCAGGGGGCCGACCATGTCGAGCCCCCATACTGCGAACGGCCAAGTTATGGGTATCATCTGAAGAGCTTGGGCGGGTAGGTGGGTCTGCCTGGCGTAGAATTGGCATCCTTTGCAGGATCGAACGAGTTTGGTGGCGTCGTTGACGACCATCGTCCAGTTGAAGCCCTGTCGAAAGGCACTTCCTACCAGCGTTCTCGGCGCCGCGTGGTGGCCACAAGCCCTCGAGTGTAGATCTTTCAGCAATGCCCTCCCCTCCTCGAGGGTGAGGCAGCTTTGAAGTACACCTGATGGGCTACGTCGATATAGCTCGCGGCCATCCCCGTACAAGACGTAGGTTTTGGCGCGTCGGGCTACACGACGGGCTTCTGTGCGGTCTTCTGGGAGTTCGCCCCGTGTCAGGTATTCGAGGTAGGGTGCGCGCCAATCCGTCGGAGGGGTTGGCGCTGCGACAGCCACGTCGATCTCCATGACCTCTCCTCCGCTCGAGGGGGGATCGGTCGAGGGGGTTGGGTCGACCCCTTGCTCGAGGCCCGGAGCCCCCGAGTCTACGTCGACGGACGGCTTATAAAGATCCCTCGAGAAGATGTCGGGAGGGACCGTGCCTCGAGTAGACGCGATTTTGGCCAGCTCGTCGGTAGCTTCGTTGTACCGACGGGCGACGTGGTTGAGCTCAAGGCCGTAGAACTTGTCCTCGAGTTTTCGGACCTCCTTGCAGTAGGCTTCAATTTTGGGGTCGTGGCAGCTCGAATCTTTCATCACTTGGTCGATCACCAACTGAGAGTCCCCTCGCATGTCGAGGCGTCGAACCCCAATCTCGATGGCGATGCGCAGGCCGCTGACGAGAGCCTCGTATTCGGCGACGTTGTTGGAGGCGGGGAAGTGGAGGCGGATGGCACAGCGCATATGGACCCCTGAGGGTGATATGAACAGCAATCCGGCGCCTGCTCCGTCTTCATCAACGATCCGTCGAAGTACATGGTCCAGAGTTCGCTCTGAACCTGCGCTGGGGGTAGTTGGGTGTCGGTCCATTCTGCAACGAAATCTGTCAGTACCTGTGACTTGATGGCCTTCCGAGGTGTGTAGGAGAGAGTCTCCCCCATGAGCTCGCCCGACCACTTGGCGATCCTTCCAGACGCCTCCCGGTTCTGGATTATTTCTCCGAGGGGGAAAGATGAGACCACAGTAAGCGGGTGGCCCAGGAAATAGTGCTTGAGCTTACGCCGAGTGAGGAAGATCGCGTACAGCAGCTTCTGGACGTGGGGGTACCTCGTCTTGGTCTCGGAAAGGACCTCGCTCACGAAGTAGACAGGCCTCTGAACCGGCAGGGCGTGTCCTTCCTCCTCCCTCTCGACTACTATGACCGCGCTGACTACCTGGGTAGTTGCTGTGAAGTAGAGCAAGAGGGGCTCGGCCGGACTCGAGGGTACCAAGACCGGGGGCGAGGTGAGCAAGGCCTTGAGTCTCAAGACCGATTCCTCGGCTTCGGCGGTCCACGCGAAGTGTTCCGTCTTCTTCAGGAGGCGGTAAAGGGGTAGGGCCTTCTCTCCGAGCCTCGAGATGAAGCGACTGAGGGCGGCGAGGCACCCAGTGACCCTTTGCACGCTCTTGAGGTCGTTGATCGGGCCCATCCTCGTGATGGCGGTTACCTTCTCGGGATTGGCCTCGATCCCGCGCTGGGAAACTATGTACCCTAAGAGCATGCCTCGAGGGACCCGAAGACACACTTCTCAGGGTTCAGTTTTATGCGATTAGCCCTGAGGCACCCAAACACGATCTCGAGGTCTCCGACCAGGTTTTCGACGGTTCTGGACTTGACCACGATGTCATCGACATAGGCCTCGACCGTCGGCCCTATGTGTTTCCCGAAGACGTGGAGCATGCATCGCTGGTAGGTGGCCCCGGCGTTTCGCAAGCCGAAGGGCATGGTGAGGTAGCAAAACATGCCGAAGGGAGTGATGAAGGAGGTCGCGAGCTGATCGGACTCCTTCATCTTTATTTGGTGGTAGCCAGAATACGCATCAAGGAAGCAGAGGGTTTCTCATCCCGAAGTGTAATCTACTATTTGATCGATACGTGGTAAAGGAAAAGGAACTTTGGGACACAATTTATTTAGACTAGTGTAGTCTACACACATCCTATCCTTCCCATTCTTTTTCTTTACAAGCACGGGATTAGCTAACCACTCGGGATGATGCACCTCCTTGATGAATCCGGCCTTAAAAAGCTTGTCGACCTCCTCCACGATGATCCTGCGCTTCTCCTCGTTGAAGCGGCGCAGGCGTTGCTTCACCGGTTTGGACCCGGCTCGGATGTCCAGGGAGTGCTCGGCGACCTCCCTCGGAATGCCCGGCATATCCGAGGGACTCCATGCGAACACGTCGGCATTCGCACGGAGAAAGTCAACGAGCACTGCTTCCTATTTGGGCTCGAGGGTGGCGCTGATCGTCAGCGCCTTCCCATCCGCGAGGCCGGGGTCGAGCGGGACGGTCTTCGTGTCTTCCGCCGGCTTGAAGTTGCCAGCGTGTCGCTTGGGGTCGGGGGTCTCTCCGGACAAGTCGTTGAGGGCTGCGAGGATTGCCGAATCTTCGCGGGCCTCGGCTTTCTCCACGCACTCGACGTCGCAGTCATATGCGTGCTCGTAGGAGGTGTCGACGGTGATGACCCCGAGGGCCCCGACATTTTGAGCTTGAGGTAGGTGTAGTTCGAGACCGCCATGAACTTGGCATATCCCGGTCTACCGATGATGGCGTGGTAGGTGCCTCGCCATGCGACCACCTCGAAGGTCAGCTCTTCCTTTCGAAAGTTCGAGGGGATGCCGAAACAGACCGGTAGCTTGATGCGGCCGATCGGGAGCACCTTCTTCCCCGGGACGATCCCGTGGAACCCCCCGCGCTGGGCAGGAGCATGGTCCTTGGGATTCCCAGGAGGTCGAGGGTCTCGGCGTAGATGATGTTGAGGCTGCTCCCCCATCCATGAGTACCTTGGAGAGGCGGGAGTTGAGGATGATCAGGGCGACGACGAGCGGGTAAGCCCCTGCGTTGGGGATGTGCTCGGGGTGGTCGTCCTGATCGAAGGTGATCGGCGTATGCGACCAGTCGAGGTACCGCGGAGCCTGGGCTCGAACGGAAAAAACTTCTCGATGCTCCCTCTTGCGCTGGCGCGTGGTGAGGCGAGTCGAGGGTCCCCCGTAGATCATGTAGCAGTCGTGGATTTCGGGGAAGCCTCCTTTTTTGACATCGCCCCTGACGTGGGCGTCACAGGGCGGGTCGTCTTTGCCGTCATCTCTCCTGAAGCCAGGAGGGACGAAGTGTTTTCGGAGCATGCGGCAGTCCTCGAGGCGGTGGTTGGGCGGCCCCATATGATAGGGGCAAGCCTCCTTCAGCATCTTATCGAAGATGCCCCCGTCGGGAGGGGGCCCTCGAGGCTTCTTCTTGTCTGCCGCAGCGACAAGGTCGTCGGGCTCGTCGTCGTTATTGCGTCAGCCCGGTTGGTTCTTCTTCTTCTTCTTCCAGCCGCCGTTGCCGTCGTTGTTCCTTCTGGGCCCATTGTTCTTCTTGGGCCCGTCGTCCGAGCCTCCGGGTTCATCCGCCTTGCCTTTCCCCTTCCCTGGGGGTATCTGGAAGAACGCGCCAACGACCTCTTCGCCAGCCGCGTAGTTGGCGATGATGTCCATCAGCTCGTTGGCGGTCTTGGGGGTGTTTCGTCCCAGCTCCCGCACCAACTCCTTGCAGGTTGTCCTGGCGATGAACGCTGTGATGACCTCGTGGTCAGAGATGTGGGTCAGTGCGGTGCGCTGTTTCGAGAATCGGCGGGTGAAGGCGCGGAGGGTCTCCCCTGGCTTCTGCTTGCAGCTACGAAGGTCCCAGGGGTTGCCCGGCCGCTCTTAGGTGCCCTTGAAGTTGCCCTCGAAGATCCGGACCAGGTCGGGCCAGTCCTGGATCAAGTCCGGGGGTAGCTCCTCGAGCCACCTTCGAGCGGTGTCGGAGAGGAACAGTGGAAGTTGCCGAATGATGACGTGATCATTATCGGCTCCACCCAAATGGCATGCCAGCCTGAAGTCGGCAAGCCATAGCTCTGGCTTGGTTTCGCCGTTGTACTTGACCAGGCTGGTGGGTGGACAGAAACGGACGGGTAGGGAGGCCCGTTAGATGGTTCTACCAAAGACTCGGGGCCCCGGCGGCTCCGGAGACTGACATCGGTCTTCGTCGCTGTCGTAGCGCCCACCTCGGTGAGCGCTGTAGCCTCGAGCCTCGGCATCGCCGTACCGACGTTGATTTTTCACCCGAGGGGGTCGATCGTCGACGAGGCGTTCCTGAACCGGTCGTCGCTCGACTTGGCCCTGGGGCGCCTTGTTCTGGTGGACAGACACCTCTCGATTTTGTCGGGGGGGCACAGCTTGTCGCTCAGAGGCAGCCCTCGACGCGTCGAGGCTGAGCTCTCCGCCTGCTGCACGGCCGCAGTTTGGAGAAGCCCCTGGATTTCGTCCCTGATAAGCCGTGCTTGGGGGGTCGATGGCGCCAGCATGTCGCGGAGCAGCATCGCGGCCGCTACGACGTTCTGGCTGGCGCGGTTGAAGACTCGGGGTTTGACGGCCCCCTCCTCGACGATCTGCCGGTGGACTTCCCGGGCCCGCTCGCGAGCTCCTCCACCCTGAGGACGCCCTCGACCCCGCTCGAGGGCGTGCTCGAGCTGCTAAAGACGTAGGCGCTCCTCCTCGAGCTTGCTGAGAAGCTCTCGGACCTGCGCAATCTGGACGTCTGGGGGTGGATCGGCTCTATTAGGACTTGGGGGGTTGGCATCTCGAGCTGGTGTAGCGTTGGACCCCCCTCCTTCTTCGGTGGCCGCGGTGTCGTCGACGTCATCCTGCGGGTCGGCTTGTTCGTCGAGGTGGAAGCACTCCCGGGTGGAGTCGTAACTCTCGTCGGGAGAGTCCGAGTCAGGGTCGGCGTGGTAGAAGTGGGGGAAGGGTCCCCTTTCCCCCTCCTCCAGGCGCCGCCGTAGCGTGCCCCATGTACGGGGTAGTCCCGGCTCGCCCGGTGAAGAGGTGGCGACGGGAACGGTCATCGCACGCGGCGGAGTCCCTGGAGACCTGCCACGTGTCTGCATCTGTAATCCTGCGAGGGCGGAAAGAGAGCCCTGCACTGTCGTGGTGCCCGCGCGGGAATGGGTCACGCGGTGATGATGGGGTCGAGTGTGTCGGAGAGGCCGCGGGGACTCCCGGGGACGACGATCGGCGGAGCCAAAGTCCCACTCAGAGGGGCGCCCGCCCTCGGCCCACGAGCATGGGTCAAACGGACCCCTGGGAGAAGGGACTGTATCGCCAGCTGGGGCCGGGGAAACGGCGTTCGGCACCTCGGAATCTGCACGACGACGAGCGCGTCGGAGCTGCTCATGCCTCCTCCTGATCGTAGGCCAGAGGCGCAAGCGGAGTGGCCGTCGCCTGACCCTTGCTGGCCTCGGCGTACCGGTGCTGCTGGTGTCCAGACCATGAGCGGAGGGAAAGACTATGAACTCGCCCTGGTCCGTGGATACGAACCCTAGACTATCGAACCAGACGACGGCGGTGAATGGAAACGGTGGGATGGTGGAATACATCTGAGAGAGTAGTTCGGAGTTGATCGACACGCAATTCCCCCTACTTGGCGCGCCAACTGTCGGTGTTATGACCCGAGTGTCAAGACCACCAACGAGTAAATTTGTATATCGCGTGCTCCCTCTCTCAGACGTGATGCAAGATGGACACAAGGTTTATCCTGGTTCAGGCAAAGAAGGCCCTACGTCCAGCGGGGGGGGGGGATGACTTGTATTATCTCGCACCCAAAACGTGCTCGTATAGGGGGAGTACAAGCTGTGTTACACGGAGTTGCTCAGAGTGAGCTGCGGTCTAAGGCTAGTGGGTTTGCCCTAGGCTGCGGGTTTGCCACCCGAGGGGTCGATCGAGTGGCGGGGTGTGTATGCGTGGAGTGTGAGAGTCTGAACTGAAGTCTCCGAGATTTCAAGATCCAGCCAGCCTCGGAGATTTTTCGTCCCCCTCTATTCTACCTCGACGTCCCCTTTTATAGACCAAGGGGAGGTCCGAGGGTACAGGGTCCTAACTGTGGCAGTATGGGTAGCGTGTCCGAGGCACAGTGTTGGCGGAGAGACATTGAGCACTGTGGCGGCATGGCCTTCCCGTCCTTCTGGCGTCCCCGGTCGTGGTGGCAGTAGAAGTCACCGCAGCACAACGTCCGCGGGCGGGCACGAATCCCACGGCTGAAGCGGGACGGGGCGGATGGGACGGCCCCCATACTGGAGTTGTTGAAGAGAGAGGGGTCGAGTCCTGCGTGGCTCTGTCGCATTCCGAAGTTGTCATCGAGGGCCGCACTGTTCACTTTCCGAGGGGTACTGCTAGAGTCCGTACTCGCGTAGTGGCGGCAGTGGCGGCACAGTTGACAAGAATCGGGGACTTGACGGGGAGTTGGCGAATTTTGACAGCGGACGCGGGCGCCCATGTTGTTAGGTGGTTTCACTTTAACCCATGCCGGGAGCAGTTGGGTTAATCGAGCCTCTCGTCCGGGGGTCGTCCATTCGACCCCTGGTCCGTCGCTCATCGTCGAGGTATGGTCGGAGCAGAGACGGGGTAGAGGTCGAGGTAGAGGTCGAGGTAGAGGTCGAGGTAGAGGTCGTTCGTTCGACCCCTCGTCCGTCCTTCGTTCGTCGAGGTGGGGGCCGGGGGGTCGTTCGCTCGCCGCCTGGGTCCATCATTTATCGTCGAGGTAGGAGCCGGGGGGTCGTTCGTCTGACCCTCGGTCCGTCATTTATCGTCGAGGTAGGAGCCGGGGGGTCATTTGTCCGACCCTCGGTCCGTCTCTTGACGTCGACGTGAGGGCCGAGGGGTCGTTCGCCCGACCCCTCGTCCGTCATTCAGCGTCGAGGTGGACCGGCCCGTGACTTGTCGCTGCAGCTGGTGTAGAGGGGGCCCTCGAGTGATGGGCCGTGCCTTACTGAGCAGTGGGCTGGTCCCTGCCTTAAAAATAGTTGCTATGTTTAGCGTTAATTTATCGAAGGGTTTAGGGTACCCCTTACCTTCGTACCTGACACTTGGTTGTTCTTGAATCGAGCCGTCATGCTCTGTCCGCGAGCATCGGCGCAGTTCATGGCCGTCGCGGCGGTGTGCTCGTCATTAGGTCGTTCTAGTTGGTCGTTTCCAAGTCTGAGTCTTGCGCTAGCTTCGCCTAGCCGTCGTGAGTCTTGTATGGGTGTTGGTTGTTCGAGCGCATGCATGTTTGGGCCGGCGCATGTTGCGCAGATCTCGGTTGTCCGCCATGGTCGACGGCGATGTCGTCTCGTTAAGCTTTTGTCTCATTTTCTTTGTGTGTTACGTTCGCGTTGTCTTCTAGAGGCTATTGTGGTGCTTGGTTGAGTCAATTATGGCTTGAACTCGCCGGTGCATGAGCGGTCGAGCGCGGGTCGTCGTCGTGGTCGCCGTCGGGGTTGTTTCAAGGGTTAGGATCAGTCGGGTCTTACCTCGTTGGGTTCGAGGTGAAGTGTAGAGTGCAGCGCAGGAGTCGGTTGTTCGGTTTGGTCACCGCCAGCGACGCGCCGCCGTGTTTTGTGGTCACCGGCGCCGCTGCTTTGCCGCTGGCTCACTGGCGTGCGGGACTCAGGCGTCAGTGAGAGAAACAAAGGGTTTTTCTATTTTTCCTGTTTTGCACAGTACTATTTTTTGTTATTTTTGTGTATTTATTTTTGTGCATGTTTAAACTCTGGAAAAATTTGTGTATGCTCTCTGTGATGTGTAGTATTTAGGAAAAATATAAAATGTCCATGTTCAGTATGTTTTTAATCCTGTAAAAATGCTCAAAGTAATTGAAAAATGGTTTTTCCATGATTTTTCATGCTCTGTATATTGCTCCAAAAATTAGGAAAATTTTTGTGTAATCTTTATACACTTATACCTTGCTGTATAAAAAGTTTGGGAATTTTTGGATGAACTGTTATACATGGATATTTAGTTAATTAGGTTTTAATTAAATAGAAACTCTAATCCCTTTAGGATTTGTGTGATTTTGAGTTGTTTGATGCAAATGGTCATTTGTCCAGTGACAACCACAGTATGGGCATGCATGATGTAGTGTTGTTTGCTCAGTTCTATTGGATATAATCATTAAACTTGATAATCAATTTAATCATGGTTTAATTAACTTGCTTTATGCCCATGATTAGTTTTCTTTCATGAAGGTAGGTTGTACTCAAGGTGTTTAATCTGTTGTGGTCATCCTCTTAAGTGCATGCTTGCATGTTGTTAAGCATCATGTCTATTATTTCAAGCATCATCTAAGCATGTCATATTATATCGTGTAGATATCTCGTTGGTTGGGTTGGATAATCCCTCTAGTGAAGGGACTTTCTCTCTTGTTAAATCTGAGCCCGAGTTTGTGTATCCCTGCAACCAAGGCAAGCCCCGGTGCATTCAAACCCTACCTTGTATTTAAAAGCTTTTATTTAAATACACTTACAGTTATATTATTGCATTGTCGTACTTTATTAAATTCCTACTTGATGCATAGCCTTATCCTTGCATTATTGTACCTTCTACCTTGATACTTGTTTAAAGATGCAAACTTTTGCTAAAATGCTTAGTATGCTTAGATGATTTCCGGTCACTTACATATAGCGTATTGCTTCGGCAAATGGTTATGCTCTTTTGAGAAATGCTTGTTGTTGGAAGTAATAATCGGGACCGGGCGGACACGGTGTTTGGGAGCCACCAGTGGTGACTGGTGAGCAGGTTCTTTCCGCATGTGTCATTAGGAACCGTCCATTGTAAAACGCCGAGGGTTGTGACTTTGGAGTACTTATCACAAACTTTGGGAAGCTGGACTCTGGCTATTCCAGTCTTAAGAACGGTTAACCCGCACTGGGAGTGGAGAGATGACGAGAGTAGTGTGTACCCTCCAAGTTCGAGGAACTGGATGGAGGCGTACTGTGCTCTCGGGTGGCGGAACCCCGGTCTTGGCTGGAGGATCTAAGGAAAGGTAGATATATGCGTGCTTTAGTGTTGTATATGTCGTGTGATTGTGAAGCCCCAGCTGGGTTTAACCGGTTCAAATCGTCGTGTTCCTTGGATATGGAAACATGACCCTGCCTTTTACATCGTAGCTAATGAAACTTAAACTGGATACTTGATGGTTTCCTTCATGGATGGTTTATTACCTGGTTATCGATCATAAATCTAGATTGATACTTGAGTAATCTTATGAATGAATTAAATGAATTTCAATTCTTTTATAAATGCTCATTTATGCAAAATACTTGATTATTGCAAACCACACCTTGAATCCTATGACTTGCATACCTTTTGTCCACCAAATATTTTCATTTGTCGGATAAGTCTTGTTGAGTACTTCCGTACTCAGAGTTTGTTAACCCCTGTTGCAGATGAGGGTCATAACCCGGTCTGTGTAGCCTCGTGCTACATGACCATTGTCACTGTGGATGAAGATGAAGAATAAACTGTCTTTGCTTGACTCTTGGGCAAGAGTACCTCGGTTGCTTTGTTTAAACTCTATCACCCGCTTGATGTAATAATATCGTATGACACTATGTTATGTTTCACTATGTTATGTTTCAAAAACCTATGGTTTGTAATATGACTTCAAATTTTTGCTATTTCGATGTAAATTAAATTATTATATTACTTCTGCAATGTTTTTGATGAGGATGATCCTGTTCGGAAAGAGGTGGATGACCCGCTGTAAAGTGGTGACACCTGACGGATTGATTAAGACTTGGATCATTTGTCTTGGATTAAGTTGGATGGACTATTAATCCTAGCAAGTGGGCCCTGTCTTAAGAGGTTCTGTCACAGATATCTGACTAGGCAAAGCTGGTTATACTGGCTTTATCAGCCCTTCTCTTGCAGGAGGTGATGGGATAGATCAGTATGAGATAAAACTCCTACCGGACCATGCCATCATGTTGTATTGAGGCCCTACCTTTTAAGAACTTATGTTACACACATGGTGGAATACAAAGATCAGACAGGGTTGTCACCACCTGCTAGCTACCACAAACAATTTGTGCCATAAGCGGTTTACAAAGGCAAAATCTAGTCTAGACACCACGTCTACACTATTCTTACTACTTTAACCCAAGCTTTAAGGTTAAAGCACTCTACTTAAAGTAAAGCGATGAACAATCATGAAAAGATGTATAACAGCTATGCCAGAATTAGAAGATCAAATACTATAAAGAACTCAGATGTATCACTTACAAGTGTATACCTTACAAGAGGATCGCATCCGCTGAGGCACAGCTCGGAGAAGACGCCAGACAGGCCTGGCTCTCCTTCAGACTCTCCTCACTCTCTTCCAACTAGCATAGCACTACTGCAGAGCTTCGCTAAAGCTACTAGAGAGTGGTTTCCTCCAATGTGTCATGTATGAGAGTGAAGGCCTAGGGGGGTATTTATAGCCCAAGGTGGAGTAGGGGCTACTCTACTACCACATCAGCAATCCACGTGATGTTGCCTGGGAGCCCTTGGATCATAACTGCCATAGAACCGCCTTATAGTGGAGGGACGTGATCATTTCCATGCATGGGAGCATGCAAAGAGGCGATGGGAGAAAGGGGAGCTCCATTGGACACCATAGGGGTCGTCCGATCCCCCTATGGGGCCTTGGACCCACCAGTCTTCTTCTAGAAGGTGCCCCACATGTCATAGAGTGGGTGGCACTTTTTGTGGAGGCTTTGGTGGGGTCAGCCGATCTGGTTAGGGGTTCAACTAACCCTCATTCTCTGTCCTGTGGGCCCTCCTTTGATGTGGGGTACTTGGGTAGCTTGGTAGGGCCCATGGGTAGGTCGATCGACCCCCCTATGGCACCCTAGAGTTGCCTTGGCCTTCTGGAACACTGGCACATGTGTCATAGTGGTTGATTGTTACTTCTGTGACGTTTATCCACTGGTGTGGGCCTAGGAATCCAAGTGCTAAGCTTTTGGAGCATTGATCTTGATCACTACTTGATCCAAGGGTTGGAAATGTCTTAGACTACACTCTCTTGGATTGTGGTGACTTAGCAGGCCAGGAAGCCTCCAAACTAGTATCGGCCGATCATGATTTGACTCCTTTGGAGCTAGGATTTCTTGTGGGAGCTCCTGGACATGTCAGGAGTCTCATGGTATAGACGTTCTGGAGTTTGGCTCAAATCACACATCGGGAGATGTGCAAAAGGAGCTTCCAGCATTGATGATTGGCCTGAAATGTTATTTCATGCAAGACAAAGCTTTCCAAGTACATGTGGAACTTGTTAGTGGTAAATATGCTTATGTAGCGTTATTCTACCTTTGAAACCGAGGTTGTTGATGGTATTTTGGATATGTAAAAGTATGTCATTCTTAACGTCAACAACCATCCAACTATCAAATGATATGATCCACTTCATATCATCACATGACCGTATTGGTTCATCGATCTTGACCTCACTTGCTCTTCACCGTTGCATCGGTCCATCGGCGCCAAGCATCACTCACTTTTGCTTAACACTTGCAACCGGTCCATCAAGCTAAGTCTCATCTTGATCTTCTTCACCTTGATCACATGACTACATGTCATGTCTCATGTGCAATAAGCTCCTTCATCACATGATCATATGTGAACTAATCTCCTATGTATATGTCACTCAAACACATATTAGTTCAACTAAGTTGTCACTTAATTACCAAAATCACACAAGAACCTTTCAGCTTGCCACAAGGCACGTTGGAGTCCCACTTGCACTTGGGGAAAGGCCTAAGGCTATCTATGGAGTTACCCAATTAGGAGATTGGCCCTTGCGAGGGGCTCCAGCGAGGGCTAGGGAAAGCTTACATGCTTCTTGATACCTTAGTAAAAATAGTTAATCCTTCAATAGGAGTTTGCACCTCTACCTTGCTCTTTAGCTTGTGTACTTAGGTGTAATATTTACCTCTCCTAGATTAGTTGATAGGTTTGGAACCTAGGTTGAATAACTCTTTTAGAGATAGAGATAGCAACACACTTAGCGAAACCATAGTTGCACGTCTAGATAGTTATCTTTTGCATAGGTTTTACTAAAAAAATTAACCGTGACCTTTTCAAAAACCCCTCCAAGCCAGACAACAATATTAACTGCCTCGGCTGGCATTAACCGAGGCAAATATTTTTTATTAACCGAAGCGGTTACAAGAAACTACCTAGCAAAATGCATTACCCGAGGTATTAACTGAGGCGGTCATCCTAATGCAACCGCCTTAGTAAATCATTAATCGAGGCGGTCATTCTAACACAACCACCTCAATTAACGCCTCGGTTACGTTACAATGACTACCTCGGTTAATCGATTAACCGAGGCGTTTGATACAATGTAACTGCCTTGTTAACATGCGATTAAACGAGGCAGTTGCCTCATCACGCCCGCCTTAGTTAAGCCTGTAATAAATTAAAAACTGAATTTCAAAATTTTCAAACATTCTTGAATGAAGAAATGACCAAAATAAAAGTTGTAGATCTCAAAAAGTTATAACTTTGTAGTCGACAACTTTTTCATTCAAAATCATTTTGTGAAGTAAAACTAGGTTTGAATTTGTCACATTTGAAATTTAAAATTTTCAAATGACCTCAAATGAAGAAACAACCTAAACAAAAGTTGTAAATCTCTAATAGTTAAACAACTTTATAGTTGGCAAATTTTCCATTTGAAAGCATCTATCCAAAGATAGTTACATGTAAAGTTACTACATTGAAATTTAAATTTTACAAATGACATGAGATAGAGAAATGATCAAAATAAAAATTGTAGACTTCGAAAAGTTAAAAAACTTTATAGTTGACAATTTTTATTTAAATTCACTTAAAAGCCTAAAACACTTAATTTAAATTTGATTTAGTATAATATGAGGAAAAAAATCTATTGTTGACACAAGTGCTAAAGGAGTGTAGTGATAGAAGAGGTTATACTTGAGGATGAGATCATGGTTTTGAACCCGCACAACATATTATTTTTACATGAATCCTCGAATTAAAAAATACTATTTTTTTGCCTGGATTCAGGAATTTTTAAAAATGATTAACCAAGGTGGTCCTATTAGTATAACCGCCTCTATAAAGGGCAGATTAATTGTGATCTTTTATTAGAAGTGGTTGCCTTTACCTCTCTCGGCCGTCTCCGTTGAGCTTTTTTAATAGTGAGTCTAGAGATAGAATTTGTAAGTGAGCCCTTGATCAACTTTTGGCCACTTCTCATCTCCTCTATGAGTGCCATTTTGCTCAATCTTGATGTGTACATAACCTATCATACAAAACTTAGGGTAAAGATTAGTTTACTAATTATCTCAATTACCAAAACTAAACATAGGTCTTTCAATATATGTATGTTGCAAGTGGACGTTCACTTTGTTTTGTAGTTATTAACGATTTACAGCTTGGTGAATTTAGCAACCACGTCGTACGTCTGAACTCGCCTAAAAATTGAGCTCGTACCATGGAGTTATTTAGCTATCATGTCTTGTGATTCAATTCGTATGAGAATAGAACTCTGTCAATCGTAGTACCTGAACGTAACTAGTAGTATGGATACGGGAGATTTATACATTTATCAATGGTCGCATTACTTGTTCCAGATTGTTTGGAGAGCAGACCCTGCATCATAACTGAACACTTTTTAATTTGTTTTAGAATCAAACTCTACCCCATGCTTGGACATATATTACTCTAACTAGCACAAGAAGAATTTGGTTCATCGGTATCATTAGACAATTTATACCCATGTCACCTAAGATGTTAGGTACCAAGTGCGTGAAAAATTCTCTCTGTTTTGATTTTGACATGTGTAGAAATTCCTCAGATTATTAATAGTTGACATTGAATTTAATTTCATGCCAATCCACCCCAACACACAAAAATTAAATGAATACATAAGCATTTAAACAAGCCTTAATTAATTTATAGTAAGATTTCTTATATCCGGATGTATATATCTAACATGATCTTTTCTTGTAACTTGTAACATATGCCGGATAATCATGTTGAGTTCTATGTATTTTCAGGCTTTACTCTTAGGTCCGAAGCTTGCATATATGACTCCAATATTAGCTTCCCCTCTCCCTAAAACATATTTTTGCAGGCTCTTAAGACACTTGTTATAGGCTCCATCACATCTATATATTTGTTCTGATCTGATCAATAAATTTAGACCATATTTGGTTTAATTATCTTTTAAGCTAATAGCTCATAGCTCATATTAGCTAGCTAACTATTATGTGGTATTTCCTAACTAGTGAAATAATTATTAGTTGGAATTTATTAGCTAACAATTAACTAGACCATCAATTAAATCTGCTTGGATCTAAATAAGTTATTTGTTAGCGGCTAATGACTTTCTCCATCTACAAAATGACGTTATTATAGGATTTATGCAAGTCAAACTAGGTTAACTTTGATAGAGTTTATCTTCTCTATACCTAAAAAGACCCTATAGCTATCATCTACTTTGTGATACCAAATCTTGATCTCTGCTTACGCTTCCGCGTCCGATAAGAATCAGGCTCATTTTCTCAAAAAAGAAAAATATGAATCTTATCCACTTAGAAGCTCACACGTTCGCTTCCGATACAAAGTTTTGGAGCACACGTGTATCAAATTTCTAAGGTTATATTTAACATTGTAAAATCCTAGTACAACGCACACGCACTCGCACGGGCATATATACCTCGTAATGAATAGTATTAAAATTTAGGTCTCTAATTAGATTTGTTATGAAAATATATTTTGTAGTTAATTCAATGATGTTTACCTTGTATTATAGATGTTAATTTTTTTTACATAACTTTGGTAAAACTTTACATTGTTTGACTTTAAAAATAACGACAATTACATCTTTTGAACGGAAGGAGTATTAGTTTTGTGGATCAAACATGTCTCAATAATGGCTCTATTCGGCTGGTATAAAAGCCAACAGATTGAATAGTGTTGAAAGAATAAGTTAAAATAAGCTTAAACGAGCTAGGACCACTTCAAGCGAACAGATCTCTTTGAAGTTCTAACAAATCTTAGCGGTGGGAATTATTTTTGAAAATTTAGGGAAATTTAGAATGTTTTAGTTTTGGTAAAACTCGTGAAAGCCGCACAATATTTTTAATTAATGCCTATATATTTTTAATACCCGCCTCCTTTGTTTCGTCCCTGCCAATCGCAAATCGCAAATCGCCAAAATTCCCCACCCCCGGTTCTTCTTCACTCGAGCCAACCCCCCTCAACTCAACCGCTGAACGCAGAGTTCGACCTAGCACGCGCGCCCGCCCGCCCGCCGCCGCAGCCCCCAATGGCGTCCCTTTTCAAGGTATGGATCCCCGAAACCCTAATTCCCCGAGCATCCGGGTCCCCTCTCCCCGCCATGCTGACGCGGCTCTTCGCGGCTTCTCCTACTGCCTCTAGGACCCGAACAAGCTTTCGGCGTACAGGGACCGACGATTCAAAGGGACGCAGGAGGAGTATGAGGCGACGCTGCTTGCGTCGACAACGCTGTATATTGGGAATATGTCCTTCTACACCACGGAGGAGCAGGCCTACGAGCTCTTCTCCCGCGCCGGCGAGATCAAGAAGATCATCATGGGGCTCGACAAGAACACCAAGACCCCATGCGGTTTCTGCTTCGTGCTGTGCGGGCCTCTTCCCCTTCCCTAATACGTCATTTCCTGTCTGTTCTTGTGCTGAGTGATTTTGGATTCGGTGCTGTAGTTTCCCTCAATTTACAGGAACATTGACCTCGCCATAGTTTAATTAGAAGGAAAGATTGCACCAATTGTTCTGTTGGAGTTTAGATTGATGCAATTGGACGCTGAGTAGATGGATTTTCAGTCCTGTTTATGTCTTGATGTGGTTCTTCAGTAGTGTGGTAGTGTGAGGTGTTCATCTGCTAGATGCAATTGGACATTGCTTCATGAAATTTTATTGCTGCCAGGAATATGTTAGATGCCTAGAACAGTAATAGGGAACTGTGCTGTCTCAGCGTGTACATCCCATAGGATATTGCAATAGATTGTATGGAGACAAAGTGCTGGTCTTGGGGGGTGGGGTAAATAGCGGGTGCTTGGTGGTTCTAGGAGAGGCAATGGCATATATAAGAAAAATAATCCCTCTTTTCATGGTTTATTTTATTCCTTTATTTCATTTACTCTGTTTTAGGTCAGGGGTAGAGCCCCCCTCCTGAAAGTTTCTTTAGAAAACACATTTTTTTTACCATATTGATGTTAACAAAAACAAAATCAGTGTATACGTGCTTATCTCTTATCTTCCTGCCGACCCCTAAACAATTATCTTCAAGTGCTGCTATGGCCATTGTTGACTTGTTCACTCTCTAGTTAGGGTGTGGTTTAATTTATCAATTTTTATGGGCCCTGGGATTTACTAGCATATAATGTTCCAAACTGGCGATTTCAGTGGCCATTTGGGAATTTGTATGTGTATAAGCTTGTACCACTGCTGTTCTCTATGCTTGGTTGTGAGCCCCTTCCTCAGAAGACTGGGGTGTGAGTTCGTGGGCACAGATATTTTGGTATACATGTTCCAATCTGAGTGCAAATTTTCTTTAGGATTTATTGGGTTGTTGCAATTATGTTTGATTCTTTATTTATAGAGTGAGAGATCAAGGGTTACAATGAGGAATACGATGTCATTTACATTGAAGTTTTACTAAACTGATAACAACTATGCGGTTAGCCTTTTTTCCCCCCTGCTTGCAAAGTTTCTATGTTTTTATTGCCATGTTTAGTTTGATGTGGTTCATGTGTGTCATATTCATAGGATGAGATCATGGATTTTGTTTTTATTTGTGTTGGGGTTGTATTGTATGTTGGCGACCCCATTATCGTGTTGAAGGCCCAATTACATGGCATAGGGATTCACAATACAAAATTTAGGGGCCATTTGTAGCCTTTGGTGGCATTTTTGTAAATGCTAGCCCCACAATGGGAAATAAAGATAACATCCCCTCCCACCTCCCCTATAAAAGGGGGAGAGGGAGAGGTGGAGACGGGGCTAAGGGCTGGCTGGCTCATCACTAGGTTCTTCCTTCTCTTATCTCGTTGGCTACTACCAATTTTGTTTGGGGAAGCCCATAATTTGTAACCGGAGCATAGTTTATTGAATTTAGAGATGCAAACTGTATTGTTGGGTGCAGTGTGTCAGTCTGCCTTGTTCTGGATAAACTCACTATTCTGTTAGGTTCATAGAAGCTACACATTCATCAGCTGTCAATTTTGAAAAAAAGGAATTTTGCTGTGCACGCATTGCGTATGTGTGCATTTCAAGAATACCATTTAGTCTGTTTTGACTTTTAGTATCTGTTGCTTTAATGGCCATGCTTACTTCTATGCAATTTGATCCTTTCTTTCCAGGTACTACTCTAGGGAGGATGCTGAAGATGCTGTCAAATACATTAGTGGAACGATGCTTGATGATCGGCCAATCCGTGTTGATTTCGATTGGGGCTTTGAAGAAGGCAGGCAATGGGGCCGTGGACGAAGTGGTGGACAAGTAGTGCCTTGATCTTATTCTAACAAATATACATGGGTTTCTACACGCTTTATGCTTATACATTGTTTGTTTCTTTCATAGGTCAGAGATGAGTACCGTACAGATTATGATCCTGATATCCTTTGATGCTATTCTATTACTGTTTACTCCATTCTGAATTTCTGATTTGGTGCTATAGAACATAGAAATAGAAATCTGTAAGATGTTTCCATAAATGCTCCACACCTCCTGGTGCCACCTTAAATTCAGCTATAAAATTACATGTTCCCTGTGCCTGTTGTCTTTTACTGGTGCAATTTTCATTGTGGTGTACCTTGCATGTTCCCTTTGTTCAACAACTGCTCTCAGGAGTTCCCAAGTTTCCTTAATGAATCAAACGAAGAGGTGGTTACGGTAAGATGGTTCAGAAGGAACTAGAAGCACAAAGAGAATTAGTTGACTATGGTGGATCTTTTCAACCAAATGCACCACCCCCCTGTAAGTTTGATGTAATTTGGATTATTTTGAGAACGAATTTCCATGAATTCACATTTGTTTTGTCACCTATGATTTTGGTCTTTGATTGAGTTCTTAGTGTTTTGTATAGTAACAACTTTGGTTGATTCAACATGTAATGTTTGCTGGACTATCTGAAACAATATTACCTTTTTCCAGTTCTGTTAGACTGTTACTCCTACCTCTGCATAGCATTCTTTACAGAGTCCAATCTCTCTTTTACCCTAGTGGCAATCACTAGGTGGCCACTTTTACTCCTCTTTTAGTTGAGTTTACTTTTGTGATGTTGTGAACTTGCATAAGTCAGGGTGTTTCAGTTTTTGCTGTCAGGACAATGATTGTGATGATTCAATTGAATCATTTTTTTGCAGCATATTTTGCAATTATTTTGATCATTAGTTTAGCCAGGGATGTCCCTCCAAAGAACAACCTTTTTTTCTCACTGAAGAAAGAGGTTTCAGCTTTAGACAAAAGAAGTCTGCTCTGCGGGTGATACTAAGGGAAAACGAGTGTGGTAAGTTGTAGACATCTAGAAGTAAAATAACTTATCAACAGAGCTATCTTTTGATAGCATTTCAATGGCTTATTCAAGGTCAATCCGTTATAAATGACATACTGCACAGGTGCTGTTCTTCATAGCTGTCATTTAAGTAGATTTTTCCCATTATAAGAAATTCTTATCTTAAGATATGCTTGAACCTGACCATATTTAGGGACATAAATTTTCCATCTTATTTTAATGTGCAGATGAGAGAAATGAGCGGAAGCGAGGATATGGAGATTCTCATAGGAATGACAGAGGAGGTAACACATGTCAAAATTGTTCTTTTGTGTGTTTATTTTTGCCCACTAACACAATATGAGTCTCCAGACTACCAGCGGAAACGCTACAGGAACGATGACCGGTCGGCACCAGAGGAGTCCAAGAGAGCGCCCGACTCTGATCCAGTGGTATTAGCAAATGTCCCTTGTTATGCCATGCCCCCTTATTATGCCTTTGTGGACCGGGGATATTCATGAAACTTTTGGCATTTCATTTACAGGAGAAGAATCCTAGATTCCGTGAGAAAGGTGACTCTGATGAAGAAGAGGATGACTACGACAAGAGACGTCGTCGCTAAAGCTTTGTGGAACAAGTTGTTGCTACATGCAGTGGTTCCGGTGTCCAGTCACTGCAGAAGAGTCCACAGCGAGCAGCAGTATCTGGATTTTCTCCTGTTGTACAAGAGACTTATTCGCCGGCCGTTCTTCCTTTTCTAGTGCTCATATCATCGATTAATCTGAATTGAATGTGCGTCGGTTTTACATGTGGTTCAAGTGGGGTACTGTGCCAACAGATGCAATGAGCCTTATCTGTATGTTTGCTGCTGATGAAGATTATACTTTTTTTTTCTGTCTTTCCCGGACAACTCTAGTAGCCCTATGATTTTGTGCATTGGTCGTGCAATCCGCTTGGCTCTGTCTGACGGCGAGTGCCTGATGGTAGTCGCGGGTTTACAGCCGGAGCAACGGCAGAAGCCGCTGGGTTCGGTGTCGCAAAGGTTTGTCAGCACAAATCCACAAGACCACAACATAGGTGAGTAACCAGTGATTCTAAGCAGTTCGGCAAAAGGAGTAACTGATTGTTGTAGATCTACTATCTGCGCTCTAATGAAATCATTTTACAAGGTCCAAATTGATATTTCGATTAGATACACAAGTCATTTTAAAGATGACGATGAGAGTATGCAGTCGTGCAGTATTTCAGCCGTACATCAGCAAGCATAAAATTGAGCTAGCCCTAGTTTTCTCCCTTGAAAAGCCAGAGACAAACATGGGCGTTTGGGACTGCTTGCTTCATGTTTTTCAGCTCCGCTCCAGTATTTTTAGTTAAACGGTTTCAGTTTTACGCACGTAGTTTGATGATAAAGTATGAAGTTGTGAGAGTACCTAAATAGATACTTCACAAACTCTATTTTTGTGGAGCTGCTCTATGATGAAGTTTGTGGAAGAGAGTTTGTACAGCCAGTGACGGATCTAGGATTTCAATCGTGGAGATACAAACTTAATTCACGTAATTCTATAATGATATCTAATATAGTAATATTAGAATGACGACAAAATAGTTAGTGTATGGATCTAAGGATATAATTTATCAATATTAATCTGTGAGTACACAAAAGTAGGACTCACTAAAGTTTTAATAACATATTAGTTTCTTGCTTCTTTGATATACTCTTAGATGAAAAAAATCTTTATATTGAGCAGTCCATAAAAAGACCAGATCATTATTCTTCTTAATATCATAACATTGTACACAAGTCAAATTAACTATATTTTTATTGAGATATTTCGTAGACGTTCTCTTTTCAAAACTCGACTTATTGTTTAAAAAACAAGACTCGAACTTCAAAAATTGAAAACTACAATGATTGTTTAAAAGAGAAAAATGGTTGATTTTATATTTTTACTTTCCCTAACTCATTTGGTTATTTCTTTTATATTATTCTTGTGCACAGATTGATTTTGACCTCCTATAATTTAGAAGAAAGCATGCTAGTATGAAGTCATGGGCTATTTTTCCTCTCGGACAAACACTTTCTTAAGAGTTTGCTATTTGATAAGGTGTTCTAATAAATATAAATTGTATTATAAGTTATACTAGCAAAAATGCCCGTGCGTTACAACGGGTCTAAAAAATATGTTTTCAAACCAATAAATTTCTCGGTGAAACAAAACAAACATAGAAAATGTTATGTGACATATTTTAGTTTGTTCAAATACATGTAGGTCGAATTTATATCAACACCATGGTTCTTAACCCTTTGTTCAAAACAGAACCCACGCTTATTATTAAGCCGTCGGGCATCCCACTCTCAAACGACGTCCACCGGCGCCTTACCGGCGGCTTGGCTCCTCAGTCACCGTTGCAGCAGCAGGGTTCGCCTCCGCCACGCCCGGTGGCGCGCTCGCATGCTGGTCGACGACGGGCTCCGACTTCGTCGCCGTGATGACGTTCTTCTTCTTGTTGGATGTCATGGTCCCCTTGTTTGCTCGTTGTTCTTTCTGCTGCGGCTGCTATGAGCTATGAGTACCGGTCGGCGCGCTTGCATGCAGGTCGACAACGGGCTTCGGCTCCGTCGCCGTGATGACTTTCTTCTGCTTGTTGGTTGTCGTCGTCCCCTCGTCTGCTCGTTGTTCTTTCTGCTGCGGCTGCTATGAGTACGGGTCGGCGTCAGCGTCGGGCGTCGGCGACACGGCGGGCGACGGCAAAGAGGTCGATGGACTGTTGGTCGGCGATCTTGCCGCCCTCCAGCAGGGTGACGTCGACGAAGCCGGCAGCATCTCGTCGTCGCCGGCCACTTTGGTAATTGGTATGCGCCCTCCCAGGTCGGCCTGGGCACAATTAACTGAAAACCGAACCGAAATAACCGGAACCGAAACCGAAAAAATTCGGTTCTAATTCGGTTCTAACTTTCAACTAACCGAATTTCGCTAGGTTAATTCGGTTCTCACCCTCGGTTAACCGAAAAACCGAAAAAAAACGAGATAAAAAAAACCAGTATATAAACAACAGCCTAACCCTAACGCCTCCAGCCCCCCACACCCCTCCCAGCCGCCGCCCCGCGGCGGCGCCCCTGCTCTTGGCGCGCAGCGACGTCCCTTCCCCGACCCGACGTGGCGCGGCGACGCCCCTGCCTTCCCCGCCCCGGTGCTGGCTTCCCCGCGGCGGCGGCCCTGCTGGCTTCCCTTCCCCGACCCCTGCTTTTTTTCTGTTTTTTTGCTTGGCAAAAATTTGTTGACATACAATCTCGATTAGTTCGGTTAGAACCGAAACCGAACTACTCGATCCCGAAATTCCTCGGTTGCTAGTTTCCTAACTAACCGATTGGTTCCTAGTTTCCTAACTAACCGAATTTCCTAAGTAACCGAGAAACCGAACCGATCGGTTTCGGTTAACCGAATGCCCAGGGTGACTCCCAGGCTTGATGTCGCACTTGCTATGCACCATCATATGTATGGATCGTCATTGTTGGATGCCTACTGTTGGTGCGTGCAGTGCAAGGCACGTGCAGTGCGTACTGCATTTATAAGCAGCTTGGAGTTGGAGCCTTGATGAATCACGTCGTTGGGACACTGTGATTTACTTTGCGGGGCCACGTGGCTGCCCACCGCACTGCCTGTCTTGTCTTGTCTTATTATGTTGTGGTCACCACCTACCATACCGAGCCATGTTAGGAAAAACTGAAGGTGTTACTAACGGACTCTTAACGGTATAGAATAGTTTTATTTTGATTATGACTCCTTTTTTTTATAATTCCATAATATTTTAAGAAATCTTTCATATATTATTATATATATATATATATATATATATATATATATATATATATATATATATATGCACGTCATATAAAGAGAAGGACAATATAAGTCAAATAGAGACAATTTCACATTCACGAAGTTAGTTAGAGAAAGTCGGATCGAAAGAATGAATGGACGAAAAAAAGGCTGAAATTTTTCCTCTTTATTAATAGGTATAGATACTTAATATTTATATAAAAAATTTGGGGTACAGCTGTACCCCCTACCCCATGCACTAATACTGCATCCGCCCCTGTGTGCAACAGTCACAAACAGGCTGAGGGTCAAACACTATTCTGCTCTCGTCGTGGTCGTCGTAGTCCCAAACAGGCCCAGTTTCGAACACTGTTCTGCTGTCGTCGTAGTCCCAAACAGGCCCAGTTTCGAACACTGTTCTGCTGTCGTCGTCGTCGTAGTCGGGAGCGGCCGTGACTTCCTGCTGCCTACTGCCGTCGTCGGGCTCCTCGCCGGGGACGTCGTACTCGTACTCCGACTCATCCTCGTCGTCGCAATCGTCCTCGTCGTCCCAGTAGTCCTCGCTCCCCGTCCCGGCAACCGCGCTCGGCAGTAGGGGCACGTCCTGTTCACGTCCGCCCAGCGGTCCAGGCACTTGCGGTGGAACGTGTGGCTGCACAGCAGCTTCACGGACGTGGCTCCGCCGACCAGGTACTCCCTGTAGCAAATGGCGCACTCCCCGACCACCGCGCCGGGCGGCAGCTCCTCGTCCTCGTCCTCGTCCTCGTCCTCGTCCTCGTCCTCGTCGTCCTCGTCCACGGCGCGCCGGCCTCCACGGTGATCGCCACCGACTTGTAGAATCTGTTGGCCTGGCGTGCGGACTCACAGACGAACTCGTACACGCTGGGCGCGCACTCCAGGGGCAGCCCCGCTTCCGCGACCATCCCCTTCACGCGCTCGAGCTGGCTGAAGACTCGGAAGTCGCTGCTCCAGCACGTGAAGTGGCCTGCCACCTCCTGGCGGGCAGCGGCCTCGCTGTCGTCGTCGCTGCGCTGCGGCGGCAGGTTCTTGAGGAAGTCGATGGTGAGCGGCGGATCGGGGTCCTCGCTCGGGGTGCAGTCGACGACGGTGCTGAGGCGGAGCGCCACGCCGGGGCACGGCCACCACGGTGAGCCCGATGTTTATGCAGTAACTCCCGCCCGGGAGATCGACGAAGGTGAAGCTAGGATGAGTCATGGTTACGATCGAGAGTCTGATGATGATGAGCTACGTACGTCTACGTGCACCCGATCGATCGATTGAGTAGTATATATGGGGTTGGAACGTACAATTAAGGACTTCGATCTCCGTGGACGGTAGCCGTATCGATTCGGGAGTCCTAACCACGCGCGGACAACATCTCCGTAGTCGCAAGTCCTAACCAGGGTCGGAGCGAGCCAGTAAAGAACATGTACCCCGATATGTTTTTTTTCCAAAGTTTGTGGGTCTTTGTATTAGATAGAGAAAATATTCAATACAACACGTCTTAGCCACGTCTATTGATCAATAATTGTATGTATAAACATTCGAATCCTCCTTAGTGTACCGTAATCTATGCTCTTACATTGAACATAGATCAACCTAAATTGCAGTGCTCGCTAGGAGCCCTATGTCCTGACTGCCAAGCGGCGGCAGTGCTGCTTGCACGCGCCCACCTCGCCATCTGTTGGGGACAAGCGCCACTGCAAATGAGCATGGGTCATCGTTGAACTATCGTCCGTGGCTGGAAAATGGCGTAATAAGCTTTTCAAATGGAATACTAACAATTGATTCTTAACGAACGTTCCAATGTGGCACACCTTACCGCCACAACGCACGTGACAGTGATTTTGTCACTTCATGTTACCTGGCAAGTCAGGCTTAAAGTTTAGGTCCGCTTGTAAAGACCTTTGATAGCCTCATTTGTGCAAACTAGCGCTAGAGGTTCAACATTGAGCCATAATAGAGTATGTGTGAGATTTCTCAGACTCAGACAAGAACATTTGCAGTCTGTAGAAATCTCACAAGTTTCAACCTAAAAAATTGAAATTCTTACTTATTACATACATAAAAAGGAAAAAATTGAGTAGACCCTCCTCATTGGACAGTCATGCGCAAACAGTTAACTCCTGGTCAAAATATTTGCCCACCAAAAACCAAGCCCTCTCGGTTGCATATTTGCCCAGGGTACAAGATGATCTCATACCCAATGAGCTACAACTAAATTCTATAACCATACTGCTTGATATGAATTACTCAAGAATAGAGAGGTTGCCACAGCACTTTAATATAAGGTACAACCTTACGGCACATCACTTCTCAGCAATCCCGAACCAAAATTATCAACAATGTCACCAGGACACCTTTATGAAACTATCAGCTGCAATAACCAAGCAATTAGGAGATGACCTTGGCACGACTGGCTGGGTCTTCCTTCTGTTCGACCCACATCATGAAAACATAACCAAGGCACCACAGCAGCACATACTGAAGTGGAACCCAGCACAGAAGTGCGACGAGGCTAAGCATACTCCCAACATACTGCGGGTCTTTGATATAGCCAAAGGGAAACTCTGTCACCCACGGAATCGTCTTTCCAAATCGAATGCCATAGTAGGTACCAGACTCACCAAGCAGCTGGTACACCCTGAAAAGAAACAAAGGTTTCAGGAACAAAAGCAATGAACTGTGTGTCCTTCATAACATTGAATATAGTGTAGGCACTTTACAGCTAGGTAAAATTTTAGTTGCAACTCTAACAAGACATGAGCGCTAAGTAACCAGATAATGAAACACAATATGGTGGCCAATATCAGAATAGCAGAACAGACATAGGCAGATACTGTGAACAGCACGTATAAACCAGAATACAATCTTTAGAGACAGGATGCACTATGAACTCCCTCACGTCCTCACAATACATAGAAGAAAGCAGGGCAACACTCACTGTACAATTCCCACACGGTGTACAAGTATTATGGAAGACGACAAAATATAATGTGTATGACTGGATCAGGATCTTCTCAGTAGTTCAAACGACAAGATTTTCTGCTACATGTGTTTATCATTTTTCTAACTAAATGTGCCACTGAAATCGTGTTTCACATTTGTTACCCTTAGCCAGCCATCTATACTAGTTCTGTGACCACAACAGCCAGACCCATGCAGCAGTGTCAGCACGACATCTACTGGAGGCCCGATCTTTGGTGCTATCCACCTCTGAACTAATCCAGCTTGCGTGCGTCCAATACAGAAGAGTAGCCATTTCATCTGTGTTCTATACATTATTTTTTTATTTTACTAAATCAGCAGTGACAATGTACTAAACTTAAGGCCAGGGATTTTCATATGCACAGAAGCCACCAGTCCACGAATCGGTGGATTCACTTGATGTTACGAATACCCCACTAAATTTATTTACACCTTACTCCATGAGGAGTTGTGCTAATGTTTAGGTTGGTGAGCAAATTCTTTGGAGAAATACATAACCGGGTTATCCATATACATTCAAAGACAAGTTTTATATCAATTGTTAATTAATTGAAGAACCCCTTATCTTGCAGTGTGACCAGTCAACTGTCTCGGTAGCACAATTATACAGCATTTTTAAGACATTTCAACATTCAACAGAGCCAAAGTTTTATGGCAAGGGCCTATGAATGAAGATAGCCAAATAATAGTTCAATGGAATAATTCCTCCTAAGCCTCCAAATAAACCTTAAATCCATTATGTACCATTGTCAGTGACTCTGAAGTTCCCCCCTATGTCATAGACGCCGTGATCACGTGATGACACATCAGGGATTGAGATTCAATACACTATCATGGCCAATCTGAAACATAGCAGAACATATAATGGCTGCTACTGCTAGCAGCATATACACACTGGAACAAACAAACTTCAAAGCTTCGAAGACTATGAACTCCCTAATTATAGTACTATGTCCATGTAGTTGTAGAAGTATTATGGCATTGATAAAACGGAATGCATATGACGAGATCAGGATCTTCTTTGTTTATTATTATTCAGTTAATGTTATGGCTGGAATTCTGTTTCACCTTTTGTAACTACTAGTCAGCCATCTAGCTCTACTCATTCTGAGCGCACCAATCTTTGGTACAATCCACCTCTCTCCTAATCATTCACCTCAGCACCACCATCATTTTCCATTTTACTAAATCAACAATCACAACTGAAACTTCATGGCAGGGATTTCGATAAGAATGGAAATAAGCCAGCAACGAATTTACTTAATGTTACACATACGGCATAGCACACTAACTCCACTCACACCTTACACTATGATGACACCTACAGGTAACCAGTGTTAAGATCGGTCAGCATTAACGTCCTTGTTTAAAAAGAAACAAATAGGTTATCCATATATGATAAAAAAAAAGGCAAAATTGCTATCATCTGTTACAACAGTGAGTTGAGTCCAAAACCTTATAGCATGATCTTATCAGCATTTTCTAGGTTTATCAACAATTTAACAGAGACAAATTTAGAATAAAAATCTATTAATGAAGATAGAACTATGATGCAAACCATTGGTTATATGAAGACAAGGAAAATTCCAAGAGATGGTGTTCCATTAATCTACCAGTGTGCCTAAACCCCTGAGTGTTAAAAGGGTGAAAATGATAATTGTTTGCCTAATCCACTTTTCTAACCATTTCTTTCTACCTAGCTGCGAAATCACATTTAACAGTATTTAATCACCTGAAGCAATTCTACAGCACTAAATGGAAAGTGAAATTAAGGCTTGCACAAGATCCAACTGAGTTTACACGTTATTCCTTCAAAGTCCAAACCAGTGACCTCCAATTCCTACAGCTAAGACTAAGAACTGTTGAACTTGAACAGTTTACACTTAGGCCCCGTGTGGATCCTTGGAATTGAATTCTTTCTAATAATTATAATTTAGGCACCGATAAGCTAATATGATTGTATATGGAAAATATTTGAACACTATTGTTAGTCATACAAGGGAGATAATTATAGTTGTAGAGTAGAAACATAGCATAAGATCTATAGAATCAAATTCATCTCCTGTCTTATGAATTTGAGGTAGGCTTATATGTGAACTTTAGAAAGCGGTGGATGTCACATTCGGACATTCCAAGCCAAATAGCCTAGTTTATTAAGTAGATTTCAACTCCTCCCAATGAAACCGATCCAAACGGACCCTTAGTTTGATTCACCTAAGGTGAACAATAGACGTCAGGCTTGGCTTGCATCATTTTCTTTAGGTACAGAAGAGCTAAGACTTACCTTCGGCCATCTATCATTCTGAATTCTGATAGCCAGTAGCTCAATTCATTCAAGGCAGTCCTTACAATTCGTAATTCAGTGAAAGAAGAAAACAATAGAAGAGATTTTAATCAAATGCGCCTTTACACGAACAGAAACAGTTGCAAGCTGTAGGGATTCTAAAACCCCGCAGCTATTGCTTAAAGCGGGATGGGTCATGTACGGTGCCTCGCTAACTGGTAACAGACAGGAGAAAGCCGAATCGGTCACTCACTTGAAGTTGAGGTACTGGCCGACGGCGAGGAGGACGGGGCAGTAGACCGGCGGGGGCCAGGAGAATGAAGCGACGGAGGCGAGCGCGAGGAGCTGGAGCGCCTTGATGGCGTGCGAGACCTGCGCCATCCGCCGGCACGGGTCGGCGCTGCAGCCGCACAAGTCTACCCACCGCTGCGGGTGGGTCCACAGCGCGTAGTAGAACGGGAAGGGCAGCAGCACGCCCACGGCTGCCGCGGCGGCCGCCATGGAGACCATCTCGTGGGGGCGCAGCAATGGGTCGGGGGTGCTCCAGACTCCAGACTCCAGTGTTTGCCGCAACGGTTTTGCAGTGAAATTTTCTGTGCTCACAAATTCGGGATGCGGGCCTGCGGGGATCACGGGAGAGGCGACCTGGAGCTCTCAGAGCCACTGGGCTGTCTAATGGGCCCGGAGAAGCGGCCCCAAATTTTGTATCAAGAAGAATATATGTAATAATAACTATATCTTCATGTAAAGCTAATAAAAAATATTATGTCAATATGCAAACCATCTACATCATCTAAATACACTAAAACTGTTCATATCACCTCCCGCTAAATACCACATCGTCCCACCAACCTGACACCATGTTAACCAGCCCAAGACACTAGGGCATCAAAGGGAAGTTCGACAGCCGAGGTGTACATTGCAGACACACATTACAAGGATTTGTTCTCAATATTTCATTTGTTTTCAAGTGTACGTCGTAAGTGCATTTATTTGAGTATTATATATGTTTCACAAATATGTTATAAGTGTTTTATTTGGATGTTGTGTATGTATAATGTTTTCAGGTGTTCTTTAAAAGTGTTTCAAACATATATTGAAAGTGTTTCAGCTGTTTATGTTGTAAGTTGCATGTGTTTCATCTAGATGTTGTAAAAGTAAATCATAATGTCGCACATGTTGCGAGTAGGCGCAGGTAACGAGCGTAGACACAAGCATTCCATGGCCGCACGCGGTCCCCACATTCATGAGGGAAGCAAGGCGAGCAAGAACGGTCTCCAACAATGGCGTGGGTGAGTAGGTGGGCAGGCAAGAGAGCAAACAGACACACGAGTAGCGCAGCAGGGCCAGCAGCCACGAGCTTCCGTCCGGGCGCTAACACAAAAAGTAAAAGAAATAGAAACACATGTCGACCTACTAGGATATTGTAAGGACCTGATTGGCCTAGAGGGGAGGTGAATAGGCCTGTTTAAAAATCAACTCGACACTTGCTGTCAGTCGGAGGCCGGCACTGCCGGGCTTAGGGCCGGCACTGCTGGGCTAAGAGCAGCAGTGTTGGTCACCTGAACAGAATTCAACACAATTGAAAAGGTAAAGATTGAATGTAAATTGTGGTTGAATCAAAACCTTCCTAGAGGTGTAGGAAACCTCTAGCACCACTTGAAAGTGGTAGCAACACACCCTTGGAGTAGATCGGGTCCAAACCCTAGAAATCACCTTGCACACAATATATAACAAAGTAAAGTAACAAGCACACGGTGACACAGGGATTTATCCCGTGGTTCAGCTCGCCACCAAGGCTTGCCTACGTCCAAGTTGTTGAGGTGCGCCACACAAGGCTCAAGCGCGCCACACAAGGCTAGCTCTTTCCTCGGTTTTAAGTTAAGAGAATGAACTCTTGAGATGAGGGGCAATGTATTAGCAATATGGTAGTTTTACAAACCTCCCTTGGCTGCCACACAAGTTAGCAAGCTCAAGGGCGACGCCTAGCCGGCTAGGAGTAAAGCTCCAAGAGTAACAAACTCAAACCGTCGGCCACCACGCGAACCAAATGCTTGTAGGAGTTGAAGATCCGAGTGAGAAGCTTTTTCTCAAAGTTTGGAGGCTCAATCTCTCAAGAATGATTGGAATCAAAGTGAGAGAGGGAGAGAGCACCAAGGGAGAAGTGAGAGCAAGAAGAGAGCTTCTCTTTCTGTTTCTGCGAAGTGTGAATGAGTGAGTGGCAGAACTAGCCGTTGGGAGTTGAGTGAGGGGTCTTTTAAATACCCCATCACTGTCCACTAGCCGAGTAAGTCACGGCAGTGCCGGCCTGGCAGAACCAGCAAGGAATGATCTTCAATATAGTTGACTGATTTGCCTTCTATGTATGTGGAGGTGTGATGTTCAATGATAGATGCATATGGTTCACTTGTTGGCATGCGTATTGAATCCTTCTTAATAGTACGGCATACCTAACTCAAATTTAAAGTATAAAAGAATTTAAACTTCTTTGAGCTTGTTGTCATGCACTTTTGTAATTGGATGGGTCCACCAACCTGTTCATCAATCTCCTTAAGTTTAACCTGCTTGTCATATTTGTAAAGTCTCATTAGTTCTCTAATTACGTTGTCATGTCACCAAAACCCACTTAAGGCTTGATTGCACTTTCAGATATAAAATGAATGGAAAAAAGGAACAAAAACAAACGAAAAATACAAACAGATGATGCAAAAAGACAAAGAAAGAAAGAAAATATGGCAGCATGACAACACTATTGCCCGGACGACCCCGCATTAGATGTCCGTGCTAGCGTATGTTGCACGCATACATGGGGTCGCCCACGCCGCTCCCCCACACTTCCCTACTTCTCACACCCCTCCGAGTCTGTTGCGCCAGGTGGTTTACATTGCAACATACACAATATCTCTTATCTACTTTTGAGACATTCAGATAAAATAATTGTAACATACGTACGAAATGGCTAAACCATTCAAACATGCATATCAAACCCTTGAAAACACATGAAAACAATTACAAAACATATGTAGCATCCAGATAAAACACTAGCAAACATATGTGTGGAATATATATAACTTCCAGATCAAATGCTTGCAATAATACGTATGAGAACATATAAAACAATTCGAATAAACGCTTGCAACATGTCTATGAAACACTTGCAACATGTGCAATATCCCCAATCTACTTTTGCAAGATTCATATAATTCAACTGCAACATATCTCTTCTAAAATGTTTAGAACAATTAAAACATACTACTACAACATGGGGGATGGGGAGAGAGAGCCTAGCGTGGGAAGAGCCATGGCCGCCGGGGTGGGGAAACTCGGCACTGGGCATGATAGAGGGTGCCCCCAGGGGTGGGAAAGAGAGACGCCAACTCCCATGCAACACCGCCGCGCTACATCCAAGGATATCGCCGGAGGCGAGTGGATCTTGTTCGTACTCCATGGATCTCGCCAGCGAGGGGGAGAGGGCCGCTGGATCTGCAGGCTCCCGATAGTGGAGGACGTCAGTGTGGAGGGAAAGAAGTCGCCGAGGTGAGGGAAGGAGCCGGCAGGACGGAGGAGGACACTAGTGTGAGATAAGGAACCGCTAGCTAAGGAGTGAGCGGGTGGGGGGGTTTTTTTGCACGAGCGTGTGAATTTACGTCCGGAGTTACCGTAAGTTAGGGACGTTGTAAGTGTATCATTACCGAAAGAAAAAACAAACGGACAAGACGGACGTGTGACCTCGTAAACCCTTTGGATCGTCTGAATTGAGACAAGTTGGAATCACTTTATTGGGTACTTTGGATGGACTGAATACTATGAAAGCAATGAACTGATCATAAATCAGCTGGTTAGGTTCTTTGTGGTCGAGGCTGCCCACCCGGGTTCAAGTCCTAGACTTAGGATGGGTGCTCGTATTTTCCTGGATTTATTTCAGGATTTAATGGTGTTATGCTTTCACTGGTAGGTGGCATTCCTGTCAACAAGGAGACGTCTGTTGTGACTTCGTCAATCTCGAGATATACCGGCTCGGTGGTAGGTGACCTTCTCGTCAACAACAAAGTGTTTGTGGTGACTTCGTCAATCTTGAGATACGTCGGCTGGGTCCTTCGGAGATGCTCACATGCACTACTAGAGAACAGACATTTGGTCGATATCCAAAATGAACTTTAGTCTCGAAATTTTTTGCGTTCGGGACTAATAGATCTTTATTCCCGGTTGGTAACACCAACCGGGGCCAAAAAGTCTCCTCTACCAACCGGGACTAAAGGTCCAGAACATTTAGTCCCGATTGAAAATATCAACCGGTACTAAAGATAGACCCTTTAGTCTCGGTTGGTGTTACGAACCGAGACTAAAGTTTCCTCGATGCGTGGGTTTAAAAGGGAAGAGTCTCATCTATTGAGAGATAAGTTGAGTAGGTGGGGTGGTTTGTGCGCATAAGGCAGTGCGGGAGGTCCAAGGTTTGAATCTCATGGGAGCGCGAGTTAGTGGTAGGCATAAGGAAGCGACCTTTAGTTCTGGATTCCTAGTCCCGGTTTCTTCCCAATCAGGATGAGTGTGCGTGCATTGTAAGCGTCCTCATTGTACTGTGTAATTTAAAAAAAAGAATAATGTGAAAGCAAATATTCTATCTTTTTTTAACGACTTGAAATAGACGACATCTCTAGATTCATAGGCTTGAAACATAAATCGATTCCAGACAACCCTCGTCTCTCTCCTAACTCTTCCCGTACACGGCCACCCTCTGGAGTCGCGCATCGTTGCGCCGGCATGGCTAGACCCAGCACAGACCGGAGCCGCACGCATACTCAGGGCACTGCGTTTCTGCACCGCCTCTTAGGCACCATGTTCTGTCCTACCCAAATCAGCACTGACCAGTAGTAGTAGTACGGAAATAATTATTGGTTAGAGATAATAAAGATAACATTTTGACATAGGTGTATATCTTATATTCGAGGTGGAGGGAGTAATAGTATGAGTAAGAGTTAAAACAACATTTATGTAATTAGATAGAAATGACAATGTGAAAGCCTCAGCTTGGTTTTGGTAATTAAGAGACAATATTAGGTGAACTAATGTTTTTCTCGTGAGATGATTAAGTGCTTAGTTCACAAGCTAGCTAGTTGAGCCATACATGGAGCCATGAGAGGAGATGGCAAGGACCATGGAAGTGAAGTGCTTAGCAAGTGACAAAAGGTGATGGAGATGGATGGAACCAGAAGCAAAAGTTTGAAGACAAACGTCATGTTCGCCTGACCGTTTTGGTGGCTGATAAGTCGGTTGATGTCGGTTTTTTGCTGTTTTATTGTGAGAAAAAAATATTATTTCAGTGGCTGATAAGTCAAGCGAACAGGACGAAAGGTATTTGCAATAGATTTTTCTTTCACCGACCCAAGGTACATAGAAAAGTGAACGGCCGGGTTTGACATATAGTTGTACTAATTAAGGAGATGAATTCTTTTGCTAATGCTAGTGGAACTAGTTGAGGACTAATATATGTGTTAGATCGTGTGCCACGATGAGGAAGCAAGCAAGTGAAAATCTTTGCAAAATATTTTAAAAATGATAACTCGGTGCTGAATATATTGGTGTTCCTATAAAATTTGTTTGGAGTTATCCATTTGAAAAGGTTTGAGAAAAGAAGTTCAATGTGGTCTGTACACACTAGAATTGTTCGTTAGATATCACCGAAGAGTGACTTAATTGCACCGGTTCGAATTCGAACATACTAGTGTTTTCAATGGGTCACCGTATATATACCAGCCCAATACACGCGAGCGCGTGGGTCTATACTAGCCCAATACACGCGCTCCGCTGCGTGGGTCAATAAGGTCTTGTTTAGTTACTCTATTTTACAAAATCTTTTTGTGTTTTGGCTACTTTTTTATAAAATGGAACTAAACAGGGTTATCAAATTTTTTAAAAAGTAGCCTCCTAAAATATTTTTTATTTGACATCCAACACACCAAAAATCAAAATATTTTGCATCGTTGCGCGTGCCAGACTTCTCTTTCCCCTATATTTTATAAAATATTTCACTGTATCTAAACAGACGTTTTGCATTTTAGGCGCAAATTTTTTTTAAAAAAACTTTTTACCACTTCTCACAATCTAAACACAGCCTAATATGTAGAAAAGAAAAAAAAAAAGAGGAAAAATAATGAGAAAAAGATAGCACGGTACAGACGCTCTGCTGCGTGCCCTTTATAGCACGTAGGAAACAAAAACAAAGAAAAACAATGAGTAAAAAAGGGAAAATAGAATTTAAAAAAATTTAAACTGTAAGAAAAAGCGTTAGCGACAATGCTAGATGGATATAAAATGGAATAGAAGTAAAATGTATACTACCTGAAAGAGGCGTTTCACTACTCGTTTAAAAGGATATAAATTTGGAATTAAAGAAAAAAGGAAAAAGCATGTTAGCTACAATACCAATGAAAAAAACGAAAATAAAAATAAAAATTTAAACTAAAAATAATAAAATAAAATTAGAACAAAAAATCATGTCAACTACCGTACTCATTACAGTATATGAGAGACTAACATTTAATTTCTCGTTAAAAGGTATTGGTATAGAACACGCGCTACAATCTACATCCACGATACATGTAAAACAAAAAGACACTACTCGTTCAAAGAATATGAATTTGAAATAAAGAAAAAAAAAAGGAAAAACATGTTAGCTATAATGTCAATGGAAAACAATAGAATTAAAATTTTATAATTTAAACTAATAAAATAAAATTAGAATGAAAAATCGTGTCAGCTACCATACTCATTACAGTATATAAGAGACTTACGACATGTTTGGTTGGTAGTCATACATTGCCACAACTAACCTTAAGCAAGTGTGGCTAGAAAATTGGTTGCCACACTTTGCTATACCTAAGAGAATCTTGCCACACTTTTATACTCTATGACATGTGAAGTCCAAAAGAATCATACCTAACCTTAGTTACCAACTAAACACTTGTCATCTTGGTCGAACTTGCCTAAAGTGAAGTGTGACAAAGTGTGGCTAGCAATCAGAAATCGCCTTACATCTAATTACTTGTTAAAAGTTGTTATAGAACACGCGCTACGCTATACGACCAAGCCAGCCTGGGCACAAAATACCGAGAACCGAGAACCGAACCGAAAGTACCGAGAACCGAACCAAAAATACCGAAACCGAAATATTCGGTTCCCTGTTCGATACCGAGTTTCCAGGAACCGAATTTACCGATTCGGTACTTTACCTCGGGGAACCGAATTTACCGAATTACCTGAAATGTGATAAGTTTGAGTGTTGCTATATATTGATTGTTCCATTATAGACTATTATATTTTGTATTTTTGGTACTCACTCTTATAGTCTTGTGGATATTTATAGGTATATGTATTTTTCACTATTATTCTCTATAAAATTATAGAGAAATTAGTTTTTTGAACCTATTATTACATATATTTGTAATCAGTTCGGTAATGTTCGGTAAATACCGGAACCGAACTGAAACTACCGATACCGAATTATCTCGGTACCGAGTTTTTCTAGGAACCGATCGGTACCGATTTTCTGAGGAACCGAATTTACGTGGATACCAAAGAACCGAACCGATCGGTTCGGTATTACCAAATGCCCAGGGTGACGACCAAGATATGTATAAAAGAAACCAAAAGAACAAAATAAAAGAAAAGGGGGAAATATATAAATAATTATTTATTAAAAAACTAACAAAATCAAAATTAAAAACTTAAAAAATAAAAAAATAAAAATAAAAATAAAAATAAATAATAAATAATAAATAAAAATAAAAAATAAAAAGTCGCGTCAGCTACAGCCGCTGAGGCCCTCTCCGGCCCCCATTTTATTCACGGTTAAGAATGATCATATAACTCCGGCTCACGTACTAGAGAGCACCAATAGAGGTTATATTAGTCCACGAGGCCGTGCGCATAAGTTCGAAAGGAAAAGACCTTCTGTGTTTTTCATTCCCATCTCAAATTAAAAAGTTGAGGTGTGACAAAACAACCCCTTAATAGAATCTCATCCTCAAAATTCTTAAAGACTAGCAAAAAAATGTCTCTTCATATATATCTTCAAGTTTTCATGAGCTTAAGATATGAGTGGTAGATAAATGTAATACCATTTATTTAGCAAGTATAAATCTGCATGTCTAAATGCAAAGTTTTTGGTCATTACAAGCATCCTTAGTTGTCACCTTTAACAAAGTTCTACCTCATAGCCTTCCTTTTAGCTTGATGCAAACGCTTGTTTGGGCATTGAGCGATGAAATGTCCTTTCTGCTTGCAGTAGAAACAAGCTCCTTTTGTTTTAATAGTCTGATGGTTAGGCATTGCCTGAGAATAAGTGGTTGTTGATGGACAGGGCACTTGAGTATTATAAAGCTGGGGCTGAGCTTGATCTGGTCTTTCATACGGATCTTCAGGGGGAAAATGTGCTCCCATTTGAGTGATAAGGTAGTTGCAAGAACTGCTATCTCCTTGACTTTGGAATGACATTCTCCTCTTCTTCTCCACTATTTCATGTAGTTTGTTCTCCACTAACAAAGCTTTATCTACGAGCTGTTGGAAGTTGTCAAATGAGTGAGCTACTAGCAGGTACTGAACACCGAGGTTTAAACCTTCCATGAACTGGTCTTGTTTCTTCTCATCAGTATCCACTTCGCTAAGGGCGTACCGTGACAACTGAATGAATTTATCTCGATACTCAAGGATAGACATGGATCCTTGCTTTAAACTCAGAAACTCCTTCCTTTTCAACTTCATTAGTCCTATTGGCACATGGTGTGATCTAAAGCTATCCTTAAACTCCTGCCAGGTGATATTAGCTGGAGTTGTATGAGAACGGGTGTAGAAGTCCCACCAATCCAATGCTGCTCCCTGAAGCTGTCCAGAAGCATATAAGACCTTCTCTGTATCATTGCACTGAGCAATCTCTAGATGCCTCTCCACTGATTTGAGCCAATCATCAGCTTGTATAAGCTCGGAACAATGAGTGAAAACAGGCGGACAACCCTTCAAAAATTCTCCACGCCTATCCTTAGGTGGAGTTTGCATCAGCTGAGCTTGAGCTTGCTGGAAAGTCATCATTGTCTGAACTATTCCTTGCAAAATCTGAGTCTGCATAGCCATCATCTCTATTGTCATAGGGGCTGGAGGAGGTGGTGGGTTCTGGTTGCCAGTGTTGTTACCCATGCTTCCAGTTTTGCTCCTTGTGTTAACCATCTAATTTGGGTGAAAAGAGAATGAGCATGGACATCGAAAGGATATGAGCAAGATATAACGTGTGAAAACAAAATATAGAATGCAAGATATCATAGCATGGTATAAAAAATTAGATACAGAGAATAAGAATACAAGATAACATGATTCAAATAATAACAAGATTAAAACCCCTAACTAACTATTTCCTCCATTCCAAATTATAAGAAATTTTGGCTTTTCTAGATAAATAGTTTTTGCTATGGATTTAGATATACATTATGTCTAGACAAGCAAAAATAATGTATCTAGAAAAAAGCTAAAACGTCTTATAATTTAGAATCGAGGTAATAACACTTGTACTAAGAAAAACAATTTTTGTAATCATGGACAACAACCTACAATACATCACACACATTACAAAGATGCGCAGCTCATGCATAAAACATACTAACACACAAGCAAGCCTAAACTAGTTACTAAACACACTTGAAACCAAGCTTTTCTTTAGACTGCATGGTGAAAAAGAATCCTAGGATTTGTCCGATAAGTTGCAAGCACTAGAGTGAGGTAAGAAACAGTCCGAAAAGCATAAATATTGAGGCAAAGAATAAACACAAAAGCAATGAATTAGAACAAGCAACAAGTAGGGGATAAAAAGCAAGGATAAGGATATAGTATAACAAAAAATGACAAAGTTATAGAACAAGGGTTGTATAATGGATAAAAAGCAAGGATAAGGATATAGTATAACAAAAAATGACAAAGTTATAGAACAAGGGTTGTATAATAAATTCTAAACATTCAGATAACAAAGTTTCTACCTAGGCATACGTCCTATAGCCAACACGGCTTTACTACCATATATGTGCACATGGATCAATTTTACACCCATATAATGACATCGTTAGTGGATAACATAAATATTTCTTTAAATAAAAGACTTTAATTATTACAAAGTTCACTCGAAGTCATTAACAAAAACAATTCAAACGTATCACAAATTAACTCATAGTGGAACACCTAATCTTGCCCAGGCAACTTACTATAGCACACATGCCTATAACTCCTGATAGTTCTCCAGAAACTCCTTAAATCCTCTGTCTAAGTACCCATCCGGTATTCCGGTATATTTCAAAAAAATATAATAAAGCAAGCGTGGGTATCATCATACTCAGCATGCATGGGGAATATATAAATGATATGCATAGGCTTAAAACAAGGAATAGTGAACACTGGTTATACTGCAGTAAGCTGTTTAGTTGCCACATTTTATTAACAACTTGTTTACTAATAAAGTATGTTGACCCCAGAACATTAGCAGATTACATATAAAAAAATAACAGAAAGTAAGCATGCACATAGCATAAACACTAACAATATAAATAAAACATGCAAGACTTAGGTCACTCTTAACCGTGAGAAGAGCTGGTATATTAGTTTTAGACACTCTTCAGAGGTTGCATATTTTTATCCACATGACGTGATACCAGTTTGCCTGAGGTGACCAACCTCTTAAACACTTCTAAACTGAGTAGGCAAGGTTTCACTACGAGGTCTTTCCAAAGGATTCTTCCAAGTACATTAGTTTATAGAGCACACATCGTAGAAGTAATCGTAGGAGAAAACTTTGGTATCCAAAGGCTACCTAGAATATCTAGAAGCCTTCTTTCGTACCCACATAAGGATCCTATAATTAATTAGCCAAGATCAATATGATTAGTTCACGTGGTTACAATGTTCTCTTGGATGGTCACTCCATTTTCCAATTCAATTCATTACTAGGTACCACCGTCAATTCCATATAATCCTTCCGTCCCCGAATAAATCAAATTCTGAAATCTGTGTATGGTAAATCTAATGATACTAATTTGATACAATAAATCTTAATGCTTTTTTTTCTAGAAACTCGGTCAAAGTTCAAAATGTTTAACTTAAGATAACTCTAAAAATCTATTTATCCAGGAACAGCGGGAGTATACTATAATAAGGTATATCAACAATTTACAAGATCATATAACTTAAACAAAAGGTAAAGCAACTAAACATTTATAACCCTTCATATACCTAGACAACAAGGAAGATTGTACAACCTAGGAAGTCCTCATGACACATGCATGCAATAATGCAATATGTAATCAATGATGAATGGGATATCAAAATGATCAAAGAGACTTCCCTTCTATCAATTGCAATCAATGATGATGAATGGGATATCAAAATGATCAAGGACACTTGCCTTCTATCACGTTTGCTGTTTCTACTTAGAGGCTTGAAAATCTTGATCTTGAATGTTCACCCCACTTGCTCTCCTTCTATCACATGAGCATATATATGTAGATACAAACAAACGAACAAAGATAAATAAAATAATACACCGAGCAATAGAAACAGAATGGAAAAAGGATATGATAGTGTGAATGCAAGAATCATTAAAATCGGATTTATGACTTAAAAGGTATAAATATTCCAAGGTATATATATTTAGCATGGTAAGAAAGTATTTTGAATAAAAGGAAAGCTAACATGTATACACCGTGCAAATTAATAGTTTAGTTTAATGAATCATTTAACTCCTCAATAATATATGCCCGAACAATGGTTAGAAAAAATAGTATTACCAAATTTTTAAGTCTTTGCAACAATCCAAAGCTAAATGCTAAAAACAACACTAATAATTTTGCAGCTATACTTATGGTTTGTATACGGATATAGAATTGAAGGGGTGGTCTATATCATTGGATGAACTGATATCAAAAGAATTATTGAACTTGCCGAGTTAGAACAGCCGGGTGCAAAAGGATTAAACAAATGGCTAACGTACTCTTAACCACATATAGTTAGAAAGTTATTAGAATAGATTATAGGCAAAACTTCACGATCCATATTATATTCTCTGAATCAGGCAGTCAGATGCTTGCATGCTTGTTTGCTGGGCACGCACGAAGGACGCTGTTAGCTTTGCACCACGTGATAGCCCGCCGGCTGGGCTTGCGATTGCGAGCGGCCCGCACATACCTTCTACGGTGGTGCAGGCTATACTGTATTTGACGACGGCGGATTGGGTGTACGTGACAATGTTCCGGAGACGGCACGGCAAAGCACATAAGGTAAGGTAGAAGTGGAACCGGCATCAGGTAAGGGAGGCGTGAGTAGGCGCTCACCGTTCACCAGACGGCAGACGACGGATCGGAAGCAGATGGCAGCGAGGAGTAGTCCGCACAGCCCTAGACGGCAGGGTTGCTCCAGTGAAGAAAATCACCAGCGGCAGGCGGCAGCAAGACGACCCCCGATCGATGGGGTTCGTAGTGGTGGCAGCTGTCTCTGATGGACCTCTATTTATGCGGACGGCAGATTTCGGGGACGAATGAAGCTGGCGGCGGCGGAAAACAACTCGACTCCAGATCGAGTTCGTCGATCTGCCGCAGCGCAACAGGCAGACCCTGAACCGTCGATGAGGAGACGGTGAGTCGGTGACCATGCTACTTGGGCTGTCTGTTGCGGCTTGGTAAATGGGCCGAGCGTAAGGTACAAAAGGAACAAAGGCCGTGAAGGGAGTTTCCTGCAAGAAGGCCGTGAAGGGGAGTCTCCCGCGAGAAAAGAAAGAAGGAAAAAAATTATTTACTTCCCGCGATATCGCGTTCGATTCTTCTTTCTAAATTACAAAACCAGCTTCCTTTTTTTTACCCATCAACTTTTACAGCCGTTTGTTTTGTACACCTCAAATGGTTTGGTGATGCAACATAATAGGAGCAAATCAGACTACTATTATAGTTTAGGGTACAAAACGGTCTAGAAATATTTTTTTAAAATCCAAAAAAAATTATAACAATATTTTTTCAAACATTTTAACATGAAAAAACAATTACAATTAAAAATCCTAAATTTTATTTTAATCTAAAAACAGTAGAAAATTTGTTTTACCTCAAAAAATTATGAAACAATGTTAGGGTTATTTTTTAAGAGTCTATTTGGCACGGCTCCTCCTGAGGGGCTTCTCTAGAGAAGTTAGAACTGTTTTGGAGAAGCCATAATTTATAACTCATCTAAAATGGCTTCGGCTCCTCTATTTTTTTAGAGTAAAATGGCTCCTCCAAAAAAATATTTGGCGGTGCTCCTTCGGATGAGGCAGAGCCAAAGCCAAGAAGAAGCCATGTCAAATAGACCCTAAATCATACTCTTTTATTGTGATGTCTAGCTTGAAATTGTTGGTTTAATATTAACGGACTAGCTCTTGTTGGAGTGTTGTCTAGAGTGTTGTCAGGACCGTATGTGGGGCAGGGTGCATGCGGCCACTAGGTTAAGACAACTACATTGAAAACTTATCCAGATTGGGATCGGCACATTGTAACATAATGTTGCATCCATCATAGTGAGTCATTAACGCCCTCCCCCTATATAGACCACTTGCCAATGCCATGTATGGGATTAGTAAGTCTAGTATTATGTGGTGAACGGGTAACCACGTGGATTTTGCGTGATTTGAGGTCCGGGGTAGTTAGAAAGCTAGTACTCTAGAACATCTCAAATCATGGCATGGTCGAAATGTACCCCTATGCACATTGACTTATATTGATCACTCCAACGTCACACTCTGTTATGACTTATGAAGTGACGGACCGAGGGTCGAACGAACGACCCCCCGGATCCTACCTCGACGCTGGGTGACGGACGAGGGGTCGAACGAACGACCCCTCGGCCTCTACCTCGATCCCTCCGACTCCGTCTCTGTTCCGACCCTACCTCGACGAGCGACGGACCAGGGGTCGAACGAGCGACCCCCGAACGGGAGGCTCGACCAGCCCAACTGCTCCCGGCATGGGTTAAAGTAAATCTACCTAACGCCATGGGTGCCCGCGTCCGCCGTCAAATCCGGCAACTCCCCGTCAAGTCCCTGATTCCTGTCAACTGTGCCGCCACTGTCGCCACTACGCGAGTACGGACTCCAGCAGCACCCCTCGGAACGTGAACAGTACGGCCCTCGACGACGACTTCGGGATACGGCAGAGCCACGCAGGGCTCGACCCCCCCTCGACCGAGGGGCTCGACCCCTCCCTCCAACAACTCCAGTATGGGGCCCGTCCCATCCGCCCCGTCTTGCTTCGGCTATGGGATTCGCGCCCGTCTGCGGAAGCTGTGCCGTGACGTGCCGCGGCGACTTCCACTGCCACCACGACCCGGAGCGCCAAAAGGACGGGAAGGCCATGTCGGCGCAGTGCTCAACGTCCCTTCGCCAGCACTATGCCACGGGCACGCCGCCCATACTACACAGTTAGGATCCTGTACCCTCGGACCTCCCCTTGTCTATAAAAGGGGACGCCGAGGTAGAAGAAAGGGTCCGATCTCTGAGTTTCCGGACGACTTCGCATTCGGATTTCAGCCCCGATCACCACACCCCGCTGCTTGAGCGACCCCTCGAGCATTCAACTCACCACCTAGGGCAGCACTGCTAGCCTTAGGCCGCAGCTCACTCTGAGCAAACTCGTGTAATTCAGCTTGTACCCCCCCTGTACGAGCACGTTTGGGTGAGAGATAATACAAGTCATCCCCCCCCCCCCCCCGCTGGACGTAGGGCCTTCTTTGCCCGAACCAGGATAAACCTTGTGTCCATCTTGCATCACGTCTGAGAGAGGGAGCACGCGATATACAAATTTACTAGTGGGTGGTCTTGACCCCCGGGCCATAACACCGACAGTTGGCGCGCCAGAAAGGGTAAATTGCGTGTCGATCAACTCCGAACTACTCTCTCAGATGGATTCCACCATCCCACCGTTTCCATTCACCGTCGTCATCTGGTTCGGCAGTCTGGGGTTCGTATCCACGGGCCAGGGCCACTTCATAGTTTTTCCCTTCGCTCGTGGCCTGGACAGCAGCAGCTCCGGTACGCCGGGGCCAGCAAGGATCAGGCGACGGTCCCTCCGCTTGCGCCTCTGGCCTGCGATCAAGAGGAGGCGCGAGCGACTCCGACGCGCTCGTCGTCGTGCGGATTCCGAGACGTCGGATGCCGCTTCCCCGGCCCCGGCTGGCGACACAGTCCCTCCCCGCAGGGGCCTGTTTGACCCACGTTTGTGGACCAAGGACGGGCGCCCCTCTGAGCGGGACTTTGGCTCTGCCATACCGTCGTCCCCGGGGGTCCCCGTGGCCTCTCCGACACACTCGGCACCACCACCACCGTGTGACCCGGTCCCGTGCGGGCTCCACAACAGCGCAAGACTCTGTTCTGCCCTCGCAGGTTTGCAGATACAGACACGTAGCGGGTCTCTAGGGACTCCACCGCGTGCGACGGTCGACCCCGTCACCACCTCTTCACCGGGCGAGCCAAGACTACCCCGTACATGGGGCACGTTGCGGCGACGTCTGGCGGAGGAGCGCAGGGGATCCTTCCCCCACTTCTACCACGCCGACCCCGACTCGGACTCTCCCGATGAGGGTTACGACCCCACACGGGAGTGCTTCCACCTCGACGAGCAGGCCGACCCCCAGGACGACGTCGACGACACCGCAGCCACAGAAGAAGAAGGAGGGGGCAACGCAACACCAGCACGAGACGCCAACCCCCCGAGTCCTGATAGAGCCGATCCACCCCCGACGTCCAGATCACGCAAGTCCGAGAGCTTCTCAGCAAGCTCGAGGTGGACCGCTTGTGACTTCAGCAACTCGAGCACGCCCTCGAGCGGGATCGAGGGCGCCTGCAGGGTGGAGGAGCTCGCGAGCGGGCCCGGGAAGTCCACCGGCAAATCGTCGAGGAGGGGGCGAATGAACCCCGAGTCTTCAACCGCGCCAGCCAGAATGTCGTAGCGGCCGCAATGCTGCTCCGCGACATGCCGACACCATCGACGCCCCAAGCGCGGCGTATCAGGGACGAAATCAAGGGGCTTCTCCAAACTGCGGCCGTGCAGCAGGCGGAGAGCTCGGCCTCGAGGCGTCGAGGGGCTGCCTCCGAGCGACAAGAAGTGCCCCCTCGACAAAATTGAGAGGTATCCGTCCACCAGGACAAAGCGCCCCAGGGCCAGGTCGAGCGACGACCAGTTCGGGAACGCCTCGTCAACGATCGACCCCCTCGGGTGAACAATCCACGCTGGTACGGCGACGCCGAGGCTCGAGGCTACAACGCTCACCGAGGTGGGCGCTACGACAGGGACGAAGACCAATGTCGGTCTCCGGAGCCACCAGGGCCCCGAGTCTTCGGCAGAACCATCCGGCGGACCCCCCTGCCCGTCCGTTTCCGTCCACCCACCAGCCTGGTCAAGTATAACGGCGAAACCAAGCCAGAGCTCTGGCTTGCCGACTTCAGACTGGCATGTCAGCTGGGAGGAGCCGACAATGATCACGTCATCATTCGGCAACTCCCACTGTTCCTCTCCGACACCGCTCGAAGATGGCTCGAGGAGCTGCCCCCAGACTTGATCCAAGACTGGCCCAACCTGGTCCGGATCTTCGAGGGCAACTTCAAAGGCACCTACGAGCGGTCGGGCAACCCCTGGGACCTCCGCAGCTGCAAGCAGAAGCCAGGGGAAACCCTCCGCGCCTTCACCCGCCGATTCTTGAGGCAGCGTACCGCACTGGCCTCTATCTCCGACCACGAGGTCATTACGGCGTTCATCGCCGGAACGACCTGCAAGGAGTTGGTGCGGGAGCTGGGGCGAAACACCCCCAAGACCGCCAACGAGCTCATGGACATCATCGCCAACTACGCGGCTGGCGAAGAGGCCGTCGACGCGTTCTTCCAGATACCTCCAGAGAAGGGGAAGGGCAAGGCGGATGAGCCCGGGGGCTCGGACAACGAGCCCAAGAAGAACAATGGGCCCAGAAGGAACAACAACGGAAACGGCGGCAGGAAAAAGAAGAAGAAAAACCAACCGGGCCGGCGCCGCGTCGAGCCCGACGTCGAGCCCGACGAGCTTGTCGCTGCGACAGACAAGAAGAAGCCTCGAGGGGCCCCTCCCGACGGGGGCGTCTTCGATAAGATGCTGAAGGAGCCTTGTCCCTATCATATGGGGCCGGCCAACCACCGTCTCGAGGACTGTCGCATGCTTCGGAAGCACTTCATCCCTCCTGGATTCAGGAGAGACGACGGCAAAGAAGACCCGTCCTGTGACGTCCACATCAAGGGCGATGCCAAAAAAGGAGGCTTCCCCGAAATCCACAACTGCTACATGATTTACGGGGGACCCTCGAGTCGACTCACCACGCGCCAGCGCAAGAGGGAGCGTCGAGAGGTTTTCTCCGTCCAAGCCCAGGCTCCTCGGTACCTCGACTGGTCACACACGCCGATCACCTTCGACCAGGACGACCACCCCGAGCACATCCCCAACGCAGGGGTCTACCCGCTCGTCGTCGATCCGATCATCCTCAACACCCGCCTCACAAAGGTACTCATGGATGGGGGGAGCAGCCTCAACATCATCTACGCCCAGACCCTCGACCTCCTGGGAATCCCGAGGACCATGCTCCTGCCCAGCGCGGGGGGGTTCCACGGGATCGTCCTGGGGAAGAAGGCACTCTCGATTGGCCGCATCAAGCTACCCATTTGCTTCGGCGTCCCCTCGAACTTCCGAAAGGAAGAGCTGACCTTCGAGGTGGTTGCGTTCCGAGGCACCTACCACGCCATCATCGGTCGACCGGGATACGCCAAGTTCATGGCAGTCCCGAACTACACCTACCTCAAGCTCAAGATGTCGGGACCCTCGGGGGTCATCACCGTCGACACCTCCTACGAGCACGCATACGACTACGATGTCGAGTGCGTGGAAAAAGCCGAGGCTATCGAGGATTCTGCCATCCTCGCGGCCCTCGATGACTTGTCCGGAGAGATCCCCGACCCCAAGCGACACGCTGGCAACTTCAAGTCGGCGGAAGACACCAAGACCGTCCTGCTCGACCCCGGCCTCGCGGATGGGAAAGTGCTGACGATTAGCGCCACCCTCGAGCCCAAATAGGAAGCAGTGCTCATCGACTTTCTCCGTGCGAACGCCGACGTATTTGCATGGAGTCCCTCGGATATGTCGGGCATTCCGAGGGAGGTCGTCGATCACTCCTTGGACATCCGAGCCGGGTCCAAACCGGTGAAACAGCGCCTGCGCCGCTTCGACGAGGAGAAGCGCAGGATCATTGGGGAGGAGGTCAATAAGCTTTTGAAGGCCGGATTCATCAAGGAGGTACACCATCCCGAGTGGTTAGCAAATCTTGTACTTGTAAAGAAAAAGAATGGGAAGGATAGGATGTGTGTGGACTACACTAGTTTAAATAAAGCATGTCCCAAAGTTCCTTTTCCATTACCACGTATCGATCAGATAGTAGATTCCACTGCGGGATGCAAAACTCTCTGCTTCCTTGATGTGTATTCTGGCTACCACCAAATAAAGATGAAGGAGTCCGATCAGCTCGCGACTTCCTTCATCACTCCCTTTGGCATGTTTTGCTACCTCACCATGCCCTTCGGTTTGCGAAACGTCGAGGCCACCTACCAGCGATGCATGCTCCATGCCTTCGGGAAACACATAGGGCCGACCGTCGAGGCCTACGTCGATGACATCGTGGTCAAATCCAAGATAGTCGGAAACCTGGTCGGAGACCTCGAGATCGCGTTTGGGTGCCTCCGGGCGAATCGCATAAAACTAAACCCCGAGAAGTGTGTCTTCGGGGTCCCACGAGGCATGCTCTTGGGGTACATAGTTCCCAGCGCGGAATCGAGGCCAATCCCGAGAAGGTAACCGCAATCACGAGGATGGGCCCGATCAACGACCTCAAGAGCGTGCAAAGGGTCACGGGGTGCCTCGCCGCCCTCAGCCGGTTCATCTCGAGGCTCAGAGAGAAGGCCCTACCCCTTTACCGCCTCCTGAAGAAGACGGAACACTTCGCGTAGACCACCGAAGCCGAGGAATCACTCTCGAAGCTCAAGGCCTTGCTCACCTCGCCTCCGGTCTTGGTCCCCCCGAGTCTGGCCGAGCCCCTCTTGCTCTACGTCGCAGCAACTACCCAGGTAGTCAGCGCGGTCGTAGTAGTCGAGAGGGAGGAGGAAGGACACGCCCTGCCGGTTCAGAGGCCTGTCTACTTCGTGAGCGAGGTGCTTTCCGAGACCAAGACGAGGTACCCCCAGATCCAGAAGCTGTTATACGCGATCCTCCTCACTCGGCGTAAGCTCCAGCACTATTTCCTGGGCCACCCGGTCACTGTGGTCTCATCTTTCCCCCTCGGAGAGATAATCCAGAACCGGGAGGCGTCTGGAAGGATCGCCAAGTGGTCGGCCGAGCTCATGGGGGAGACCCTCTCCTACGCCCCTCGGAAGGCCATCAAGTCTCAGGTACTGGCAGATTTCGTTGCAGAATGGACCGACACCCAACTACCCCCGGCGCCGGTCCAGAACGAGCTCTGGACCATGTACTTCAACGGATCGTTGATGAATACGGAAGCAGGCGCTGGATTGCTGTTCATATCACCCTCAGGGGTCCATATGCGCTATGTCATCCGCCTCCACTTCCCCGCCTCCAACAACGTCGCCGAGTACGAGGCCCTCGTCAACGGCCTGCGCATCGCCATCGAGCTCGGGGTTCGACACCTCGATGTGCGAGGGGACTCGCAGTTGGTGATTGACCAAGTAATGAAAGATTCGAGCTGCCACGACCCCAAGATGGAAGCCTACTGCAAGGAGGTCAGAAAACTCAAGGACAAGTTCTACGGCCTCGAGTTCAATCACGTCTCCCGTCGGTACAACGAAGCTGCCGACGAGCTGGCTAAAATCGCGTCTACTCGAGGCACGGTCCCTCCCGACATCTTCTCGAGGGATCTTCACAAGCCGTCCGTTGACCTGGACTCGGGGGCTCCCGCCCTCGAGCAAGGGGTCGATCCACCCCCCTCGACCGATCCCCCCTCGAGCGGGGAAGAGGTCATGGAGATCGACGAGACTACCGCTGCGCCAACCCCTCCGACGGATTGGCGCGCACCCTACCTCGAGTACCTGACACGGGGTGAACTCCCAGAGGACCACACGGAGGCCCGTCGCGTAGCCCGACGCGCCAAAACCTACGTCTTGTATGGGGACGACCGCGAGCTATATCGACGTAGCCCGTCGGGTGTACTTCAACGCTGCCTCACCCTCGAGGAGGGGAGGGCATTGCTGAAGGATCTACACTCGAGGGCTTGTGGCCACCACGCGGCGCCGAGAACGCTGGTAGGAAGTGCCTTTCGACAAGGTTTCTACTGGCCGACCGTCGTCACCGACGCCACCAAACTCGTTCGATCTTGCAAGGGATGCCAATTCTACGCCAGGCAGACCCACCTACCCGCCCAAGCTCTTCAGATGATACCCATAACTTGGCCGTTCGCAGTATGGGGGCTCGACATGGTCGGCCCCCTGAAAAGAACCAAGGGTGGCCACACTCACCTCCTCGTGGCTATTGACAAGTTCTCGAAGTGGATCGAGGCTCGACCCATCGCCAACATCCAGTCTCGACAAGCCGTGCTATTCTTCACCGACATCATCCACCGCTTCGGGGTCCCCAACGTCATCATCACCGACAACGGCACGCAGTTCACCGGCCAAAAGTTCCTGGACTTCTGTGACCATCACCACATCAGGGTGAACTGGTCCGCAGTCGCCCACCCTCGAACAAACGGTCAGGCCGAGCGTGCCAATGGTATGGTTTTGCAGGGCCTCAAGCCAAGCATCTTCGATCGGCTGAACAGACATGGTAGGAGATGGGTCGACGAGCTGCCCGTTGTGCTATGGAGTCTCCGAACGACACCAAGTCGAGCCACGGGGTTCTCTTCGTTCTTCTTGGTCTATGGGTCCGAGGCCGTCCTCCCCACTGACCTCGAGTACGGGTCCCCTCGACTGAAAGCCTACAGCGAGCAAGCCAACACAGTAGCCCGAGAGGACTCCCTCGACCAGCTCGAGGAAGCCCGTGATGTGGCCCTCTTCAAGTCGGCAAAGTACCAGCAGACGCTGCGGCGCTACCACGACAAAAACGTACGCAAAAGGGACCTCGACGTCGGCGACCTCGTTCTGCGCCGTCGACAAAGCAACAAGGGGCGTCACAAGTTGACGCCACCTTGGGAGGGACCCTTCATCGTGGCAGAGGTGCTGAAGCCCGACACCTACAAGCTGAAGAACGAGAAGGGCGAGATCTTCACCAACACGTGGAACATCGAACAGCTACGTCGATTCTACCCCTAAGGCCTCAGGGCCTTGTACATTTTCGCATTTATGTACAAATCCTCGAATGAATAAAATGTTCTCGAAACACATTTCACATTCGTTCGTAGCTCAGAGGTAGCCTCGACTTTGCCCCGGCAAAGTCGAGCCCCCCTCGGGGGCTAACAGGGGTGGGGCCCCCCTCCTAAGCCCCCGAAAAACTCAAACGTTTTTTCAAAACTTGGTTCTCCCTCTTGATCTTGCCCTCGAGTACGCTTCGTAGCTAAGTAGAGGCGCCTCGAACTCCCTAAGGGTCGTGGGTGTCGTCGAGCCAAGGACTCTCCTACGCCCCAGGGCTACGGTATCCCCGCTCGCTCTCCCCCTTCCAGGGATACGAGCCTGCGTCGAACACTTAGTTCACAAGCGCCAACTCAGGCAAAGAAAAGCAGAGAGAGCTCGAGAAGTAGAAATAACGTTTCACGCCCATTTACAACACTAAGGCAGCCTCGACTTTGCCCCAGCAAAGTCAAGCCTCCCTCGGGGGCTAACAGGGGGGACCCCCCCTCCTAAGTCCCCGAAAAAACTCGAACGTTTTTTTTAAACTCGACTCTCCCTCTCAATCTTTCCCTCGAGCACGCTTCACGACTAAGTAAAGGCGCCTCGAACTCCCTAAGGGTCGAGGGTGTCGTCGAGCCAGGGACTCACCTATGCCCCAGGGCTACGGTATCCCCGCTCGCTCCCCCCCCCTTCCAGGGATACGAGCGTGCGTCGAACACTTAAGTCCACAAGCGTCGACTCGGGCAAAGAAAAGCAGGGAGAGCTCGAGAAACGAAAATAACAGTGTGCATCTCGATCAAAATGCATTAGATATAAGAAGCCCTCGGGGGCTCGGCATTGTATCATTACAAAAGCCTAACTATTACAACGGACCTTCCTGTCCAGATATGGCTCGCAGGCCTGGGACTACTCATCGAGGGGGTCACCGTCCTCAAGAAGCAATGCAGGAAGTTGGGCATCACGCGTTGGCCACATCGGAAGGTGAAGAGTCTGCAAAAGCTAATCGACAACATCCGAGGGCTACTCGGCGCCATCTCCGTTCGCCGAGGGGATCACCTCGGGCTCAAAGAGCTTCGCCAGCTCGCCTCCGGGCACCTCCGCAAGATCCATCAACTTCTGGCACCTCACGTCGTTCTCTTCGTCGGTCAGCCTCGGGTCGGTGGCAAATCCATTGGCGACGATGTCGAGGTCATAATTGTAGGCCGAGTTGACGACCGCGAGGGCCCGCTTCACGCCCACGTGCAGGGCGGCACGGACGTGCTCCGTCACCTCCTGCGTCATGGAGTAGAAGCGGCGCAGCAGGGAGTCCCCTCGAGCGTCACCCTCGACCTCCGGCTCCGGCTCGACCGAGAGGTCGTCGCAGAAGGTGTTGATGACGCCTGCGAGCCTCGCGTTGAGGTTCACCTCAGTCCCAAGAAGGCCTTGAAGATTGGTCAGGTCCTCGTGGGCTCAGGCCTTGTCTGTTGCAAGCTCTGCCAAAACAAATACATAACCCGGTCAAAACCAAAAGAGGGTCGAGGCTGGGCAGATTCAGCAACACCCTCGAGAAACATACCTTGGGCATGTGCCTCTAGAGCGGCGTAGCCTTGCGCGGTCTCCTCGAGTTGGCGGCGGACGTCGGCAAGCTCGGTGGCTTGGCCACTGACCTTAGCCTCGAGGCCCTCGATGGTCTTGCCTGCGTCGTCGAGGGCTCTCTTCTGGTTCATCGCCACCACGCCCAGGGAGACCGCGCGGGTCTGAGCCTTCTCCTCTGCCACGACCAGTGTGTCGCGCTCACGGGAGATGGCGTCGAGGTCGCCCCGGAGCCCCCGAATGCCCTCCGTCGCCCGGGCCAGCTCCTCCTTCAGCCGGGCGGCCTCTTCCTCGGCCTTGCGCTTGGCATCGAGGGCAGCGTCCCATTCATGCCCGACCGTGACGGTCGACTGAAGGGCGTCGTCGAGCCTCGACTGCGCCGACTCCAAGGCCGCCCGGGCTTCCTTCTGCACGGTCTCAAAGCCGGCCCTCGCGTGGGCAACCTTCGACTTGGCATCCTCCCAAGCGGCTGCCGCCTCGGCCCTCGCCCGGGCAGGGTCGCCCTCCGCCCTCTCCAGCGAGGCGCGGAGGGTCGGGAGTTGCTCCTGCGCCCGGAGGATGAACTGGGACTTATCATAGGACCTCGCCCGCAGCGCCTGACAAGGATGAAAAGGAAGATCGTCAGGAAACAACAATAAGTTAACCCAAGCAAAGCCTAAGGGAGAACCAAACCCACCTCCATCCCCCGGCATATGTCCACGGCGGCGACATTCACAGCAAGACGCACCGAGTGCTCGAACCAGGCCCGGTACTGCTCGAGGTGCTCCCACTGCCGAAGCTCGGCCTGATCGTCGAGCGTGAAGAAGAGCCGCTCAGGGTCTTGAGGGTCCGCCAGCTCCAGGACGCCTTGTCCCCAGTGCGCGCTGCGGGCGGCTATCCTCTCTTGGACTTCCCGCATGACACCCTGGCGCACTGCGTCGGGACCCCCGCGGCGCTCCACCTCCTCTTGCCAAGTGAAGAAGGGGGAAAAACCCTCTGCCTGGCCCCCGCTGGCCTCGGGGCCACCCCACGAGGACGTCGATGGCCCCGCCGAGCCATCACCACCGGGCAGAGGAAGTCTCGGCCAGCAGAACGGCCCTGAACGGTGAAAGGCATGGAGAGATCAACACCTGGCACCACAGGACCACTAGGGCTCGAGTAAGTCGGAGCACGGCTTACCTCGAGACAACGGCCCCCTAGCCTCGAGGCGAGGCCGAGCCACCTCCGGTTCCGCACGAGGGGCTGCGACGGCGGTCGTCTCCACCGGGCCCACCAGCTCGGCCACCATCTCCGCCACTTCTTCGGCGGTGGGCTCCATCAGCATCCTGCCCCCCTCCGGCGTGGGTGTCGGCTCGGGCCGCTCGACCCGACCCCCCTCCTCGACCCCCGGCGTCGTCGAGGGGCCCTCGGATGCGGCAGTAGCCGTGCCCTCGCGCTCGAGCCGAAGTCGCGCCTCTAGCGAGGCTAGGCTCTCAGGCCACCGCCTTGGCGTTGGGTGAGCCAGGGCCTCCCCCTCGTTCGCAGTGACTTGGGGCCCGGCCACCTCCATCTCGGCAGCAGCTTGGGGCTCCACCCCCTCGGTCGCGACCGCCGTCGATGCAGGCCCCGCACCTTCCGGGCCACCGAGCGCAACTCCCTCCGACGACTGCGCAGGCGCGGCAATGCTCGTCACTTCGGCGGCCCTCGCCGGCGGGGTGGGCAGACCCGCCTCCTCTGCCGCTTGGGCCGGCGTTGAGGCGCCCCACGCCACCCCTCGCTCCATCGACTCTCGGGCCTTGGCGGCCCACGCCGCCTCGGGGGTAAGCGTCGAAGGGGGTGGGGCAGCGCGGTCGGCCTCGACGGCCGCTTCGACCACGGCCCCCAACCTCAGCTTCTTGGCAGGGGCGAAGGACGCGTCCCCCTGCGGGCGCTTCGACCTAAGAAAGAAACCCGCGCACGACGATAAGCATGGGTCATCAGCAATAAAAAGAAAATGCGAACAACACCCTCGAAGGCGACTTACCCCCTCGGGGCCAGGCGCTTCTGGCCGACGGCCTTCGGGCTGATCGAGGCCCTGAATGCAACCCGCCGGGGGGCGGGGGTCGAGGCCGCCCTCGACACCGTCTCCTGGGCAGGGGCCGACGATGCCCCTGTCGTCCCCCTGCTAACTCCCTCCTGCGCTGACGGGCCCGACGCCCGTGCGCTCGACGCGGCAGGCGCCGAGGGTGTGTCCGCTCGAACCCCCGACGGGGATCGCGACGACTGCCCCCACGTCCGCCGCGGCACTTCGTCTTGAGAAGCCACGGGGCGCTCCCCCCGTGGCTCAGCTTCAACGGTAGGGGCCGACCTCGAGGTCGACCCCTCTCCTCCTCCGGTTCCGACGGCCACCCTCTGTTCTGGTGCCGTCTGTTCCCCCTCGCTCCAGTCCACCTCCTCGACGTCACTGTCGCTGTCCTCCTCCTCCTCCTCGTCCTCCTCTTCCGAGGGCGATTCTTCCTTGGGAAGGCCCTCCCGCCTCTGTCGGGCTCGGCGCTGATCCCTCGCCTCCCTCTCCCAGGCCTTCTTGGCCTTGTCCTCCTAGGCCTTGTCCTTGGCCTTCTTGTCCTTCTCTGCCTGGAGACGCCTCGCCTGGGTACCAGCCCGGTCCTCCTTCACCGGCGGGAGCGACTTCCGAAAGGGAACGTTCCCCTGCGGAACGCAAGGCAGTCAGAACGCAAGCAAGAAAGGCGGACAAGGCAAATGCAAGAGATCTAACAAAGGGAGAGGACTTTACCAGCTCGAAGTACCCCTCGTCCGGCCTCATGGGGATCCTGGCGACGTTCTTGGCATCGAACGAGCCTGCAAAGAAGCCGTGGACGCGGCGGAGCACCCTATCCGGGGGCAGTTCGTCTCCTAGAAGGCGACACCTTGAGAGGTCTACCCCCGGACGCATCTCGTCGAGGCGGAGGGGTCGAGCCATCAGCGGCACGACCCGCCGCCGATGGAACGCCGATGCGACGATCGCTGCCGTGAGCCCCTCCTTCAAACACTCGATCGCGTCCAGCAGGTTATCGAGACGACGCTGCTTCTGCTGCGCGACGTCGTACCTCCAGCAGTCGGGCTGCATGTCGATCGTCCTCCTAGTGTAGGCGGGGAGCAGGTTGTCGTCGTTCCTCAAGTAAAACCACCCAGAGTGCCATCCGGAGTAGCTCGACGTAAGCTTCCCCGGTATCTAGAGCTCTGACCGCTTGAGGGAGATACAACAGCACCTGGCCCTGACCATCTTGCGGGTACCCTTGCCGGCCGACGCATGGAAGATGTTCGCCTCGAAGAGATGGAGCCATAACTCCCAGTGGGGCTCGATCCCGAGGTAGCCTTTGCATACGGCAGCGAAGACCGCCGCCTGGCAGACGCCGTTGGGGGTGAGGTGTTGAAGCTCCACGCCGTAGTGGTGGAGGATGGCGCGTAGAAAACGGCTGGGTGGGGCGCCTAGTCCCGCCCGGTGGAAGATCTCGAGGCTCACCACGTACCCCTCCGGCGGGTTGGGCTCGGCATGGTCTGGCGACGGCAACAACCACTCTGGTCGCTCCGTCGAGGTGACAGGCCGGAGGAGGCCGCTCTCCACCAAACCCCCCAGGCGTGAGGTGGTCATCGAGGACGTGAGCCAGTCATCGGGACCGACGAGGCTGTACTTGGCCATGAGATCGGGAAGGATGATGTGCTCGGGTTAGGGGGCGGAAGGTACGTTCCCTATCTCCCTTCTCTTTCTCTCTCGCGTGCGCAGAGTTCCGGCTCGCAGGGCGCCTAAGGCAATGGCAGGGAGAAGGAGGCAGGGAAGGCGAAGGCAAGGAGGCAGGAAAGGGCGAGTGCGCGGAAAAAGCACCCGACGCCTCACCTTCGCTATTTATAAGCGGGAGTCCAATGGACGGAACCGGCAAAACAGGCAAGAGAATCTCTGCATTTAATGCGCCTGTACTCCCCTTCCTCGTATCCCTCCAGGATAAGGCATTCCGTCCCATCGTCGGGCTCCGCACCGCACTCCGCCCTGCAACTGCCACTGTTACGCCGAACGGACATCGCCTAAAAAGGCACGCGGCCGGAAGCGTTATCTTCGGAGGTAAGGAATCTTGAGGCAGCGAGAGCTGGCCCTCGAAAAAGGGTTCGACAGCTACCCTCGAGTACCCGAGGGCAGAAATGACCTCGGGTTAGGATTTCGATCCACCCCCAAAATCTCGAGGGGACAAAGGCTGGCTCACGAACGGGCACGATAGCCCCCCTCGAGTACCCGAGGTCTGAGGAGACCTCGGGTCGTCAACTCCAGTTCACTCCCAAGCCTCGAAGGGACAAAGGCTGGCCCTTTCGTGGGGTTTGACAGCCTCCCTCGAGAACTCCAGCCCAATGGGCAAAGGCACAGGTATGTCCCCAAGTTCAATATGATTACCCATTCTTCCCCCTCGGCGATCCACAAGGCAGGACTCCTCCTCCTAAGGATAGCGTCGGATGACGAACCATCCGTCAAATCTTGAGGGAGCGAAGGCTGGCCCTTACATAGGGTTCGACAGCTGCCCTCGAGTACCTGAGGTCAGGAAGGACCCATGGTTAACGGACTCCGGTCCACCCCCAAATCTTGAGGGAGTGAAGGCTGGCTCCACGAACGGAGTTCGACAGCCGCCCTCGAGTATGCGAGTCAGGGATGTCCCGAGGGGGCCAGGCGCGTGCCCCTAGCTCGAGAACGAACTCTCGAGGTCCCCTGGGACATATCCGAGGCATAACCTAGGAATACCTGAGGATCCCTACGCTGGGAGGCATCGAGCCACCAACTCCTATCGAATGGGGTTGGCACCTTGGTAATCCATATGGTCGTGCTTGGTAAGCCATACGGTCTTACTTAAATGAGAACGCCTCCGGGCCACTAGTCGACCCCTATCGAATGGAGCACGAGTTCTCACTCAGATTTTTACCCGTACTGGGCACCATTTCTAATGGACTCATGCCCGAGAACAGCTCACCGAGGACTTCGGGCTCGTCCTAACGAGGATAGCACGATGCTCTTCACCCCACAATCCGAACGCAAGGATCCGTGGGAAGGACGCTATGAGGTAGTGAAGGCCTAGCCATTCGAGGGCTCGAGGGCCCGACTACGCACGGCACCCCTCGACGAAAGAGGGTCGAAAACACTCGTGACCTGGCAGACAGAGTCGACCTCTCGGGCGGGGCGCTCTGACTCCAGTTATGCTCGAGGGAGCGAAGGCTGGCCCTCGGTAGGGTTCGACAACCGCCCTCGAACACTTCTCTTTTCAGGGAAAGGAACGAAATCGACCCCTTGATAGGGTGCCACGTCTTCAGGTATCCTTAAAAAACCCCTCGATACAATACATCATAGCCCCCAGAGAAGTTCTCAATCACTCCTCTGGGGCCTCGGGGGCTACCCCCGCGGGGTGCGCTCGCGCGCACCCCACGGAGAATCGAACCTCTCACTAACCCTGCAGGATAAGGGCAAAACCTCCGGGTAATCCTTACTCCCTCCGAGAAAACATATATCATAACCCCCAGAGGAGTTCTCGATCACTCCTCTGGGGCCTCGGGGGCTACTGTCGGGTACGAAGGTAAGGGGTACCCTAAACCCTTCGATAAATTAACGCTAAACATAGCAACCATTTTTAAGACAGGGACCAGCCCGCCGCTCAAGTCAGTAAGGAAAGGCCCATCACGTGAAGGCCCCCTGCACCGGCTACGGCAGCAAGTCATGGGTCGGCCCACCTCGACGCCGAATGACGGACGAGGGGTCGAACGAACGACCCCCGGCTCCTACCTCGACGCCGAATGACGGACGAGGGGTCGAACGAACGACCCCCCGGCTCCTACCTCGACGCCGAATGACGGGCGAGGGGTCGAACGAACGACCCCCCGGCCTCCACCTCGACATCAAGTGACGGACCGAGGGTCGAACGAACGACCCCCCGGATCCTACCTCGACGCTGGGTGACGGACGAGGGGTCGAACGAACGACCCCTCGGCCTCTACCTCGATCCCTCCGACTCCGTCTCTGTTCCGACCCTACCTCGACGAGCGACGGACCAGGGGTCAAACGAACGACCCCCGAACGGGAGGCTCGACCAGCCCAACTGCTCCCGGCATGGGTTAAAGTAAATCTACCTAACGCCATGGGTGCCCGCGTCCGCCGTCAAATCCGGCAACTCCCTGTCAAGTCCCTGATTCCTGTCAACTGTGCCGCCACTGTCGCCACTACGCGAGTACGGACTCCAGCAGCACCCCTCGGAACGTGAACAGTACGGCCCTCGACGACGACTTCGGGATACGGCAGAGCCACGCAGGGCTCGACCCCCCCTCGACCGAGGGGCTCGACCCCTCCCTCCAACAACTCCAGTATGGGGCCCGTCCCATCCGCCCCGTCTTGCTTCGGCTGTGGGATTCGCGCCCGTCTGCGGAAGCTGTGCCGCGACGTGCCGCGGCGACTTCCACTGCCACCACGACCCGGAGCGCCAAAAGGACGAGAAGGCCATGCCGGCGCAGTGCTCAACGTCCCTTCGCCAGCACTATGCCACGGGCACGCCGCCCATACATACAGTTAGGATCTTGTACCCTCGGACCTCCCCTTGTCTATAAAAGGGGACGCCGAGGTAGAAGAAAGGGTCCGATCTCTGAGTTTCCGGACGACTCCGCATTCGGATTTCAGCCCCGATCACCACACCCCGCTGCTTGAGCGACCCCTCGAGCATTCAACTCACCACCTAGGGCAGCACTGCTAGCCTTAGGCCGCAGCTCACTCTGAGCAAACCCGTGTAATTCAGCTTGTACCCCCCCTGTACGAGAACGTTTGGGTGCGAAATAATACAAGTCATCCCCCCGCTGGACGTAGGGCCTTCTTTGCCCGAATCAGGATAAACCTTGTGTCCATCTTACATCACGTCTGAGAGAGGGAGCACGCGATATACAAATTTACTAGTTAGTGGTCTTGACCCCCAGGTCATAACACCGACAACCATATCACTCTGTCGAAGCTAACAAAGTGGAAGAATAACAGGAGCCGCCCATCCAAAGCTTAAGTGTCTGTTTGGTATAACTTATAATAGTTTCATGTAGTTGTTATAAATTGTTTTTTTTTTGCCAAACACCTCTTTTCAAATTAGTTTTACCTATGAAACTGTTTTTCTTCCCCTCTCATAAAGATACAAAGTGAGATGAAGTTAAAAATAGTAGCTTATCACAACTCTCTTCCCCTTTTCTCTCTCATATTATTGGTAAAATTGTTTTTGTCCAACACTTTTTTCAAAATAGCTAGCTTCACCTAGAGAGTTGCTCATAAAACTATTTTCTACAAAAACAGCTTCACTAGTGAAGCAGAGCTATACCCAAACGAGCCATAAATCAGCTCCGATAATCCCTAGAGATGTCAATGCTCGATAATCCTCTTGACCATGTCATTGTGTCTGAGACTGCTTGCTATGTCCGATTTTCTTTCTATATCATCATGATATATACCCGAGCACTCTTTTAGCCCCGGGCACTGCCGTTCCGGTCGGAATGTACAAACAACGGAATTCAGATATTGAGGATCAATCGCAAATCTGAGGCAATTTAATCCTTGCAATATCATGTTGCATCAATGAATCATGAAAAATCCTCTTTGCAAGAACAAAAGGTCGACCACGGCGGGTAGAAACACAAATTTATCGCAATACCAACACCCCATGTCAGCAGCAGGAAGAACAGCACATTTGGGGACCTAACTCTAGCTTGAACGAATTGGTACTATCCTATTACCTGCTTGGCACGCTCCAGAAAAGCATCAAAATTTCTGGACCTGTTTTTGTTGATTCACAGATTAAGATCCATCCACCTATTCTGCATCGCCATCAAAACCGTCGTCTTCAACTTCTTCAACCTTTTGAGGTGCCACACTATCTTCGACAAATGTAGGGTCATCATCTTTAGGCATTTCAGGACCTGGTCCTGCAGATATTTCAGGGCCTGGTCCTGCAGACACCTTGACCATTGCTGGGCGAAGTAATCTTTCCCCAAGTTTGAAACCTTTTCGGAATTCCTGGAGAATGACCCCCTCTTCGTACTGCGATGAGTCTTCTCTCATAATAGCCTCATGAAGCTGAAACACAAGGTGCAATAAGGAATCATTTTAAAAGAACAAAAATCCTTGCAAATGCTCGGATGTGAACAACTATAAAGATTTAGCATTTCTGTTGCAGAAGTCAAATAATCAATAGACTACCACCTGATTACACTAAATACTAAAAATGCAAGAGTACATATGTAGTATAACAACAAAACTTAAGTGCAATATGAAAATCTCAGAATTTAATCTAGATGATGTTTTGCTAAGACTAGCTTACCATAGGATCAAATGGTTTGCCAACAGTTTCAACATCTTCGACGCCCAATGAATTCAGAATCTCGATAAATTGCTTATAAATGCTCTGGTAGCTATTATTTATTTTCTCTTCTCCCTCTGTTTCCACCTTTATTTGCATTTTTGCTCTTTCAAAGTTGTCGAGAACAGGCAAAAAGCTCTCTATAAGTTCCCCTTGCACATTTTCCATCATGTTAAGCTTCTCATTTTCTGTCCTTTTCCTGAAATTGTCAAAATCAGCACTGATCCTCAAGATACGTTCTCGTTGAGTTGCTAGTTCGGCATTTAGAGCAGTGACTTTGTTCAAAAGAGAGTTTTTCTCATCCTCGATAGAAAGTAAAAAGGACTCTATCTCAGCAGCTTTTGCTTCATCATCATTAATCAGAGCTTCTCTGTATGACTGCAGTGTAATCACAATAATAGATGGAGTTTCATCTGTGCTTCCAGCACCATCATCTGCAGCACTATCTACAGTAACTTCGGTTTCTGAATCCTCCTGCAGTATAGAAAAATAGCATCATACAAAAAAGCCCAAGCATACAATAGGCAGCTATTAAACAAGCATTCAAAGGAAAGCAAGATATCATTGCACTATTGCCATCTTTAAAGAAAATTCCAACCCAACATAATAAAACATTTTCCTTTAAATTACTATGTTGCTGTCATGTAATCTGCAGAAAGATTGCATCCCTACACTGCAATTTAACTATTGTAAAGGTGTTACACAAATCAGTGTCATACTGTATCTAAAGCTAAAATGAAGGCTTTGATATATAACTTTTCAAATCCAAAAACCTCTAGCAAAATTCCAACATAATAACATAATAGCATTTATAGTGAAAGCAACAAATCAATGTCCTCAACCAACAAGATTGTGCATTTTGCTGTACTTCAAGGATCAAATAGGAGACTAGCATCTTCATGAATTAGCACAAGTGCACAGGCATGCAGCTGGGTACTGCTATTGCTGTCACACCATCAGAGTGGCAACATCACATGAAAGAGTTTTTACAAATACAGATAAGTTCCACTAAATAAAGATGCATCACCGGTCTGACTACCCTACTTATCCAAGAATTTCCAATAGTTTTCAATAAAAGTGCAGCACCCTGTTTTTCTAACAGATAGCTAATGTTTCCAAATTAGTGAAACTTTGGGCAGTCATTACTTACAGAAGTCCTATCCAATACTCGCTCTAATATTGATCAAACGACAAAATAAATTACATTAGACTATAGTAAGTACAAGTTATGAAGCCAACAAGCTTATATTGAAAATGAATGATAAGTTAGCACAGAATTTTAGAATATCCCCAGCGAAAAAAAAACTATCATGGACAACAAGGCTATATATAGGTATCACAACTGTCCTACATTGCTTAATCTCGATCTTCTTGAGGACCACCTAAAAATCACTAATCATGACTAACCAAGATCTGTTTAGGGGCACTTAAGAAGGCAAAGCAGAAATCTTCATACCAGAAAATGATTTACCAAACAACATATTGAAGAATTATTAACTGGTCATATTAAACAACTCAAGAATGAAGGTCCAGCTGCTTATTCCCCAAAATTACAGCACTTATGTATCACCAGCCATATAATCAAAACATAGCGAGCAGTAGCTTCGACACACACAAATTGTGTACCTACCTAATCCTAACAAGTAAGGGCAAATAATTCGCCCTCAGAAGTCAATGCAAAGCAGTTGCAGATCATAACATAGACAAACCTGGTGTTTAGAAGAGAATGAACAATATGTCACCTCCGGTTCATATGTCTCTACATCAAATTTACTAGGACGCTAACGATATCAGAAATCTGACAGTTATTCTTCACAGTTGACGCAACCACCCGTCCATTGGATACAAAGGAACGACAGAGTTCACACGAGCTACGGCCACCAGAACACACCCTCTCACCTGCGTCGCCGTCTGCGCGGCCTCGTCGGCCTCGGTAGCGGCCAGGCGCCGGAACCGGTCCCCGACGCGACAGAAGACGTGAGGAGTCGGCGGCAGCCACGCCCGTAGCGGTTGGGCCGGCGCGCGCCGCGAGCAGGCGAGCCGCAGGCACCGCCCACGCCGCTCCCGTGCGGACAGCGGCGACGAGGGCGGGGGCGCGAGGGCCGCGGCCGTGCGGAGTAAGGCAGCCATGGGCGCGCGGTCACCGGTGGGGTGCGGGCGAGAGAGGGGTTTTGTTTGCGCTAGCTATCGGATGCGGCCTGCGGGGGAGGTACGAGATAACCCTCGCCTTCAGATGGATGGGATGCGATGGGTGGGAGATTGAGAATGGGTCGAGAACTCTCCATTTTGTGTTTTCTGGAAGAGTGGAGAGACTCTCGAGCACTCTCTGTCGCTCACAGGACTCAACCTCAACCCACGGGCCACAGCAATAATTTGGAAATTAAATTTACAATGGAGTATAGGTTATAAATCTCAACAAGAATTTGGAAAAGGCAATAGAATATTTTATTTAGGTTACTCTATCTGTCCTAAAATATTATGTGTTTTTATCTATCCTATAAGTCAATCTATTCTAAATTTAATCAAATTTGTAGAAAAATAATAATATAATAATTTTGACATCATATAAGCTAGAAACATTATGGAATGTATTTTTATAACCTGCCTTTTATGCGATATAAGTTAATATGTTTCCTAACCTCAACATGTTAACGAGACATAACTTGGTCAATGATACAACACATAATTTTATTCACAAAGAATGTTCCATGACAAATCTAGACTAGAGCCAAAACAAAGCTATCATCTTATCTCACGAAGGAAAGGAGACTGTCCTGGTTTCCAATGCATCTATAATCATCTTAATTAAGACTTCATACGAGTAAGCTATCATCTATTCAGTGTAAGGCTATCTGTTGATTCCGAGATGAATCCTAACTTTGAGTTAAAATTGATTGGAGCTCCACACAACTTGACACGTTCATAGGTGAAACTCCCATATTCCTTAGGATCAAACTATCACAATAATGAATAGCATACCGACCTTAAAAACAACATTATAAAGTGAGAGTAACGAATTCACCTTATGACTTAAGCGACATGCATGAGATCAAGTAATTGGTCATTGTAAAGGATCCATGTATGTAGCGGTGATGTCCAAAGTGAATAAGTGAGATATGCATAGTTCTTCGACTTCCAGAATGATAACTTGCACATGGTGTTGCCTCCAACAAGTTGGCCATCGTTACCATGTTATTCATCAACACTACTGGCATAGCAGCCTCCACATCTTGATCGACGATGAGAGGGCGCAGTTAAGCCGAGCCCAGAAGCCTCCTTCTCCGGCACGAGGACCTTCATGTCATAGCGTATCCTCTGCTTTGTTGTCTTATGGTATGTGTGTACCTCCCTAAGTGTATATAAACTTGTGGCTTCAACTTACATTTTAGGCTTGTAGTTTCTAATCATAATTTGAGCCATTGATTTGAATCTGAACCCGTGGATTTTTGGTGAGTCCAAACCAAAACATTCCATCCAAAATCTCAATCCACTCCACCAAAGTAATTCAATCTTAAAACCAACCTACTAAAACCATTTGACACCAAGCGGGTTTATCCGCGAACCTATAAATATTTGTGGGTTTACACAGATGAACCGTTTGCATCTCTACTCACCTTGACAAGCTCATCCATCAGCAGTGGCCACGACAACACGACAACTTCGTGTTGCATGTACCACAAATGCATGCTTTTTGTGTAGTTCAAATACTAAATTTTGAGGAGAAGGTGTGAGCTTTGTCAAGAGGCATGAATGATACGATGGACTTATTTGGCTTATTGTAAGCATGGTCAAGGGACTCCAAATTTAACAAAGTATTGCCAAAGTTGTTACTGCTTACTTAGGGGCAGTTTGGAGGAGAGAATCAGATCCGATTCTTGGCTGGATCAGCAGAATCGGCACCAAACGCATAACATAGGAAACGTTTCTTTCTTGAAACGTTTATAGCGATTCAGCTTTTTTTGCCTAGGTGCACGAAACGGCCTGCGACTGGTTTCGCCCGATTCAGTTTTTAGTCTCAGTTGTATAGCACCGATGATTTTTTTCTTGTTACTGTTTTTAAACGGAACAAATGAAAATATGTTGCATCCAAGTTATTCCTTGATCACAAAAAGTTCTAGCTTTTTTTTGAAGCATATTTTTATTTATATAATTTTTTTATGAAAAACATTTTTCTTTTGGCTGGAGAATCTAGCACTTCAGCCAAACGGTTTCACAAAGCGATTCTGATTCAAACATTTCTTGAGAGAATCAACGTTTCTACGAGAATCTGAATCCCTACCAACGGACCCTAGTGGGTAGCAATAATATGAGGACAAGGCAACTGCACCATTGTGAGTATCTAGACTCACAAGATAAGTGGTTTTAGCGGTTCACAACGAGAACCATACAATTGAGATTAACGCTTGTTTTTTTTTTCTTACCATCTGTGTTTGTGTGCATGTGTAATTGGTTTTATGTATGTGTAAGGGATCCCATGTGTTAATGTCTGATGTCTTAACTTGTCACATCTTGTTTTTGTAAAAAAGGAAAAATGAACTTGCCAACTTGTTGACGGTATGAACTCTGTTTGGTACGGGTGAGGGCTGACACCACCAACCTCGACTGAGCAATCGCAAATTGCTTGCGTCCTTCCGTGGACTCCTGGGTTCAATCGAGGAAGCTACGACAGCTACAGGCCACATGGAGCCCGTATCTGTGTCGTCACCTACTTGCAACCGGCCAGGGTTGGCGAACACCCACCCGCCACCAGCCCACCAAGCAATGGAGCTCGACTCGACCTAATCCTTATCTTTCTTGTTGCCACGTTGTCCACGCATGTGGTTCGGGTCATAAACAAAAGGGGACCTGTGCGACCTGTTCCGATTGCTGCAATCCATGGAATCAGACGTGACGATGTTCCACTTCTATCTACTACGAGAAGAAGATGATACTGCACTGTAGTTCTTTCCGTTGCCGGGCCTACTGCATTGGAGATGCGCAGTGTCTTCTACAGTAGTAGATCCAAATTATTCATCGGGCCCGGTTTGGGATGTCTCAATTTGTCAACCAGTACACATTGGAAAAAAGGTCCAGTCACATGATCATGTCCAGACCAGAGTAATCATGATAAGTTCAGTGTTTACTTTCTCGATCGTCCAATAAACCAGCAGTGATTAGTACGTACTTTTGAATCGTATCACTGTCCTGCACTCTTGCATTCAAGAACGGAGCACTCTTTTATATATGCCTATAAAAAGAAAAAAGTTTAAGACATAAGTTAATCAATCTTATTTAATCGGTATCATTCAGAACGGATTATAAATTGTTCATTCATCATACAATTGCTGGGGCTCTTAAACCAGACGGCACAAAAAGGTAGTATACATACACCCTGCCCAAAGGGGGCAGCAGGCACGAACGGAAAAGTGTGCAGGAACTATGTGTGAAATCAAAGAATCTTGCTGCAACCTACTCCCTCCAGATCGACTTCCAGTAGTAGTAAAGCTGAAAATTCACCCTCCCTGCGCTTCTTGCTAGCGCGCTTCTGCTTCTTTGTGCTGCGCGTAGCGTACCGGTCGGTATTCGAACATGGAGATCAGAAGTCGTAGATGAGCTTCCGGAACTTCTCCATGTGCTCCGACTGCAGCGAGATGGCCACGGACAGGCTGCCGTCGCGGTTGGCGCTGGGGAGCACGAACGCGAGCCCCTCGTACGCGATGCCGCCGGGGCCCATGAACACGGGCCGGCCCCACCCGAAGTCCGCGTCGTGGATGGGCAGGCGCACCCAGCTGGTGAGCCCCAGGTTGGGGCACCGGAACGTGTGCGCCCCGCGGACCAGCGCCGACAGGTCCGGCTGCAGCTCCAGGTAGTCCAGCGCCGACCGGCAGTAGCCGTCGTCCATCCGGTCCAGCGCCGCCTGAATCACGCCCGCGCCCTCCGCCACCCCAGCCGTCACCGCGACGGCGCTCGCCAGCGGCGTCGCCGTGAAGATCACGTTGCCGAAGTAGCCCTCCGGCAGCGGCGGCTGCAGCCGCTGCCGCCCGTCCGTGGCGCAGTACAGCTTGGTGGGCTGGTCGGCCGGCAGGCCGCGCGCCAGGGACGCGCACCGCCACACGTGCGCCGCCAGCACCGCGTACGTGCTGAACCGCGGCGCGCCCTCGCGCGCGGCGGGGAGCTGCGACCGCAGCCGGCCCAGCTCGGCACGGGAGAGCTTGAAGATAGCCACGGCTGCGGGCGGCGTCGCCGGCTTGGCCGTCAGGGCCGCCTGTGCCGGCTCGGAGGACAGCATGGCGGGCGCCGGCTGGTACTCGATGTGCGGGTAGGCCGGGGTCGGCGGGTCACGCGCGCGGAGGAGGGACCGGTCAATGAAGGGCATCACGGCGATCGGGACGCCGCGGCAGAGGTCCGCCCACGAGTTGATGAAGTGCAGACCGGAGAAGCCGTCGGCTACGTGGTGCTGCATGCCAACGCCGATAGCCACGCCGCCGCACTTGAAGTGGGTCACCTGCAGCAAAAGCGCGCGCCAATTTTTGGTTAGGTGCCGAAATTGTTCAATGCATATTCTTCTTCTCTCTCTTTTTAAAATTTTTAAGTAGTATATATAGTATAAGCATTCTTCAATGTCCGGTTTGTCCCTATCAAACGAAAAATACAAGACGAGCACGAGACTGAACTGAAGTCCAAGTCAATATTCAACATACTGATACAGGAGTACATGCCGGTAGGTAACTGAATGAGATAGGAGGCAACCAATATTTCTTCTCTATCGTAGAAAAGAAGATTGGAGTATGAAGGACCGACAACGAAGCCGGGTGCTTGGGATTGTGGTAACCTGCTTGGTACAGCCGTACAGGCAGCGCTCTCGCTCTCAGGCCCTATATGATTTCATCAGCCTGGGACCCTGGGTCCAGATTGTTGTTGCCTGGCTGCGCAGCTGCCTAGCAAGACTTCAACCAAACAGCGACACACAGCCATCATCCATCAACTATACCGAAGTTTATTGCTTGCATTGTGGATTACTGATTTAATAGTGAAACAACCATCTCGAAAGTTTTATTTTTTTTGGCTCAGAAAGATACGTCTAACCACCATGAAACAATCGTCACACCAAAACTGAGACTATGAATTAGTCCGTAACCAAAAGACTCCAAGTGGATCCCACGTTTAATTGACGTATATGTCTGTTCGACTGATCATTTCTGTGGTTGATAAGTCGACTGATGTGTGTTTTATTGTGTGAGAAAAATATTGCACCTGATAAGTCAAGCCAACAACGTGGAACCATTGTTGTTGGCTTATTGCACAACCCCCACACCCCCCAACAATCACAGAAAATCAAAGTTTTGCTTGGCCAATCTTGGTGTTTCATGGCACCTCACTTCATGGTACGTTTTCACAATAGTTGAGGCCAGCCACGTAATCAGGGATGCACAGCTAAGTATGGACCAAACCGAACGGTACTATATAGAAAGCAAGAGACCTGCAGATAAGAACAGAAGAAACCACCAAACTTTGCTTTGCTGTCTCAAGAAAAGTCTAAAGCATCATCATCTTTCTGGCGCTCCTGTTAGACTGTCTTTTTCTTTGATCCAGCAAGCAATGCGTGCATGCCGGGCAAAGAACAACTAGGCACAACTAGATTTGGCTGTTCAAGGAAGAAGCAACCCACTTTACTCATCGCTCATCGCTCATCGCTCATCAGCGTGGTTAGTGGTTACTCGGTCACACTCACACCTTGCCAAGTACTCAGGTCACACGCCTTGATAGCATCTGTGAACCTTAAACAAATACTCCCTTCGTTCAAAGAAATGCAATTATAGACTTAGGACAAGTCAAGGTTATCGGCCTGTTCGCTTGGTCGTTTTTTGGCTGATAAGCCGCGGCTGATGCTATTTTGGTTGTTTTTCCTGTGAGACAAAAACACTGTTTTGGTGGCTGATAAGCCAAGCGAACAGGGTGTATGTTTGGCCAATGCAAGTTTATGAAAAAATATATTTATGTCTCCAAATAGAGTTAATTTAAAAATGCATTTCATAATTAATCTAATGATGTTTATTTAGAATAAATGTTTAAAATTTGTCATATGGATTTAGTCAAATGTAAAATCATTTGACTCCTTAAGGCATGGGAATTGCATTATTTTTGGGACACTGGGAGTGAAAAGGAACTGTTTTGTTTCCAATCCATGTGTACCATCATGTGCAACAGTTATATGATATACAGATCAGTAGGTGCTAGGCACCTATTCACTAGTCGAAAGAAAGTGAAACCTTGCCGAATGGCAATCTGGTGGTGCCCGAATTGCCGGGAAGGCAAGCCAGGATAGACCATAGGCATAGGTCACGGTCATAACTTACGAATACTCGAGGTGGTAGCACGTTGCTATCACGATAGTTGCTTTTCTCGAAAGCAAAAGGATGCCATGTTTCGTACTAACAACACCAAAGTATGGGACTATGGGCAGACCTAAAAGTCATGTTCTCTTTAACATTCATTTCTCGTTTCTTTTGAGATAGTCATTCATTTCCCGTTGTCTTCTTCGTACTTACCGTTGGTACAATTTTATCCCACAGACCTATACGGAAATATGATTTCCACGAATTCCATGAACATGGGCATCTCTATAAGTTCCTTGATGAAAATCATTTGGTAAACTAATGATTATGCTAGGAGAATAAAATAAATGAATAAATAAATAAATAGTCAAAGTGTAACTTAATATGTAATAATAGTTAGATTCCTAATATTTGAAAGCTAGACTAACCCTAGGCAAATTACCCGCTACCCAATACCCGAACTGCCCAAACCCGATCTACCCAATCACAATTTCGGATAGTGTTTCTAGATACCCGATATTAGTTTGGGTAGTCCGCGTGGTACCCGAACTACCCGATATATTTAGATCTCACTATTATACTAACATACATAATACAAATTGTGATTTGTGAGTGTATGTGTATGAGTACGACAATTGACACTTTGTTTTTTGCTAGCTAAAGTTTTCCTTGTATATTTTTCTTTATGAAATGCTTGAGAAAAAATATGTCTACTAATGCACAAAGCTCTTGCAATTATGTATAGATTGATGAGTTGTAGGAATTTTAGGTAGATCGGGGAATACCCGAACCCGAATTTGCGGGTAATGATTTTTCAGGATGAATATCGGATAGCAGTTTTCATTACCCGAATTATCCAACCCAAAAAATTCAGGTAACCCGAACGCCCAAGGTTAAGCTAGACGGGAGGGGAGAAAACTAGAGGGTGCCTAGAGGATAGATAACAAGCACAAAACACAAGTAGTACATATCTAGGAGTTGAAGGACATAATGTGGGAAGATATTTCCCCCTTTTGCCAAAAAATCGATTAAAAAACTTGACCCGTGGAGGGATAACCTTGAACATTTGCCTTCAGATAGAAGGTAAAGTCACACGTCCATACACGGACAAATGAGCAGGGCTTCTTTTAATTAACCTCAATCTTGACCTCCTCTTCCACGAAGAGTCGAGCCAAGGACATTAGAAGTGCTGAGTGCCACCTAACGAGTCTGGCTAGGCACCTCGGGAGAGATTTAAAGATGCTCGTTTTGGCTTATCAGCCACCAAAATAGTGTTTTTGTCTCATAAGCAGTATCAGTCGCGGCTTATCAGCCAAAAACCGGTCAAACGAACAGGCCGTTGGACAGTACATATGGATCTTCAAGGCAAAGTGGTAACACAACATTTTCACTCTCACAAATGTTTCTCAAAAATATTCTCGCAAAACAATGTTTCTCAAAAATAAGCACTTTGCTATTTTTTTAAAAAAAATTAGAAACTTGCTTTTAGTACTCACTCGTGTTGTTTTTACAAGGCATATTAAGATTTCGATGTATTTCATGGTGTACTCTTACAATTGATTTCTCTACAATATGTCATTAGCTACTGCAAAAGTAATAAAGTACTAAAAGACACACTATGTATGAACCTACCGATGTGATGGCGAAAAAACTACGATGTTTGACTTTTCGAGACACTTTCCTTATATTGGAGGAGTGGTATTTTTGAACGATGATAAGGCAGAAAGAGTTTTTTTTTTAACACGCACGCACACTCACACATATAAATACACGTCCACAAACACCTTACCTTATGAACACCTCCAAAGAACTGAGCCGACTCTCCCTCTCCCTCTCGGCAGAGAGGGTTTTCTTCTCGGAACACCATATGGTGCAAAACATCACACTCTCGTTATCGCTGAAAGGTTAGTACGGAGTTTTCTTCTCGGAACGCGATATTTATACGGGTGTAAGACATCAAACCTCGTTATCGCTGAAAGGTTAGTACGGAGTACAGTAGATGTGGCAACGCCCTACAGTATGATTTCTCTAAAAAGCACTGCTATACGACGGAATCCTTTTGCAGTCTAACCGAGTGCTTCTGTAGTTTTGTCGCCTTTTTTTTGTGACGCTTGGCCATGGACTCTATTTTCTCGCGACAGGGCGACACCTTTTCATTCATAAATGTAAGATGCGATGAAGATCGTCCTTCACTCCTCGGCAGTCGCAGGAATCGAGCAACGTCAGGAAGGCTTGACAGCTTGTCTCCACGCGGATCGATCCGCGTCGGCGCCGGCCCATCCATATGATGTGGAGTACACACGGCGCACATGCACCGATGCACCCACCCAACAACTGTGACGCGTCTACCGACGTTGACCCAGACAAGATAGCCTCGAACCTCGATCTCCTCACGCAACCCCGCTGTGTTTCGGCTTTCGACTTTCAACCCTTTCCCCGATCAAATTTCAAATCATAAAAAATCTAGTGATGAAATGCAAGAACCGAAGTCCCGAGGTGTAGGCGGATCGATTCCTCACCTGTAGCACGAGCAGCGGGAAGGAGGAGATGTCGTCCGTGAACTCGACGGTGGGGATGAGGCGTTTGAGCTCCATGGTGGGCGCGAAGTCGCCGAAGTAGTCGACGGTGGCGTCGGGCGCGTCCGCCTCCTGGAACAGCACCCCGCCAGCGTTACAGTCGATCTCGACGCGGCCGTCCTCGTCGCGCGCCAGCCGCCCCGCCATCGGGTAGAAGGGCACCAGCGCCTCCGCCAGCGCGCGCCGCATCCGCGCCCCGTCGAAGAAGCTGCCGTCGGGTCCCGCCAGGTCGTTCCCGTCCGCGTCCTTGCGGCGGAAGAAGTAGACGCTGGGCGTGTGGAACCGCGGCACCACCAGGTCGGGCCCCGAGTTCCAGAGCCGCCGACGCGGGGTCTCCGCCGCCGGGTACACCATCTCCGACCCCCGCACCGTGATCTTCATCTGCACCGCGACACGAGACAGGCCTGGCAGGCAGGCACCGTGTTATTATCCGTGCAGACGATCGAATTAATTGAGTTGAATTTGATCCCCCCGACCCCCCATCGCGGAGCGCCTCGTGATCGAGAAGCCCGAATCAGGCGGGAAGGAAAGAAATACGAGCAGGCGAGGAAAGCACACTAACCTTGCGAGAGCGATGGAGGAGCACGGCGGATCTGAGACGGGCGCAAGCTCGAGCTCGACGCGGCGGCGGGTAGCGCACGACGCGGTGTAAAAGCAAAGCAGGTAGCGTTAGGTAGTGGTGGCGGGGGGTATAGCTCTTGGTGGAGAGCTGGTGAGCCAGCGGGGGGTGGAGCGGCTTTTATAGCCAGGCAGCCGTGCGCGCAACCCCCGGTTTCCTTCCTTCCTTCCTTCCTTGTCGTCCTCCATGAATGATGAATCTGCCCGCGTCGTTTTTCTTCCCCCGGGCGTTTGGTGGGATGGATGACCGGCGGAAAGCAACAGCGGAGGCCGGAGGGTGGGGGTGGAGTGGATGGGGGTTTGCCCTGGCGGTTGGATTTTGTCAGCGAGGTGGTGTTGGGACCCTGGGTGGACCGCGTCCACACAGCCGGACGCTGGGCGCGGGAGGCCGGGAGTCGGTGATCTGCCCCGAAGCGATGAGGTCCGCGCCGCATCAGCAGTGACAGAAGAGAGCACGACGGTGCGTGCCGCGTGCGGGGGCACGCATGCTGCACTTGGAGGGCCGACGGCGCGCTGCGGCGAATCGGCTGCCGCATGTCGGCTCGACCTGGTCTGTCGCGTGTGCACGCAGGGATCAGCAGCGGCGACGCCGTCCAGTTTTTTTTTTTTATTATTATTATTATTATTATTATTATGTGAACGTCAAGATGCCTCTGTCCAGAGAGGTTCTATGCTTCATTCAAGGGGGTTCCACGGAACAATGACCGCTTCAATGGCGTGGTTTCATGCACGAGCACGGCAGGCATTGTTAACGTCGAGGTGGTGTGTTAGACGACCTGGTACCCTGGCCCTTGGCACTTGGCAGTGGTGGTCTCCACAGGTTACTTGGTTTTAATTGTACAGTACTCCAACGAGGCTGATGACTCATGACTGCCAGCGCTTCTCATGCACTGTCCATGGCTGGACCAGTTGGCTGGGCCTTTTCGGAGATTCTGCTAGTTCCGTCCGCCCACGTCCGGCCTCTCATCAAGCGTGCAGTACACTATTTTTTTTTTCACTTGTCACTGTCAGGCCTGTGAGGCCCGTATTCCCAACCAAACATCCTTCTCCTTCATGTTTGCTGCTGATGCAGCTGCAAGATTCTGATTTACTGTAGGAATCGATCGAAGTCAGCACACGCTTCACGCTATATATGTAATGTATGTATTGGCACAAGGCAGCAGCAGGCAGATCAAGCAAGCTGTTCTGAATTCGTGCTTTCTTTAGCCTGTCGGAATTCTGGTCTAGTCATGCGCCACAGGTCACAACGCATAGGCATGCAGTAGCTATCATCCATCAGGAGTGTAGATCAAGCAAGCAGCCATACAGTGATACATCTGTGTTTTCCTTCTTCTGCTCTCTGCTTGGAAGACACACTAGTCAAGCGTAAATCCAGTGCGTTTGGTATAGTACGACTGTACGAGAGAAATGGTAAGATAATGCGGTGGCTCGAGTTACGTGTGGTGGGTCGTTGTAACGTGCAGCGTGGCACCCGCCGTCATTCTTTTAGATAATAATAATGGCCCCCGTCGTACTGTTTATACACTTAACCATAACTATATATAAACCGCCGTCAGGAGGCAAAGAAGCCAGGCTGCCAGAGCCCAGGCGATCATCGTCCTTCGTCGGACTCTGGAACTGAGTCAAAAACAATTTTAATGAGACGGAGGGAGTAGTGCGTTGCGTTGGATCCGAGTCACGGTGAGATCACGGACCTCGTGCGGTCATGAAGTGCTCATGGTAGTTGGTGGCGGTACTAGAAAGAAACTGTGCTCTACCTGCTCGTTGCTAAATAAGCTGCCACATGGCACATGCAGTGAGAATAAAGAGGGGAATAAATCGAGATGAAAAAAGGGTGCACTCGAGTGAGTTAGCGCGAAAAAAATACGGAACTCATTATATATTCCTGGGAGATGAGGCTAAGAGTGAAGATTTGGGGAACTTACGAAGTAGAAACTTGAGGCAAGGCCCGTTGGTTTAAGTTTTTTTTTTCTTTCTTTGCCACCAAAAAGTAGGACAGAGACCTTGTTTAGGGTTCATGTTGTACATGCAGCGTTTTTCTTACCGTTCGGTTCCCGCGGTAACCGGTCGGTTACCGACAAACCGGCCGGGACCGGTTCGGTTTCGGTACCGGTTTGAATTCAAATTTCAAATTTGAAAAAAAATCGAAAATGCTGAAAAAATTCCTAAAAATAGTTCATGATTTATAGAGTCGAATGGTGTACAAATTTTTCAAATTGGAGTTCGTTTGCTATTTGTTTTGACGTGTACAAGTTTGAAAAAAAAAGAAAAAGGATCTTTTCTATTTTTTTCCAAACTTGTATGCGTCAAAATAAATAGCAAACGAACTCCAATTTGAAAAAACTGTACATCATTCGACTCTATAAATCATGAACTATTTTTAGGAATTTTTTCAGCATTTTCGATTTTTTTTTCAAATTTGAAATTTGGTTTGGGGCGGTTTGGGGCGATACCGTCGGTAACCGGCCCAAACCGGTCGGTAACCGGCCCTAACCGACCGGTTACCGACCCCAAACCGTTTGAACTACGCCGTTTGAATTCAAAATGCGAACCGTTCGGTTTGGGGCCGGTTTGGACCGGTTACCGCGGTTACCGGCCGTCCGCTCGTCGGCGGTTACCGGCCACCGGTCGGCAACAAAAACCCTGTGTACATGCTCTAAGAAAAATACCACATGCGCTATTTTCTTCGAAAAATTATAAGACGAACACAAATGTGATTAAAAAGCACCACTAATGATAACAATGTAACCAAATCACGTACGAGCTTTGATTGGTTTACACGAGGTAGCGCAAATGGATAGACAAGAGCTGCCTAGACTTCAGCTTGCATGGGTGTCTGCGCCAAGCCAAGTGTGCCAGGGCGTGGTGTTTCATTTTGTCATCGGTCAACCGCTGCTGTCCTTGTAACGTGTGGGCTTCCTGAACATGCTCACGAAGAAAGTAAGTACAATAAGAGGCTACTTAAATACTGAGATCAGGTCCCGGGTGCTCGAGGGGCCTCGCGTCGCCCTCGCGCGGGCGGCTCAGAGCGAAACCCTAGCCTCTGCCGCCACCTCCCCCATCCCTTTTCTTCACCTCGCCGTCGCCGAAGCACGCCACCTGGAGGCCAAGGCAGCAAACGAGGATGGTGGCGGCGGGGCCTTGCCTCGGCGATGCCCTATCTCTGGCGCGACAGAGGAGGGGCGAAGCTAGGTGACCGGCGATGGCGCTCACCTGCGTGGGCGGCGGATCCATTTACAGCTCGTCCGATTTGGCCCTTCGCGACCTGATCTGGTGGAGTTTGCAAAAATCGGACCAGCCTCCGCGCCGCCGCCGCCGAAGGCGGGTTTGGCGGAGCAAGAGCCGTCGGGTGTCTGGGCATCAGCGGCCTTAATCGTGCAAGGGTGGCAGCCGGCCTAGGCGTGTACGATGACGGCCAGATCAAGAAGAAGGCGGCAATCAATGGCGTAACAGTTCGACAATTGGTGGGCAATGGCGATACTACCATGTTTCGACTGCGGTGATGCCCGTGGGCGCCACTTTCCTTGCTGGAGGCGTCGTCTTTCTTGCGGATCTTCCCGGGTGAAAACCCATGTCCGGTTTTCTGGCGGGGCGATGATGGCGTTTGTGGATGTCATTTTCTCATTGGAGACGTCGCACTTGGAAGACTCCTTGGGTTGTCGGCTTTGGTGTCGGCAACTAGTTGGTGACTCCTCTGCATATACACCAGGTGCTTCGTGCTCTTGCCAGAATACAACATCCAATGTCTTCAAGGTGGTCGGTGTCCAACGATCTTTCAGTACCCTTATTAGATCTGAGAGACGTGTGTGGCGGCATTGTCTCGACGTTGGTGATCATACTCTTGTGGAGTCGACATCACGAAGTTATTTATCGCGTAGGACTACTAGAGTTCCTTGTTGGGATATTTTTTTTCCCTCCGTCGGTTTCCTTTATTTTAGTTTTCTCTATTGTAATAATTTGTCCTGATTCCACCTGTTGGTAGATGAAGCCGGATATGAAATATATCCATTATCTAAAAAAAATCTAAATACTGAGATAGAAGAGAGAGGAGAGGAGAGAGATAAGAAGTGAGTTGTAAACTTACCGTTAATTTGGACACATGAATCAAGAAACTTGTAAAAGAGATAAGTGGATCATATATTAATCGTGAAGACCTAACTACTACTATATGCCTCACGCTAAGACTGGCCTAATAGAAAATTCTCTTGATTTGGCCAATTCAATATAAGTCATAAAATTAATTGTCTATGAAATAAAATAATGAATTTATGCGTCAAAACCGATGGTTTCATCTAGGTTTCAATACATTTTTTGTCCTTAGAATCAACCCAATGAATCTATCCACTAAAAAATGCTTTATTTAGGATCTGTTTGGTAGCGATCCAGATTCTAGGAGAAACGTTTCTCTGAGAAACAGAATCACTTACGGAAACCGTTTGGCTATTTGTCTAGTTTCAGCTTCTGAATAGAGACGAATATGGTGAAATATACCAAATTGTCCTTGATATATATGATGAGTTTTTTTAGTGGCTATATGGCTAAACAAAGCATTTAAAACTTGAGCAAAATATGTAAACAATTTTTTTCAATTGTATTTTTTGTTTTAATTTTTTAGAGAAAACAACTAAAATATGTATATTGATACTCCTATTGTATTTCTTATTTTATTTTTCTGTATTTCTTATTTTTTCTGTATTTATTATTTTATTTTCTATATAAAATGGACGAAGTATGTATACATGTACTTCTATTGTATTTCTTGTTTTATTTTTCAACGAGAAACCGATCAAAATGCGTATAATAGTATTCCTATTATATTTCTTGATTTATTTTTCTATGAGAAAACGGCCGTAATGAAAATGGCAATTCTTGTAATTCCTAGCAAGCCGAAGGAGAGGCGCATGGGTTAAGAACATGAATCCGTGCGAAACCAGACTGTGGCCGTTTCGACTGCCAACAAAGAAAACACGAAACGTTTTAGCTCCGAATTGCTCAATAGAAATTCGTTTGGCAACGTTTCCCCTGTTCCTAGTAGAATCGGAACTGATTCTAGTAACCAAACGGGGCTTTACTCTTCTCATCATCAGAGTAAGTAGACCTCAGGTTCTTAGGTTGATAGTCTCGTACGGACTTATCAAAATACTTTCTTTGTCGTATAATAAATGTTATTCTTGTTTTTTATGAAATCAAATATTTTTAACTTTGACCAAATGTATATAAAAAATATTAAAATTGATATTACATAATTAGTACATTAGATAGTCATTAAATCTATCTTTATAATCAAATCATTTAAAGATATAGATGTTGTTAATATAATCTATAAATATAGTCAAAGTCTGACTAGCTTGGATACATATGACATTTATTTGGGACGGAGTAACTATTCCAATGAACACCGCTGAAACCCTCACGAGCCAAGCAACGACCTAAACAAGTGGCGTTCATCCAACAGTTCGGCCCCATTTGACACAACTCAGGAGCTTCACGAAGAGCTTTCTCGTTGAAGTTGAGCTGTTTTGAAAGAATTATTTTGTTTGGCAAAATAGCTTTACTAACGGTTTTTTATGGCTAATTAACAGATAGATGAGGGAGAGAGTAGTGAAAAGCCATTTTTTCAAATTCAACTCTTTCCATTCCTTTGTGGGAGCTTAAGGGGGTGTTTGCTTCCACCCTGCTAAACTTGAGTCCCTATAACATCAAATATTTGGACACTAGTTTAGAATATTAAATATAGACTAATTATAAAACTAATTGTGTAGATTGAGACTAATTTGCGAAATAAATCTATTAAAGTTAATTAATCTATATTTTGACAATGTAGTGCTACAATAAATATGTGCTAATGATAGATTAATTAGCCTTAATAGATTCTTCGCGTGAATTAGTCATGGCTTATGTAGTTAGTTTTAAAATTAGTTTATATTTAATCCTCTAATTAGCATACGATATTCAATGTGAGATGAGTTAAATCGATCTAAACACCCTAAAATAAAGAGCTTCACTAAAGAAGCTGTTTTGAAAAAAGTACATTTGAAAAAAACACAACCCCTCAGGCTTCATCCTAATTCCCATATTATCGATCTGATCCTCTGAAAAGACCGAGCCACCTGCGAGAATAAGGACAGATTCTAGTGGATTATGGAAGCTAGCTTCCATAATGTACTGGGAGATTCAAAAAGGCCCAATCTTTAAACAACTTCTATAATATGAAGACCTCCATTATACATTTGGGAAGGTGAACCTATCCAACTTCTTACAACTTCTAGATGTTAAAAGACGATTCTACCTATCCAAATAGTGCAGCACCAATGACAACACAGAAGTAGTGGAAGAAACAAAGAGTATGAGCATTTAGTAATTTTAGCCTCATTTTAGTAATTTTACTTTGTACTATAGCCTGTCTCAGCTTTTAGAAGCTCTGAATCCAAACAATCTACTTGTCCACTGAAAGAGTGGAAGAAACAAAATGTAAGGGCATTTTAGTAATTTTCTTTGTAATGTAGCCTCATTTTAGTAATTTAATTTTGTACTATAACCTGTTTCAGCTTTTAGAAGCTGTATCCAAACAGTCTACTTGTCCAGCTTTTAAAATATAGCTTCCAAACAGTCTAGGCCTTGTTTGGGAACGCTTATCTGAGAATCAATTTTAATTTGATCAAATTTTTTTGATAAACTGCGATAAAAAAATCTGCTGTCTAAATAATCGAGAGTGTTTGACAATCCTGATTATTGTCCATAAATTATCTATTCTGAGTGTAAAATGACTTGTATACCCTCAGGCGATGACACCTCATTTGTTCACTGAATACAAGTTGAAAAAAATTATAATACTAATTTTTGTTTTTTCATATAATAAAACGTTCATGATAATATATGAAGAAAGGATGAAATTAATAAAATTTTGGATACATGCACAAAAAATTGATGACCGGATTATTTGATCAACGGCTTTGATTTGTTGCTGTTTAAGGGATACGTATGTGTTCCATAAAAAAAAGATACATATGTGTATTTTCTAGTATATTTTTAGATTTATTTTTCTAAAGAAAAACGGCAAGGTAACTTCTGGCCTTGCTCGTTCACCACAGAGCAGAGCGCAGGCCAAGGCATCTAGCTACTCGCGTACAGGCACATGCGCGGGAAGGGCGCCAGGAGGGGGAGCCAGTGGAAAAGTACTCGTGGTGGCCAAAACGCGGCCCTATCCTCGCGGTCCCCAAAACGCCGAGTTCTGTAGTTCTGTGATCCTTTTCACCTTTAGATTACCAGAGAATTTAAAACAATCAAAGATGTTTTGGTGAGATTCTCACTTATTTTCATCTTGATTCCGATTTTAAACTGAAACAAACACGCCCTTACTTGTCCAGCTTTTAAAAGCTAGCTTCCAGAACTCCGTGCAACTCCGCCGCGTACCCAAAAGCCCTAATAACGTCCCTAGGATAAAACCCCACACGCCACCCCCCAGCTGCGCAGCCTCCTCTTGCTCCTCCGCCTCTCCCCCCGATAGAGGTCGGCCCCCAGCTCAACGGAAAGCTTCGATTTCATCCGTTCTCGTGCGCCTCTCTAGCTCTCGGATTCGCGCCGGCTCGGCTGTCGATTTCGTTCGGACCAGCTGAGTAAGCAAGCATGGCGACGGACCAGCCGGTGATCAGCCTGCGCCCGGGCGGCGGCGGCATCGGCATTGGCCTGCGCGGCCCCCGCCTCTTCCCCACCCCCTTCGCCGCAGCTACCGGAGCCGGAGACTTCCTCCGGCCGCACGGCGGCTCATCTACCGGCTTTGCCGCCAAGGTGACCGCTCGATCTGGAGTTGGGGGCAGAGCGAGGTGGGGTGTGCTAGGGTTTTGGTTGGGGTTTGCGCCTGCTGCGGCCCCCAGGGCGAGATGTGGATTATGGGGGGATTCTGTATTTTTGCCGTTTGGGTCGTATTGGTGCTGATGTCGATTTGGTAATTAAAGCTTGTTGAACTTAATTTGGCGTTGAGCTGCTGTTGAAGTTGATGTATACCTCACACAAAGGAAAGGAGACACATTGCTGTTTGAACATGTTAATGCACCTGTACAGGGTTACTCTAGCTGAGCGAACTTTTATGCTGGTTGGAATTCTCCATAACTACGATGACTCTAATGGTTTGATTATTCCTGAATTGAGTTGGAGCTTAGCTTTTGGCATAGCACAATGTGTTTTAGCCTTCATAGGTACACTTATTAAGAGTTTTATTTCTTTTTATGTAGCATTGCAGATTTCTGCTGTGCTGTGTGATTTATAAAGCAGAGCATATCATGTAGATATAGGGATTTCTTCCAGTTACAACTTTAGGAGCTGGCTATTATGTTGTCATACTTGAATTTGAATATGCTTTTTATTGAGTTTGGTTGATGCTAACTTGCCATTTTGGAAAATTAGTGACTAACCATCCTTGGTATCGCTTACAAGTTCGGTTAGATGGGTTAGTGAAACAAGAATGGAGCTTATTTATTTGTCTAATTAGTGTCCAGCTACCATGTTATGATCTCTATTTTGACCCCAGTAAATGCCATTTTTGTCAATTCTGTAGAATGAAAGCTTCTGTCCAATGGAAATTCAATAGATATTTTCTTTCCATATTCATATATGAGCATTAGGTTTAAATAGAAAAATCAATCACATGGCTGATATAGTACTCTGCCAAAAACTAGCTGCACAGTTTTCTGAGTAATATACTATGTTAGTGGATGGTTCTTGGACGCAATTAAACCTCTTGTGCTTAATCTCTTCACTTCTTGAGAGAGAACTAGAACTTCTGTCCATGCTTGTTCATAGAGTGAATCTAGGCCTGCTAATGGGGTTGAATTCACCCCCAACCCGCTGCTTACGAGAGAGTTTCTCTAACCCAACTCCACCAAATAATCAACCTGCCCCACTGCCGTTGGATACCTGCCCGCGCAATGCAGCCAACATCTGTGACCCCACATGACAGTGCTGGTGGCGGAGGCTCTCCTTGGACGGTCGTAGAGATGCCGCAGATGAAGGACACTCCAAATCAAAAGACAGAGGCTAAGGGTGCTAATCGGTCGCTGGTCGAGGACAAGAAGCCGAGTGAGCTGTTCCAGCGCATCTGTTCGATTGACGTCGAGTTCGGAGCACGCTGCCTCAAATTGTACTCATAGTAAGACGTGGATGCGGCTGGATGAGCGGGAATGCGGGGGCGATGTAGCGGCACACGTCACAGGTACGTGGTGCAGCATGGAGGAGGTGCCACGGATGGAGGCGCCTGGTCGACGTTGTGGATGACACTGGCGGGAAGGGTAGCAAACATGTGAGCGCCTTGTGACAGAGGTAGTGAAGCAGCAGCTCCTCATCGGTGGGGAGGAAGTGGAAGCCGATGGGCAAGCCTGCGGCGGGTGCGCCGGGCCGTTGCTGCTGCTGCAGGCGCCACGCGCTGGATTGGGCCATCCATCACTGCCGACCGACAGGATCAATGCAGGATTGAATTGCATGGGATTTTGGATTTGGGCGACTTGGGAGTTAACGATCGGATTCTTTCTGCATGACCCGCCCCAACCCACAATTTAGTTAAACCTGTTTTCACCCATCTCTACACATTCCATCTCAGAGCCCGCCCCAATCACATGGGGTTATATTTGTTAGGAGATCAATATACAGTTTTTCTTTTCTTTTTACTTCTAACACAATACTTGGTTCCAACCTAGACAAAGATTACCAATTTGGGAAACACTCATTGTTGTTCTGTCAAATGTAAGAAGAGTTTTGTGGTTAGCCTTTTGGCCGTCTTATAAAAAAATGATAGTGTGCTAGACACCTAGACCAATTGAACACCAACCATCTTCATTTACTGTTGCTTTCAGCATCTGAACCTGCATCTCCATGTGTGTTGCATGCTTTTGGACAGTCGTACATAGTTAAAGCCTATTGATGACTTTGCTTCACCTTTTACCACTACGTTAACCCTTCATCAGCTTGTGTACTGCTCCATCAATTCCAAATTGTAGTTCAATTTATCTTTGTACTAAATCAAAATCCTCTAACTTAAAAATGCACCAACATCTACAATACCACATTCGTTTAATTAAATTCTCCATGGACTCTGTCTTCTTAGTGCATATATTTGAGCTCGTAGATGTTAAATATATATTTTTTTTCTAAAAAGCTTGATCAAAGTTAGTTGTTTGACTAATTCTATGATACATCTCGCATAGATTTCAACCCTATATATGCATCAAAAGAGATTGTGTTAGGATACTAGTAGGATGTAAATAGTATATTACAGTGGTTCTCGAGCTAAGCTCACCGGCAGCCGCCGCCACTGGTAGACACCTGGTTCAGGTTCAAGTTCAGTGACACAAGACAAGTTCTATTTGCAAATGGAACTCAACTTAGACCAGCCGTAGTGGGCTACTCACTCCCTAAGGACAGTATACTTCGGATTGGAATGATCCTGAGTCACTGACTTACTCCACGAGGCCCAAATTCCTCCATGATCGATCCAGTAGTTGACACCTTCTTCCCTACTGCCTTGCTGCTTCCTTTTTTTTTCCATTTCATCTAGCTTCATTAGTGACAGTGTCAGCAAGGTCCGTGACAGATTGCATTCTTTATGTTTAAGATATAATAATGTTCACAGTTTAAATGGGAAAACTAGTTAAAAAAGGACAGCACAATTATTTGTTATTAGGTCAACTGACTAACACAGTACCATTTACTGAATTATAGAATTCTGGTTCTTAGATAGAGTTATCATGATCTTATATTTTCATGCGCACTGTGCATTGTCTATAAGAGTTCGTACACATGTGTATGGATTATTGCTTAAAACTTCTGATGATAACTTTTAGCTATCTTTATTTAGAAACATCTGCCCCTGTTTATTCAGAAAATCTTTATTAAGACTGCAAGAGAACAAAGATAAACACAAATTGCAATTAGGGAAATGCAATATTAGAGGTCTACATTCGTATCCACTACATAGTTTGTCATTGTGATATATTTATTCCCATGGTTGAGTTCTTACCTAGTGGAGTTCTATCTGGAATTTCCACTAGATGAGCTAAGCTCTGTTTTTGTCAGTAAAACACTGAAAGCAAATGATACACTAAATTGTGCTGTGACCATTAGATGCCTATGTGGGCCAAAGAAATGGTCCTCTACTCAAGTTTCCTTGTTTGACCAAGTTCGAAGTGCATGTTGTTGGTGCATTTGTGATTATGTGTTGCTGCTCGTCCAGCTTATCCTGCATGCAAAGGAAAAAATATTTGTTGTAGCCTTGTCTTTGCCTTTCTGACTTGCGTAATAATGCACTGCAGCTTGGAGATTCACGTTTTGAGCCTCTTGAGTGTGTTCGGTACACAAGAGACCAACTCCTTGAAATGCGTGAGGTACTTATTCATTCTTACTCACTCTGTTTATCTAGCTGTTTATTTCATTACATGAAACAGTGAAAGTAATTAACTCCTGACGCCTCTTGGGTAACCATACATCCAACTCAGCATATCATGCTGTAATCATTTGCTCCCTCTGAGAGCTAGGAGCCTAGGAAGTGGAAACAACAACTGTCTTCTCATAATAGAATTTTTCTTTTATAACATCTATTTGTGTTATCTGTTTTTTTCTTGTCAAATATGAAAGGCAAGAGAACAAAATCTATTGGTAATCCAGGAAGGTGTGCATTAATAATTGAAGATTTTGAAGTAATGAAATGGATTCTATGTTTATCTAAACTTCAATTCTCATATTCTATTGATTATCAAATGATGCCACTCCTTGTACTAATATGTATTATATATGGTAAATAGGAAAACTGAGGTGATCTGGACATCTGGTGTAGTGCATTCATCATCCTTCATGCCATTTAAGCAACCTGTTGATTTAACTCTATCCTAGCCTACCCTAGCCAACTTGCTTTGGACTAAAAGACTTTGCTTTTGTTGTTGTGGTGGTGGTTGTTTTGGTACTGCAAACTGCACTTACCTTATTTGTTACCACTGTTACTCTAACAAATACTTCTGTTTTATGATATTTTTGTTGCTTTTACTGGGTTTCGTGTCTGGCCTACCCAACTTTTGTGGGTCTTTCTTGCATTCAAGCAAGACTGCTGTTCACAACATTGGCTGTTGATTTCTGTATGATAGTGTTTGGGAATACATTTTGAGACATTTTTTATACAAAAAGCTGCCCCACAATGTCACTTTTGTGAGTGGACATGAGCAAGGTTTTTGAGGCACTGTAGTGTCGTGTGGTGTTTAGGCCTCTAGAGTACGCCTGGACACCTACAAGGGATGGGAATAAACCGACCCGGCCTTGTCCTTGGACCCAACCAATGGCCTCAAGACTAATTTTAAGGGCCATGGGTCAACCGATCTCCCCTAAAAAAACTATACCCCCAGACCCAATGGGTGGCATAAGTCAGCCCATTTTTTTGTGCTATCATGGACTATGAATACTATCAATGCTTGTAGAAAAGATGAGATACAAGATTGAAAAGTACCATGATAACACATTAAGATTATTAGCAATGCATCAAATTAAAAAGCTTGCAAGTGAACCATGATTTAAATTTTATCTTTCCCACTATTAAAATGTGATATTCTCCGATTTACTTCTAAGCATAGATGTGCTTACAACTTATATGATCAATTTTGCTTATTCGGAAAAATGAAGAAAACCAACAAATTTTAAAAAGGGTTGTTATGTGACAATTGGGTCGACGCATCTTACCCATTGGGTCAATAGGTTCTGTCGCTATCAGCCCATTTAAGACTTTGAAGCCGACCCGTGTGACCCATTGGCCTTTTGTGGGTTGGTTCAGTTACACAATGGTTTGCCCCTTTCCATTCCCGTCCCTAGCCTAGGTGATGGTGTAACTAAAGCCTTATGGCATCCTGTGATGCCGGGTGTACGCCTGGACGACTAGGTGACACCTCATAAATCATGGATCTGAGCAATGTTAGGAAAACTGATGGCACATCTTATTTTTGGTGTCATCCTAAGTTCCTAACCTGCATAAAGAAGCAGTGTTGGTCAATAGTTGGTTCTTTATAGAGGGAGTGTGATATTTATCTTTATATTAATATCAGTTATTGCATGCATCTCCAAATGACTTCATATCATTCTGCGTGTCTTTTATGTTCCTCTAATCCTCTTCCTGAAACAGTATCACTCAATCCATCTTTTGGTTAAATTACTTTGCAGATTCTTGATATAGCTAAGGAAATCTTGAAACTTCAGCAAAATATTAACACAGAACTTCTTGGAGAGGAACACGAGGATCAAAATTGGGCTCGCAGTGACTCGAATGTGAGAACTCTTCCATTTACTTTTAAGATGGGAGCTTTTGTTACTACACACTGCTCTAACTTTCCTCAGTGTTGCATGTAAGATCACCTGATTATACTATTCCTTAGGTGCTTTATCATGTCTGATGATAGGTACAAACTCAATCACATAACCGATATATTGAGACAGATATTCGTGACTGGCGTTCACGTTCTCAGACTTCCCCAGTTGTTAGTGAAGAGAAGTCATGGGATAAAATCCGTGAAGCTAAAGAATCTCGTGTTTCAGATGGAAAGCAAGAGCAGTTAAGCTCCCGGTTTCCTGCTAAATCTAAGGTATCTTGAAACAGAGTACTAACATCTGTCCTATCATGTTTTTTTCCCAGTGGATTCTGCAATCATTTATTTAGGCTGAGCTCCCTTGTTCTGTTTGTGTATGTGACTGTATATATTTTTTGTAACTATTATGCTAAGCTGCTTGACTTGACTCTGTATATATGTATGTATAGAAAAAAAATCATGGAGGAAAAGTGCCTTTTGTGCATTTGTGCATTCACATTATCACATGCCTGGTTGCAACTTGCAAGCAGTGATTGATTTGTAAGCAACTCGGGAATTGTTGCATAAATAAGCATATATACAATGTGAATGCTGAATTGCTGATGCAGTTGCTCTATGGGCTTAGTCTGATTCAAACCTTAGCCAGGCAGATGCTAAATGTTCTAATGTTTAGATGACCGGCTCAAATTTGCATAATAAAATTTAAACATGTGAACTATTTGTTGTGTGTTATTAGAATGAATGCCACATCCACATAACATTTCAAGTACATACATCAATCAACAGCACAGATATTTGAATGCTGCACAAGCATAATAAAATTTAAACATGTGAACTATTTGTTGTGAGTTATTAAAATGAATGTCACATCCACATAACATTTCATGTACATACATTAATCAACAGCACAGATATTTGGATGCTGCACAAGCAAAGCTGCTGCAAAACTAGCACATGACCATCTAATCATTTGCATGTCATACCAAAATGGATTGTATAACATTCCTGATTTATTTTACATCAGACTGGTCCGACCCCTGCTCTTATCAAGGCTGAAGTCCCATGGTCAGTCCGGAGAGGAAATCTCTCTGAAAAGGAGAGAGTTCTGAAAACTGTGAAAGGGTACTATTTGATTTCAGACTCTTTTTTTTTACCTTTCTGGTACTTGTCAATATTTTGTTTTCTATACTATTGTGTTCAGAAGTCAAATTTGTTTGGGTTTCTTTCAAAAAAAAATTATTAATTCATGGCACAGAATACTGAACAAATTGACGCCAGAGAAGTTTGACCTTCTGAAGGGCCAATTGATAGAAGCAGGAATTACTACAGCTGATATTTTGAAGGTTTGTTTATTTCTAGTTTATTCTGCTGATTTTATTGTTATCAGTCCCTTGTGATTGACCTCTTTTCTCCTGTCTGTCCAGGATGTTATTACTCTCATATTTGAGAAGGCCGTATTTGAGCCCACATTTTGTGAGATGTATGCTCAGCTATGCTTTGAACTCAATGAAAGCCTCCCATCATTTCCGCCTGAAGAGTCTGATGGTAGAGACATTACATTCAAACGTGTACTGTTGAACAACTGTCAAGAGGCATTTGAAGGTGCTGGCAACCTACGGGCTGAGGTAGCGAAATTGACTGGTCTAGATCAAGAGATGGAGAAACGTGATAAAGAAAGGCTTGTGAAGCTTCGAACACTTGGAAACATTCGACTTATCGGCGAGCTGCTGAAGCAAAAAATGGTGACAGAGAAGATAGTACATCACATTGTTCAGGTACTTACATAGTTACATATGTAATACTTTGTACTCTTCACCTGGGTAGCTATAGCTGGGTCTGAAGTGACCCATTTCCCCCTCATCCATCTGTGGGTATAGACTTCTAGACTGGAACACCTTTCTCCACATACATTGTGTTTTGTCACTGTCAAATATTTTCTAATTCATTTGCTGTAAGTAGGAGCTGCTGGGTTCTGATAGCAATTCATGCCCTGCTGAGGAAAATGTCGAGGCCATCTGTCAGTTTTTCAACACAATTGGTAAACAGTTGGATGAGAACCCAAAGTCTCGTCGATTTAATGATGTCTACTTCAACCGTCTAAAGGAGCTTACAACTAATACTCAATTGGCACCGCGTTTGAGGTTCATGGCACACGATGTCCTTGATCTCCGTTCAAACAACTGGGTGCCTCGACGTGAGGAGGTAATGTCTCAGTTTCGTTCTTGAAACATATTTGCATTAGGCCATTCTCAATGGGAGTTTCATTTGTATATTTAATAATAAGCCATTCTCCATGAGAGTTTCATTTGTATTTAATAAGCTGCCACATAAGCATTTTTTATCACGTGGCAACGTTTTTAAGAAGAGAAAAACGAGTTTCATAGGGATGAAACTTTCTTGGCACGATTACCAACTCTCTGAGTCATGAAATTAAATGTCTATGAACCCATAGAATGAAAACTTTCCATTGTGAGTGGGTGTTTCATCCATGTTTCATTTCATTCTATATGACTTGGCAGTCTTGGAAACAACTCCATGAAACTCCTTACTGAGACTGGTCTTAGTGTTATGTGTGCCAGCATCTACTTTACACTAGTGTATTGTAAAATAAAGGGAATAAAACATACATTGCAAGTTGAAGATACATGTTCTACATGCTGATAGTTGAGGTTGACCATGACATTAGTCTATTTCAGTGTGATATGCCTTTCTCCATGAACCAGCACTAGCTATTCTTACGCACAAACTGGGTTGAGTTTTCTAGTATTCACTGACTCTGATATGTTGTTATTTCTTTCTCAGATAAAAGCCAAGAAAATCAGTGAAATTCATACGGAGGCAGAAATGAAACTTGGATTGCGACCTGGGTCGACCACAAACATGAGGAATGGACGAACTGGTACCGGAGGGCCACTCTCACCTAGAGCTTTCCCAATGAATGGACCTGGAACTGGTGGCATGATGCCTGGCATGCCTGGAGCGAGAAAGATGCCTGGAATGCCTGGGTTAGATGATGATAATTGGGAAGTTCAACGTTCTAAATCCAGAACTGACTCATTCCGCAACCACACCCAGCTGGTGAATAAGCCATCGTCTGTCAATTCTAAACTAATTCCTCAAGGCAGTGCAGCACTAATTAGTGGGAAGACAAGTGCACTTGTGGGCAGTGGTGGTCCAGTATCCCGTCCTTCAAGTTATACTCCTGGAGTTCCAGCTCCAGCTCCATCTGTAGCTCCTGTAGTTGTGAAGCCAGCTGCTGCTCCCAAGTCAAATTCTGCTGGTCTTGAAAAGAAGACCACCTCTCTTCTTGAGGAATATTTTCACGTCTGTATTCTAGATGAAGCACAGCAGTGCATCGAGGAGCTCAAGAGTCCTAATTACTACCCGGAAGTTGTTAAAGAGGCCATCAATCTTGCTCTTGACAAAGGTGCCAGTTCCATCGATCCTCTTGTTAGGCTACTGGAATACCTTCACGTCAAGAATATTTTCAAGACGGCAGACTTGGAAACTGGGTGCTTGCTTTATGGGTCTCTTCTGGATGATCTTGCTATCGACCTTCCGAAAGCTCCAGCACACTTTGGTGAAGTTATTGGACGGTTAATCATGTCCCTTTGTCTGGGTATTGGAGTTCTTGAGGGTATTCTAAAGAAAATGGAGGATACCTTCATCCGCTCAGCGGTTTTTAAAGCTGCAGTGAAGACCATTGGAGCAAATCCACCGGGCCAGGCAATCTTGAGCTCACATGTTACTGAAATGGATGCTTGCAACGATCTTTTATCCTTGAAATAAATGGCATAAAACTTATCTCAGATGTTCATCTAGTTTCACCCTCGAGGAAAATACAATGCTGCAGTATTGAGAAACAACCATTTTACAAGCCATGTGGGCTTATTGTTTGGACAGTGACGAAATGACAAAAAAAAAAAAGGAAAGCCACAAATTTTGCTCGCTTGTAACGGTAGGTTAATTTTTTTACTTCTGTAGCCTGAGGCTTCAACCTGATCCTATTTGTCGTATTAATGTCATTACCATTTTTTGTGTGCTCCCATATTGTGTAACCTGTATTGTATTTTGGGAAAGTATTCTTTGGGATACAGCTACGTTGAGTACGTAAAATGTTGACATGGTACACTACGATTTTTTGGCCCGTTTGATGCCACCTTTTGTTTTACCCTTGTGATGCCCTTCGAATTGGGGTTTGCCGAAGTTAGCTCATCCGTACACGGGTGTAGAACTAGCAGGATCACAAATTGTCCTCGGGAAGCAGGAATATGGTGTGGTCGTGTGGTGCGACATTCAAATATGCAACTTAATCTTGTCAAAAAAAAAAGGCAACTTAAGGGGAAACAGTTACCTATTATGGACTATGGGGAAACTATCATTACGAGATGGCATTACCTAAATCAGTTGGGTGTCTCAACAGATTGATTGTTGGTCTTTATATCAACCTAAACGGGTTCTGATTCTATGATTCTAGCTAATATAGAACCTTATGTTTATACAATTTTTAGTAACTTATCTTTTCGACTAGATTTAGAATTTTCATATTTTTGCAACCTTGGCCATATACGATTTTTACATAGTTCAAACCTTTGCTGTGACTAGATGGGCCTAGATCGTCTCTATTTTCTTGGACCCTTTGGTCACACGCGCTATAGGGATTACTATAGAAGTCGAGTGATTAACTAGGTCCTTTCCTACTATTGTTACTATTACAGTATTACTATTGGTTACCGAAATGGATAAATACGGGTTGTGTAGAGGGCAACAGAGTGAGGCTCGGGTGTTATGGTCACGCCTGTGTCAATTAAGGCCCATGACTATTATGGTGTTATGGTCAAGTTTGAACATACCAAACATTATATATATATAAAAAAAAACATACCAAACATATAGTATAAGGTATTATTGTTGACATGAAAGTCTAGTACCTTCTTCCTCTAAGGTGTTAGCGTGCTGAACTGCTACCCTGGCCCCATGGATGGTAGTCGGAGGTGAAGAATGTCTAATTGACACCATTCACTGACACTGTTATAATGGTTAGTACCATTAATAACGAGCGGAATTTGTTGAGTACCATTATAAACTTCGAGATTCTTTGTCGTAACAGTTGCAACCAATATTTTATTCATTTATCAAAATCATGGAGAGAGACGGTGAGAGTAATGACTATTGCCCTCGTCTTCAACCTTCGGTTGTGCACCAATTTTGTCGTAACACACTGTCGACGCCTTGTCTTCTCTGGCGAGGTCTTATATGGCCAATGATTTTCGTTCTTACTTTTCTAGCTCTTGTCTCGCACAGCCATGCTGCTTTCGCAGAGAACAGCAGTCACCTCGGCCCCCTCCCTCCTATTGCGACCATGCAACCCCCTCTACCTTTGCCCTAGCCTCGCAATCATGGTGGCGGTGAACAGTTGATGTTGACACCATGGAAGGGAAAGGGCGTCTTTCGAAGCTACACAAGCAGGCATGATAGATGAGCTGGTGGCCCTGAGGCTAGAGGTCGCGCCACGACAACATGAGGAGGTCGAGGAGGCCGCAGGTGCTCGCACCACTCAACCCATAAGGTTGGAGAGGCCCGCACTACCGCTCATGCCACTGGTGAGGGTGACGTTGCTGCTTACGCTATTAGTCGGAGAAGAAAGGCGAGATGAATCGGTGTAGTGTGTGACAACAAATATTAGCGGAAAGCTCAGAGGTTGAAGACAAGGGTAGATTATATATTTATCCTACTCTCTCTGTCCACGAATCTAAGAAATAAATAAAATATTGATTGTAGTGTGTTACGATAAAAGAACTCTAAATTTATAATATCAGTGCGCAAATTTCACTCGTTGCGATATTCATCGGCTGCGGCAGAATTTTCCATTAATAAATGATGTTCCCCCTATACTTCTTTGCAATGTTCCAATAAATAATCTTGGTTCCACAGTGTAAAACCAAAAAATGTTGTGCGTTTCAAGAAAAACAGTAAATATTAGGAAGAATGTATAAAGACTAAAAAAGAGAAAGAAAGAAGAAAAAAAATCTGCAAAAGAATTGTTTGAAACCATCAATAGCCCATGTCCAGGAGAAGGCCCGTGCTATTGCGTTTCCCTAGGTCGAACAGACCCGTTCTCCCCGCGTGCTCTCTCTCTCTCTCTCTCCCCTCCGCCACCGCCGCCGTGCCCAGGACTTCGTCGGCCCCTTCTCGGGCAACGAGCACCCAACAGATGGTATGCCCGTCCCTTCTCTTCCCTTCCTGCTGTGCGAAACCGAGCAGCACCCAAAGTCTAACCTAACTACCTAAGCTATTTGGCTATTTGTATGTAATCGGACCTGATTTAATTGCAGGTGTAGGAATGAACTATTCCTACTAACTTCAATTCTTATTGCGAAAAAAAAAACTATCGGGTGTACCCATGTGCTTGTTGGGGCGCCGGTGGTTGGATGGTTAGCTTAATTGAAAATCGGACCTGATCTGATTGCATGTGTATACATGAATTATGACTACTAACTTCGATTCTTTTTGCAAAAGGCTTATCGGGTGTACATGTGTACACTCATGTGCTTCTTGGGGCACCGGTGGTTGGATGGTTAGCTTTGATAAGCAAGTGATTTGCTATTGCTTTTGTTGACTTGTTTGGGTTCTGGTTTATTGGGAGGGTTGGGAATGCGGTGATATCTATGGAATATGTCGTTAACATTCTGGTCCATACTTCTCCCCTTCTGCAATTTATCAAAAATACTTGGTTATGAGCTTAAGATCCTCAGATGACTCTGCTTATATGTTCTGATATGTAAGGTTATAGACTTATTTTAGTCGTATGAACATGCTGCAATGTGTCATCTGCTAACTAAACTTTGTATGCAAACTTAATGTTCTTTTGAGAACATGAAATTAAGTGGTCTGAATGTTCAGGTATAATATGTGGAGCTGTTGTTTTGTATTTAGACATGTGTATTTTACTTTAAGATATGACGTTTTTTTTTAACTTCTGATATTTATTCCAAAAGTTGGCAAATGCTTTGACACTGAAGCTACATAGCAGCATGACACCATATTAGGAGTTATAATTACTAGATAACAAAGGTTGCCAAACAATGGGTTTTCACTATTGGGAAATATGTAACTTAGAGGCTGTGTGTTGACAACCTGAAAACCCAATGGTGATGTTTCATGAATAAGAAAAAGTAGTATAAGCCCATCCCCTACGGACCCTGTGCCAGTGTCATTATGCCAATACCCTTGATTTCATTGCTCTTACCTTAGTTCTGATGTTCCCCCAGCTACTCACAACTTGCTACACCCGTCAGCTCAGAGACTGCACACTGCAGCTTGCTTGGTTATAATTTATTGCTGGGAAATGAATACCACTAATAATGCCATGGCCTGTATTGCTGGTAGCAAATGGCACAATTGCTAACTTGCATTTTGTAAGTTTGTCTATTATGGATGATTGGTCGGACTCCATACACCAAGGAAATCCCTGTATCCAGCTGCATTTTTCACTCTCTGATTTTATCCTTTCCATTCTCTTATTTACTTTTTAAGCTTCAAATAAAGACGTGTTTGTTATACTTTATTCTGCATCTAGTTATTTTTATCAGTGAATTTTACATACTCATAGGTTATTGTGCCTTTTCCTTTGTTTCAAGGATTATTTGTTCATAGACTGGTGACATGCTAGACTCTTTTTTTTTTTGTTGCCTTATTTAGGTTATAGCTTCTTGTTTATAAAACATAACAAATTATTTACTGTTCATTTGTGCTTTTCCTACAGGATGCTTCTTTGCTTAGACGTGCACTATAAGCATCTACAGAGCTAGGCTATCATCTAAACCTTTAAAAAGCTATGCTCAGTTTTCAATACTTGAAGGAGCATTTAGAAATCCTTCTTATCCTTCTACAGAATCCTTTATTTTCATCAATCATCGTATAGTTCTAGCTTGACACTTTTTTTTTTTCTGTCTGAAGAAACAGAAAATATAAAGGTTACCTTGACGTTATAATAGCGTAAATATTATTCATAAGATAACTTCGAAAAAAATGCTGTGTAGTTTGCATGCAAAGTAAGATAACACTATTGATATTGATGGGCATCGTGTTGGGTTGGGTTTCCTTTATTCCCAGTATGTGTCATGAAGATCAAAAGTTTTTAGATGCCATAACTGCGCATCCTGTCCGAAGCCAATTTGATGATGACTATACCAATGTTATTATTGCTGCTCGAAATAAAGGAAAGGGAATAAAAGGTATTTCTATTGGGTAGCTAATAAATGGGTTGTATGGTAAATCTTCACTTTTTTTTTTTGTTATTGCTCCCTTTATGATTATTCCAGCATAGGAGCTGCCACAGGGAATATTGTAGCATCTGTTGTTATTGTTAACATCCAATGTTTGGCACTTTGGAAGAAGAAGCACCAGTTTTTGCACTGATACCCATGGCACTTGCCATGCGCTGATGTGTGATCGTGTGGATCTGACTGATTGATCTTTGCAGGCTGGGAGGCACACCATTATTCTGATGCAGCCATCTCAAAATAGAGCTTCTAGAACATTTATGGATTACAATTCGGTTAATCATGCATTGGATGGTATGTATGGTTTGAAAAAGTACCTGCTTTAGAAAAACTCATATAAAACTCTGTAGTTCGCATTAATTGCATGACCATGGTGATCTTCATGTGATCCTATACTCAGAAAAAAAACAGTGATATTTAACTATATCTTATAGAAACATGATATTAATCTATCTTAGATGTTTTTATCGGATCTAGTCCTCTTTGTTTAAATTTGTTGCTGGCTGGCCTGATGTTTTACCCCCTAGCTTTACTGTTAACAATAGGCTACTTTGACGTGTATCCAGCTTTTGCTCTTCCAAAAATCAGATTTGCAAATCTGCAGAGATTCTTCTTGATTTATTTCCCTTCTAAAGTTCATAAGTTACTTGTAACATTCAACTGTAATGGCAGGGATCTGTGGGCTTTATGAAAGGAAAATTAGGGATATCAACCCAATGGTCCCAAACATAACTTATGATATCAGTGACCTCTATAACTTCATTGATGGCCTAGCTGACATTAGTGCGCTGGTGTGAGTACAACTTTTTTAAGATTTTCGGAGTTCCTTGAAGTATATTTATACATGTTCGTGTTCAAAACTAACAACATAATAACTGTGCTTTCCCCCCCTCCATATGCAGTTATGATCACTCGATTCAGGCATTTCTGCCATATGATCGACAGTGGATAAAGCAAAAGTTGTTTCAACACCTGAAGAAACTGTCTCAGCGGTAGCACGACTGTTGTTTGGTCTGATGTCTTTTATCCATCAAGCAAGCAGGCGTGGTAATAGGTGTTGAATCAGTGATGTTGGGAGGTGTTTCCTGTAAACTTATGATATGTTACATAGCAGATTTGCTCCCTTGTATTCTGGATGTTGGGATCGGATTTCATTGGTGGCTTGCTTGTGGTGGTGGTACCCTAAACATGTCTTGTTTCGGAGTGTTGAGAATCAGATAACCCTGTTACCTTTTTTTTTCCCTCTACAGATGGTTTCTATCAATTGTTCTTTAGAAATATGCCTTACGGTCATAAAAGGTCTTTGTCAGAACCTTAAAGGCTTCAAGCATCAATGACTTATTTAGTTTAAAAATCACCGTGAGACCAGCTTAATAGTCGATACTAAAGGTTTTTTTATAGTCAAATGGCTAAAGATTTCTGGTTTTCAAGTTTGCCGGTTGAAATTAGACTCGAGGGATAGTATGATGACAAAAAAAAACATGGACTTCTTCCGTTCTTATATATGCATAATTATATTAAAAAGTACTTCTAAATTTTTTAAATTTGTGTCGGATTTAATAATTATAGAGAAGAAGTTAGCGGTAAAAGGTATCCAATTGAATGTGATTGTTGAGTTACATACTCCCTCCGTCCCAAAAGAATCAATTCCTATAATTCGTGTCAGTCAAACTTTTTTAACTTTGACTAACTTTATAGAAAAATATAACAACATCTATGACTTAAAATGAACACCATGTAAAAATATGTTCTTAGCTAAATCTAATGATACTAGTTTAATACTATAACTTTTAATACTTTAGTCTAAAAATTTGATTAAAGTTTAAAAAAATTGACTTAAAACAAATCCAGAAATCTATTCTTTAAGGGAGAGAGGGGGAGTATACATTGGCAGCCCTTAACTTGTGGTACCACTTAAGTCCGTAAACTTGGGGTGAGGGGGGTGGGTGGGGGGGGGGGGGGGGGGAAACTAACTTGGTAAATCGTTTATTACGGCGGGCCCATTTCCCTTTGGGCGCGGCCTGCAGTGCTCCTGGAGGTTGGCAGTTTTGCAAAGAACACCTTGATTGGGATTGAAAAGGGCACCTAGCTCCCACTGTTCGTCTGTTCCCCAAAACAATCTGCCCTCCCTCGTCTTCCTCCTCTTGCTTCTCGTCGCCCTGACACCGCCAGCATCAAATCGATGGCATACCTTTCCTTAAACTCCCTTTGAATTTATAATATTGTACAAGTAATTTCTAATGCAAACCTATACATGGCTTGATTTAAACAAGTCTTTTAAAATGTTTCTTAATCTCCTAAAACTTCGAAAGCATTTTCTAATGCAAATCTACACATAATTTGTATGCAGTTTTAGGCTTTTAGCGAGCCATTGTGACCGGAGGCCGGAGGGAATATTTATTAACTTGCATCATTGTATGTCTGAACAGAGCAATAATCTATTCGCGGATATATGTTTTGCTTGGAACAACCTGGAAGATGTATTAGTGTTACAATCACTTCAAACCTCATCTAATACAAGTGAAAAATCCTGATCACTGAAAACAACAAAATCATGAAGCCAGGACCTATTAACTTCATAGTCTATGGAAGCAACATCGTGCCTCGAGACAATTGATAACCAGGAAAAAATAATGGCCAAGCTATCTTTCAGCACTCAGTTTTATCAATTTGATTGTGCCGTCAGTGCCACAAGGTTCTCACACCAGAATCCCTCCTTGCCTGCCTGCGTGCCCAGTAGATCACTGCCACTCTACCAGCATGCAGGTCCTAACCTCAATGCTTACCAGTGTGACGAGAAGCCACCCTAATCCTGAGACTAGCCTTAACACCGACCTCAATTGTTTCTGATGGTTCAAAGCCACAGGATTTCATCATTTTGTAGTATTTATTTGCCTCTTCTGTGAAGCCACCATCGAGAAGGCCTCTTATAACCCTCTCAAACTGATCAGACTTCAATAGTTTCTTCTTCTCTTCCAAGATCTTGAGGGACCTACGGGCTTTCTCCTCTTCCCGGCGAGACTTTGCATACATATCGGCAAGGAACACATGGACTTCTATGGGCTCTTCTCCAAGCTTCTTTATCTTCTGCACAAGTTGTTCAGCCTCAGGAACTAGCTGCAACATAGACAGCCAATCCAGTAACATGAGATTCGTCTTTACACCAAGTTCAAGTCCTTGATTCTCTAAACTCAGCAGCCACTGCAAAGCCTGGTCTATTTGGTTCTTCTTCATGTGTGCAGCCACCACACCAGCAATTGAACTGTCATCTGGATCGTGTCCAAACCTCCTCCTGATTTGCTCAAACATGGCACAGGCTTGAATAGGATCACCAGTACGTCCATATGCTTCTAAACATATTGCATAGAGCTCCTCAGTAGGCTTGATTCCATCATGTGTCATCATATTAAGAACCCTCTCTGCAGATGTCACAATGCCTTGCTGAGCATATGCTCGTATGATGTCTGCGTAGATTTCTCTAGTGGGTTTGACTTTGACGTGTGAATCCCTCATAGATGTTATCAGCTTTTCTGCTTGTTCTGGTTCTCCATGGTTGATATAGCAATTAATCATTGAACTGATGAGTTTTAGATCTGGTTTAAAACCCTCCCTTCGAATAAATTCAAAAGCCTCCTTGGCCTGCTCTAGATTGCCTGCCTTGCTATACATGTGGACTAATACGATGGAAGTGATGATATCAGGTGCAATACCCTTCTCTTTCATTTTACCAAGTACTCTCTCTGCACTTTCCACATCATTTGCTTTAGCGTGAAGATCAATTAATTTTGAGTAATCTCGGATGTTTGCCTCAAAAGATTCTTGAGCTAGCAGAATTTCAGTAACCTGTAAGTTCAAATATGCAGCATATGTTAAGTGGTGTGAAAACATTTATTTTTTAATGTAACTAAACAATTGATTTGACATATATAACCATGGCTTGTAACATATTTAGCTGACCAAATACATTTAAATGCCTAGCTCAAACACTATTTTGGAGGAGAGTAGTTGTGTGGGTGGGTGTTGGGGTGGGGGGTGCGGGGGGTCATGACATGAAGATAGTGAAGCTGACTAAATCATCAGTGAGCGCAAGTGACCTGTCATAAGCATTGTGAATTTGTGGGACCTTGTATCAGGCAAAGTCAGTCTACAATACGACCTTCTTTTACTTTACAACCTTTTTTCTTGAATATGCAGGAGAGCTGCATATCTTTGTATTAGGAGACCACCTCATTCTAGGCTGGGCTATGAGGTGGGTTGGGAACATAAAAATGTTTGGACTAATAAATAAACAAACACAGGTGAGACCAGACCGATGAAAACCAAACACCTCATTCTGTGCTGGACTATGAGGTGGGGTTGGGAACATAAAAGGTTTGGACTAATAAAAAACCAAACACCAAAGGTGTTGATGTTTGGGCTGGCACCCTCAAAAACACACAGATTTAGCCAAGCTCCCAAGATAATGACAGTATTCACTCCCTTCCTCTTTTCTTTTTGAAATTCACTCCCTCCCTCTTGTCCTTCTGAACTTTCTTGATTGATTTGCACCACCACATGGCAAACGAAGATTAATGTCGTTGGGGAACCAGCTCCTGCCATCCCATCGGTATAAAGATTTAACAGTCGTGCAAGACACAGGAAGTGAGCAGATGTTGAACATCTTTGTCAGCCTGGTCGCACAGGGGACACTGAGCAGGATGTGGTAGGTCTCCTCACCTGACTTCGGCAACAATAAGTAGGTCCCACATTTCGCCAACCCCCAGGCCACTAACGGCCTATCTGTCCCTCTATCTGCAACAGGCAACTGCTCCAGCATCCCCACCTCCCTCACCCCCCAATCCTCATCTACCTAAACCCCCCTGTCCACACCTTGATCCACAGTAGCTTGCATTGCCTAATCTGTGTCCACCCTGAATCTAGGAAGACTTGCCGGGACTAACATATCTCAAAATCCCCACTCACATGAACAATGCCCGTCTTTCTCCTCGAGCTCAATGGCAGCCATGCCTGACCCTACCTGACAACAGCCCTCTCTCTACATACCACCCTTCAGAAACATCAGGTTGCTGACCAGTGGCACCCATAGCACCATAGCACCCCCACTGAAGCCTCAAATCAATGCCTTCCCTCCCTCCCCCGCAACGTGCATCAAATGATATAACTGGTGAACATGAACTCCTGCCAAATGTGCGTCAAATGATAATCACCTTGTGGGAGAGGAACTTACAAGAACTGCACATTAAAGTCTTCAGAAACTCTAGAGTCATAACCCTTGTCTGAAGTGAAGGGCATAATGATCCCCAGAAGTTTATGATCACTTGATAGACATCATAAGATGAGCTCAAAAGAATATTGGCAAACACCACGAATCACTATGCAGACAGTTTGTGTCAAACTGTTTTGCCCAAGCACAATAAGTTTGGAATGATATATTTCAGTATAATCTAGTATTCATTTCCAGACATCCAGTAAGCCCATGAACAATTTTGGAAAGTTGAGGTCACTAGGTTCAAAGGACGAAATGGCCCAATAAAATACAACTTCCAGAGAATGATTCCCATCATATAACTTTCTTTTCTCTAAGAATGAAAACGTCTAGCCACAATCTATGTCTCTATCCAGGTTAAGCTATTATTGTCTGAAGTACATCCAGGATATCTCTACTATTCACCGAGTGAAAACAAGGTAACTAGTTACATATTCCAGCAATAATTCAAGTAGTTTTCAGCGAGAAACTTGTGGAGAAAGGAAGAATTTTACTACATGCAAAAGGGGAAAAAAACACTAGCTGATGAGCAAACAAACATTGCAGCATGATGCACACAAGCTTTCAGTGTTACCAAAGATACCAAAGATCTCACCTTGAGGTACAACTCGACATTCCGTGCCTTAATCCGCTCAAGCAGCGCTATCCAATCAACACGGTTTGGCCGGAGATCCTCCTTCCACTCCTCAATGGCAGGCACCGGATCTCCTCTCCTCGGGTCAACCGATAGCAGCTGCTCCTCAGCCTTCTTCGCCCTCCCTTCTACAGCCTTGGCCTCCTCAGGCACAAAATGCGCCTCAGCCTCGGCCACTCGCTCTGCCACCTCAGCCCACTCTGGGTCAGACATGTCCAGCCCGTACATCGTGAACTTCACCTCTCCCTTCCTCTTCGGCAAAGCGGTCAGCTGCGGCACTGGCGCAGGCGCCGGGTTGGCGCCGGCCTCGGCATCGGCGCGCTTGTCATCAAGGCTGCGGTAGAACTCGACCTCATCGAGCTTCTCGCGGGCCCACTTGAAGCGGAGCTCCCGGAGCATGGCACCGCGGATGCCGACATCGACAGCGAACCGCGTCATCTCCTTGACCTCGTCGCAGTGAAGGTATTGGCGGAGGTCGGCGCGGACCTGATCCCGGCGCATAGCCTCGCGTACGGAGGCGCTGACCTCCCATACGGCCGCCCAGAGGTCGTCATTGAGCTCGATAGCATCGGGCCCCCGGTCGGACTCGGTGAGGGGGCACAGCACGGCGTCTGCGACGAGGCGGAGCATTTCGTCGAGCACGTCACGGTCAAGGTTGGGGAAGGCAACCGCGAGTCGCGGGCGGAAGGCAGCCACGAAGCGCGCGAGGAACTCGTCGAGGATCGGATCGGATGCCGGCTCCGACTCGGCGTTCGGGGTCAGGCTCGGTTCCGATTCGAGGATGCGGGAGACGAAGGGCGACGAGTCATGAGGTGGCGGTGGCGGTGGCGGCGGCGGAGGGGCATCGGCATGGATGTGCCGGAGGAGGAATGTTGTCGGCGCGCTTACAGGGGCGAGAGAAGCTGGAAGCCGTCGGGCAAGACGGGAGAGGGAGAGGAGGGCTCTCATGGCGGCCGTCGCCGTGGGGTAGCTCGCTGCGGCCTGCGGGGGAGGTGGCTGGTAAGAGAAGCGATGAGAAAAACCCTACGGCGACTGGGAGAACCGCGCCTCGATCTGCACCGTTGATCCACCGATCCGACGGATGTTTCTGCATGCTCCCCCTAGATTGTTTTTTTTTAAAAAAAAATCTCTCAGCATGCTTTTTCAGTCGACAGAATAGTTACATGTTTATAAGCAGATGTCGAATTGCCGCATGAGGTTCATCTATCCAAACGAAATTTTTTTCCTAACAAAATTTCTAGCTAGCCACAGAATTCAGTTACAATGACTAATAATAAAGTGAAAATCCTTCTAATGTACTATCTCTATCCTAAAATATAAGACATTCCAATAATTTAGAGAGTCAAAGTATCTTTATCCTAAAATATAAGACATTTCAAGAATTTAGAGAGTCAAAGCATCTCAAATTTGACTAACATATATGATAATATATTAATATTTATGATGTCAACTAAGTATCATTAGATTCTTTATCCATTATATTCTTAGAGTATAATTATGTGGTGTCATAAATTTTTATAATTTTCTTTATAATTATTGGTTAAACTTGAGATGTTTTGACTCACCAAGATTCTTGAAAGGTCTTATAATTTAGGATGGAAGGTGTTACCATAAGCCAAGAAAATCTCTCTTATTGGCCAATTGTTGTGCCGACAATAAACAAACTCTTAGAGCATCTCCAAAAGAATAGCTATTTCACTAGCTATACCTAAATTTACCTAAAATATCAGAAAAAAGCAGTCCAACAGCTTTGTCATATGACTCTAAAATAGCTCGTACGCTATTCCGTAAAAGTCGCTCGGGAGAATAGGCGAGCCAGCCTCGCTCGCCATCCGGGGTGGCTCTGCGTTTCCGCGTGGGCCTCGTCCTTCCTGTCTCGTACATATCTGTCTTGTGGCCCACGAGCGTATGACACGATGCGTACATCTTGCTGCACACAAAGCACTGAACTGTTCGCGCTCGGTCTCCTAAAAAAACGTCAAGCAACATCACGGATGCAGACTGCAGACCTTGAATATTCCTTGCTTCGATCCTTACCTTGGTCTTCTCCAGATTAATTTAGAAGCATTAGATGCACATAATCAAGAATCCGTAGATGAACATGTATCGACGAATAAAAAGACGATGCATAGTGACCAGCCCTAGCAGGTGCCCATGGTGCTGATATGTGTGGGTTCAAAAAATGAATAGCTAGCCTGATTTAGAGATTCTGCTACGGATGATATATCTTTGGAGAGTCTAAATAGTTTTAAAGAGCCAATTTAGAGATCTAAATTTAGATATATTGTTGGAGTCGCTCTTAGAGCTACTACTTCAGCCATGGCTGCATCCAGCATATGTGGGGTTTTTTAAGTTAGATGATGAGAGTCGAGATAAACACCTATTATTGGTGATTTGAATTCATCAAAGATAACACTCATTTTTGTTCCACCGTCTGCCCTAAAACTACCACTCTCGGTATGATTCTACGTTACGTCTATACTCATAAATTCAATTATAATGTTTAGATGTGTCTTGGAAATCACATTTGTATACTAACTTGATTTTGAAAAATAGTTGTTTGTATCAACTCATGAATTAGTAGTATTAAAACTTGAAAATAAAAAACAAGCCTATTACATAAGTTCTACTGTGTCAAGGGGTTCACGGCGCATTGACAAATGTCATTGGTTGGGGCCTCCCACCCAGGGTTCAAATCTTGGGTGCGACACTTTATTCTGGATTTATTCTACGATTTTCCGGCGTCATGCGTTCATAGGGGTGAGTGTGCGTGCGTGTTGAGCGTCTGCGTTGTACTGTGTAATCTCAAAAAAAAAAGATAAGTTCTACCGTTACCCTTTCTTATATTAATGGCAAATCTTTTTTCCTGATTTTAAATAGTTTCTATTTGTTTTTTGCATTGTTCATAAATGTTTTTGCTGTTCACACATTATAGAGCGGTCGCGGCGGCAACACATCTACTGGCCTAGTACATTTATGCTCCTAAAAATATTTTCATGTAGAGAAGGGAACGAGAATAATATTATTCAAATTATTTCATTGGTCATTTTCCCTAGTAGCCTTGGTTGGTGCAATGGATGTCTGAGCCCTATTGATACCAAAGTTGGAGTAGTCTTGAAACTAAATTTGTTGACTAACCCAAAATCTAAGACATGCTACAGGATCTATTGTTCTAAAAAACTAAACCAAAACATATATAAATCCATAAAAGAATTTTAACGGTTGAATAGTTGGATACAACATAAACTGGAGATTTACACATTTAACCTTTCAATTTCTCTCGACCATTGATGATCAAAGCTAATATCATCATTGGGAGTGTCTATGATACGGTCTAGTGATCTTGGGGAGTACGAGTGTGAGAGAGGAGGGTGAGGCTTGAAGATGTGACGTCGAACTAGCGGCGCCGTGGTTCGGCGTTGGGGTCATGGTTGTTGTTGACAATAGAGTGACGATGAATAACCCTGGGCACAAAATACCAAGAACCGAGAACCGAACCGAAAGTACCGAGAACCGAACCAAAAATACTGAAATCGAAATATTCGGTTCCGAGTTTCCAGGAACCGAGGTAAATTCGGTACTTTACCTCGAGGAACCGAATTTACCGAATTACCTGAATTTTGATGAGTTAGTGTTGCTATATTATTGATTATTCCATTGTAGACTATTATATTATGTATTTTTGGTACTCACTCTTATTGTCTTGTGGACATTTATACGTATATGTATTTTTTCACTATTATACTCTATAAAATTATGTCAAAATTAACTTTTGAACCTATTATTACATATATTTGTGATTAGTTCGGTACTGTTTGGTAAATACCGGAACCGAACCGAAAGTGTCGATACCGAATTACCTCGGTATCGAGTTTTTTTAGAAACCGATCGGTACCGATTTTGTGAGGAACCGAATTTACATGGGTACCGAAGAATCGAACCGATCGGTTCGGTAGTACCGAATACCCAGGATGAACGATGAACAATGGTTGGGCGCCAAGGGAGACGAGTGTCTCAATCCCAGGCTAAATGAAAGTGCATCTAGCCCTTTAGTGGGTTTTGGTGAATCGAGTGACAACACAATTAAAGGTCTAACAAGTTTGCTAAGTGTATCAAAGGTTCAACAAGAAAAGCAAGCTTGAGGGTATTCCACACAATGTTGAAATGAAGGTCAAATTGTATATTGTTGTATTGGAAGACTATGGAAACAATCTAGTTCAAGCAAAAGATAACAATGCAAATGAAATCAATGAAATGACTTCTATGTTGTGGGATATCATAGTATCATGTGAAAGCAAGCATGTTTGGCAAATGGCAAATGAGACATAAGTTGACAGGTATGGATTGGTCTCTATATTGGCTTGCTTTGCATGAACAAGAAGAGTTGGATAGTGGACTAGTGTTGATCAAGGAATAAATAATGAATCAATAGTGCATTAGTGAGAAAACACCAAGCAAAGGTCAAATGACAAAGGAGACAATGTATATTAGATATAAGATGGTCTCTACTTTAGTTGACTTGTATGGACAAAGATTTGGAAAATCACTTTGCATCAATATGATCAAGCTAGAAGTATGAAGATAGAGATTGAAGTGAGTAATAGGAGTGTCAAGCCAAAATAAGGAAGATCTCAGGTATTGTGAATTGGTTTGACCATATTTATGTGGAGTCTCATATATTGAAGTTTGATTGATCTCAACATTCATATCTACAAGATATTCAAGCAAGGATCACAATATTGAAGAAATGATTTTCAATGAATGTTTAAAATGATGTGACTTAAGTATGGCTTGATAGGGTGAAGATAGCAAGGAAAGGACTTCGAGGTACTAAGCAAAGGTGAAGGTCAAGGAGACCGAGATACTATGGCTAAGGTGAAGAAGAGAGTACTTGCATTGAGTCGAAGTACTAATCAAGCTATGAGGAGTTATATTATGTTGAGGATCAATTTATTAGTGGAAGTGACTTGAAGCCATGGGCTGAACTCATATGTGTTGAAAGATTCAAGTCACAAGCTCTAAGGTGTGTTTTCTCATAGAGATGAGATAAGGATGATTGCAAACACATGCTCAAGGTATTACAAGAATGAGGACAATATATTCAATGGTGCAGCCCCAAATTATCAAAGGATACGGTGACCAACTCCAAAGCATTTAAATTATTTGATGTTTTGAATTTGAGTTTAGAAAAGGCCGTACTAGAAAGGGGGATGCAATGTGCATGCTTAAATGTGCAACCAAGTGCTCAAATTCCACCAAACATCCTCTCATACCTTGCCCAGACTCCCTGCAAAATAGTTTTTTGATTCGGAGCATTTTTGGACAGCGCAGCAGTGCTGTTTCCCAGAGCAGCAGTGTTGCGGTCCAGCAGTGCCGGGCCTTGGTCCAGCAGTGCCGCGACTTAAAGTTACCGTTGGACAGCAGGGAGTACTTCTATTCCCTTCCTGCTGCCCCCAACGGTCATCTCGACTATTCCCTTCCCTAGTGCTCTCAACAGCAGCTCTCTTCCTCTCTCTAACTCCATTGGAGCCCCTCAAGCTTCTCCTTTCTCTCCAATCCTTTGAGAGATTGAGCCTCCAAACTCAATTAGAGAGCAGCCCAAACTGTTCTTCATCGTCTAGAGCACTTGGTTCGCGTTCAAGCCGGTGGATTGCATTCGTTACTCTTGGAGCTTGCTCCTAGCCGGCTAGAGCGTCGTCTGTGGAGCTTGCCAACTTGTGTGGCAGCCCCGGGAGGTTTGTAACCATCTTATTGCAGCTAAGAAATCACCCATCACTTCAAGAGTTCACTCTCTTGATTTGAGAACGAGGGAAAGGCAAGCCTTGTGTGGCGAACCTCAACAACGTGGACTTAGGTCAGCCTTGGTGGCGACGCTAAACCACAGGATAGATCTTGTGTCACCTGTGTTTGTGTTGTTTGCTTTACTTGCATTTGTCCTCAAGGTGGTTTCTAGGGTTTGGTCCCGATCTACTTGGTGGGTGTGTTGCTACCACTTTCAAGTGGTGCTAGAGGTTCCCTACACCTCTAGAAAGGTTTTCATTCAAGCACAATTTCCATTCTAGTTATACTTTTTGAATTGTGCTCAGTTCTATCCTGGTGACCAGCACTGTCGCCCCAGAGAGCAGCAGTGTCGGACCCAAGGCCGGCAGTGCCGGACCTGTGCTAACAGAAAAGTGTCAAGTTGTTTTAAACATGCCTATTCACCCCCCCTCTAGTCCTCCTAGGCGACATCAAGGTCCTTTCACTAAACCTGATTCCTTCATTACGATCAATACTTAAACAGATCAAGCTAACTACCCTGCTACTTTCAATGACGAATTACTTGGACTAATTGAAATTGAGTATTCTAAGGCCCTGTTTGGTTCTCATAAGTCACGTGACTTATAAGTTAGGTGACTTAAAACCAGTGACTTATAAGTCATGTCTGTTTGGTTTCCAATGACTTATAAGTCATGCATAATAGGGGTGGAGTGTGGTCCCCAAGCAAAAAAAGTGTGGTCCCATGTGAAAAGGAGTGACTTATAAGTTTTAACTTGAGGTGGATTAACTTATGGACTTATAAGGGTGACTTATAAGTTGAGGTGTTTGGCAAAATAAGTCACTTTTTTCACTTTTGGACTTATAAGTAGGTGACTTATTTGGAACCAAACATGGCCTAACTAAATGAAACTAATGATCCTACAATCTAGGATCAGATAACTGAAGAGAGCCTTTTTTGTTGCCGCAACGGCTGCATCCTCAGCCGCTTCCGCGTTCCTGGCGACTGTAGACTTAGCCGGTCATAACAGTCTACGAGCATCCATCTTTAAAATAGTAGTAAACACAAACTGACATGGCGCACCTACGGTCCTCTACATACCCTAGCCCAGCCTAGGTGTCAGTCATAGAGTAGTATTGTCGGTGTTATGACCCAGGGGGTCAAGACCACCAACTAGTAAATTTGTATATTGCGTGCTCCCTCTCCCAGACGTGATGCAAGAAGAACACAAGATTTATCCTGGTTCGGGCAAAGAAGGCCCTACGTCCAGCGGAGGAGGATGGATTGTATTATCTTGCACCGAAGTGCTCGTACAGGGAGTACAAGCTGGTTTACACGAGGGTGCTCAGGATGAGCTGAGGCCTAGGACTAGCAGGGCTACCCTAGGTGGTCGGTTGGTGGATTGCTTGAGATGTTGATCAAGCAGGTAAGGAGTGGTGTTGCGAGTGTGGGCGGATGTCCGATGATCTGACCCTCCGCTCGGCTTGGAGGTGGAGTTCTGTGTCTCTCTCTGTGTCCTCTCCCTTCCACTATCCCAGCGTTCCCTTTTATAGACCAAGGGGAGGCACGGGAGTATAGGGGTCTTAGACTGTAGCGGCAGGGAGGTGTGTCCATGGCGCAATGCTTGCGGTGGGACGTCGACCGCTGTAGCGGCGTGGCCTCCCCGTCCTTCCGGTGTTTCGGGGCATGGCGATAGCAGACTGGACACCGCCGTACAGCATGGCGCAGTACGGCTGGCCTTCTGTAGATGGGTACGAGTCCCATAGTTGATGCGGGACGGACTGGACGGGAGCCATGCCGGAGTGGTTGAAGACGATGGTCGAGCTCCCTGGTCGAGGGGGGTCGAGGCCAGCGTGACCCTGTCGTATCCCTAAAGACACAGTCGAGGGATGTCCTGTTCATGGCTCGAGGGGGTGCCTCTGGATTCCGTACCTACGATGTGGCTACAGTGGCCACATGGTTGACGGAAGTCCCGGGCATGGGCGGCGAGTTGATGGATTTGACTGTGGTAGTGGGCGTCCATGGCGTTAGGCGGGGTAGGTAGGCGCATTGGATCCCCTTTACCCCGTACCGGGAGCAGGTAAGTCGATTGAGCCTCCTGCTCGCGGGTCGTTCGTTCGACCCCCTGTCCGTCATTCGAGGGGTCGAGGCGGAGGGGTCGTTCGTTTGACCCCTGTCCGTCAATCGGGGTCGAGGGGTTGAGGTCGAGGGGGATTCGATCGACCCCTCTTCCGTCATTTGAGGGGTTAAGGAGAGGCGGAGGGGTCGTTCGTTCGACCCCTGTCCATCAGTCGAGGTAGAGACGGGGGTCGTTCGTTCGACCCCTGTCCGTCAGTCGAGGTAGAGGCGGGGGGGGGGGGTCATTAGTTCGACCCCTATCCGTCAGTCGGGGTAGAGGCGGAGGGGGATCCCTCCTGCTGTTTTTCCAGTAATGGGTCGGCCCATGACTGGTCACTGTTGCCGGTGAGGGAGGCCTTTGCGTAATGGGTCTTTCTCCATTGACTTGAACGGCTGATCAGATTCTGCCTTAAAAATGGTTGCTATGTTGAGCTTTAGATTATCACACGTTTAGGGTACCCCTTACCTTTGTACCCGACAGTAGCCCCCGAGCCTCTATGCGGATAAGAAGAATCCGTATAGGGGCTTTTGCCGATGATCTGCAGGGTTAGTAAAAGGTCTGATTCTCTGTGGGGTGCGCGCGAGTGCACCCCGCGGGGTTAGCTCCCGAGGCCCCAAAGGAGTGATTAAGAACTCCTATGGGAGCTTTGACGTGTGTTCTATCGAGGGGAGTTAGGATTACCTGGAGTCATAGCGCCCTATCGAGTGGTTGATTATGTTCGCCGGGCTACGAGCGTTTCACTTCCTTGGGAAGGGGGTGCTCGAGGGCGGCTGTCGAAACCCTTTCGAGGGCCAGCCTTCGCTCCCTCGAGCGTTAAACTAGAGTCATAGTGCCCTATCGAGGGGTCAACTCTGTCTGCCAGGCTACGAGTGTTTTCGACCCTCTTTCGTCGAGGGGTGCCGTGCATAGTCTAGCCCTCGAGCCTCGTGTGGCTGGGCTTTCACTACCTCCTAGCATCCTTCCCACGGATCCTTGCACTCGGATTGTGGGGCGAAGAGCATCGTGCTATCCTCGTTAGGATGAGCCTCGAAGTCCTTTGTGAGCTGGTAACGAGTAGAAATCCGTAATGGATAGAAATCCAAGTGAGAACTCGTGCCCCATTTGATAGGGGTCGATAGAGGCCCTAAGGCGTTCTCATTAAGCAAGACCGCGTGGATTACCTAGGTGCCAACTCCGTTCGATGGGAGTTGGTGGCTCGATGCCTCCCGTCGTAGGGATCCTTGGGTATTCCCTGGTTATGCCTTGGATATGTCCCGGGGGGCCTTGAGAGTTCGTTCTCGAGCTAGGGGCTCACGCCGGCCCCCCTGGGTCATCCCTGACTCGAGTACTCGAGGGCGGCTGTCGAACCCCGTTCGTGGGGCCAGCCTTCGCCCCCTCGAGATTTGGGGGTGGACCGGAGTCCATAACGCTAGGTCCTCCCTGACCTCAGGTACTCGAGGGCGGCTGTCGAGCCCTGACCGAGGGCTAGCCTTCGCTCCCTCGAGATTTTGACGGACGGGTCGACGTCCGTTGCTTACCTCCGAAGATAACGCCCACTGTTGCACGTTGTCCGCCGTAGGCACGCCTTTTTGGGAGATGTCCGTTCGACTGCAGTCGTAGCAGGCATAGGGTGCGGCATGGAGTGCGGCGCGGAGCCCGATAATGCGACGGGTGTACCCTATCCTGTGGAATACGAGGGGGCGGTAGGTGGGCGCATTAAATGCGGAGATTTTACCTGTCTTTTTGTTGGATCAGCCCGTTGGGCTTCCGGTTATAAATACTGGTGGTAGAGAGTCGGCTCCCTCACGCTTGCCGTTGCCTTCGCTGCCTCCTTCTTCTCGCCATTGCCTTCGTCGCCCACCGAGCCGGATCTCTGCGTGCGCGAGAGTAGGGAGAGGAGAGATTGGCAACATATCTTCCACCCCTGCATCCGAGCGCATCCGCTTCCCTGCTCCCATGGCTAGCTACAGCTTGCGCAGACCTGATGCCTAGCTCCCATCGTCGGCGACCACGGGGCATTTGAGAGATTTGGTGGAGAGCGGCCTTCTCCGACCTATCACCTCCACGGACCAGCCGGAGTGGATAGCGCTGCCGAGGGAGGACGCTGAGCCCAACCCGCCGGAGGGTTACGTGGTCAGCTTCGAAGCTTTCCATCGGGCGAGGCTGGGATCCCCCCCAACCGTCTTCTACGCGGGATCCTCCAACACTACGGCGCGAAGCTCCAACACCTCTCCCCCAACGACATTTGTCATGCGGCGGTCTTCACCACCGTGTGCGAAGGATACCTGGGGATGGAGCCGCATTGGGAGCTGTGGCTCCACCTGTTTGAGGCGAGCCTGTTCCACGCTTCGGCCGGGAGCGGTAGCCGTAGGATGGTCAGGGCAGGGTGCTGCAGCATCTCCCTCAAGAGGGCAGACTGCTGGATCCCGGCGAAGCTTACGTTGAGCCACTCAGGATGGCACTCCGGGTGGTTCTACCTGAGGAACGATGACGGTCTGTTCCCCGCCTACACCGGGAGGACGATCGACTCGAGGCCCGACCACTGGAGGTACGACGTCGAGCAGAAGAAGCACAAGCGTCTCGACCACCTGCTTGGCGCGATCGCCCGTCTGAAGAAGGCGGGGCTTACGGCGGCCATCGTGGAGTCGGCGTTTCATCAGCGGCAAGTCGTGTTGTTGATGGCTCGCCCGCTACGTCTCAACAAGATGCGCCCGGGGATAGGTCTCACAGGGTGCCGCCTCGTGGAGGACGAGCTGCCCCTTGAGAGGGTGGTCCGTCGAGTACGCGCCTCCTTCGCCGGCGCGTTCGAGGTGGAGAACGTTGCCAGCGTCCCCATGATGCCAGACCAGGGCCACGTCCAGCTGGTACAACACCTCTTTTCTCTGTCAATGCCCTCTTGTCTGTCTTGTTTGTCTCCCTTGCCTGTGTCCTAACCGCCTAGCGTTCCCTCAGGGGAACATCGTCTTCCGGAAGTCGCTGCCACCGGTGAAGGAGGAGTGGAACAACTCCCAGGTGAGATGCCTTCAGGCCGAGCAGGACGAGGCCAAGAAGGATAAGGGCAAAAAGGCCCGAGAGAAGGAGGAGCGTGAACAGCGCTGGGCACGGCAGAGGCGGGCCAACCTTCCCGAGGAGGAATCCCCGTCAGAGGAGGATGAGGGGTCGAGCAACGATGAGGTTGTTAAAGATGATGTCATGACGTGACGGTATCGGGTCAGGCCTATCGCTTTTGACCTGACGGGTATCGTCCTTATGCAGGAAGAGGAGCCGGAGCAGGAGGAGGAGGCCGAGCCGCTGCGAGGGCTCGAGGAAGAAAGAGCGGTGCCCAAGCGTCAGGGGGCGGGCACCAGTATTGGAGGAGGAGAGGGGTCGACGTGGAGGTCGGCGCCAACTGTCAGAATTGAGTCGTGGGACGAGCGCCCCGCGGCTCTTCAAGGTGAAGTGCTGCGGCAGACGCGTAGCCGTCCGTCGCGGTCGCCGTCGAGAGGTCGGTCGAGCACGCCCCCGGCGCCTACTCGGTCGAGCGCACGGGCATCAGGCCCGTCGACCCAGGAGGAGACTAGGACGGTGGCGACGAAGACGCCGTTGGCCCCTGCCAATGATACGGTGCCAGGAGCAGCCTCAACCCCTGCCGCGGCCAGCGCTGGCGGGAGAAGTGGCTCCCGACGTGCCTCGCAGAAGCCCCCAAGCGGCTCGAGTTCCACTGGTCGGACCCCCGTGATTCCGCTGGGGTGAGTTGCTTTTCTATCGATTCCGAGTATTTTTCGTTGATTATGACTTGTGCTTACCGTCGCATATGAGTTCCTTTCTCAGGGCGAAGCACTTGTCGGAGGACGCGACCCCCACCCTGGCCAAGAGGCTGAAGGCGGAGGCCGTGGCCAAGATGGCCGTCGGGGCCAGTCCTGCCGCCTCATCCCCTTCGACCCTCGCCCCAGGTGCGGCGTGGGCGGCCAAGGCGCGGGAGGCGATAGGGCGCGGGCAGGTGTAGGCCGTCGCGGAGCGAACTCGAGCGGAGGAAGAGGCGGGTCGACCTGTCGCATCGGCAGGGTCCGTCGGAGTGGCGGTCGAGGCCGTGCTCACCGCTCCGTCGGAGGGGGGTACGCCAGCAGCCTCGGAAGGCGTGGAGCTAGCGTCGACGACGGCCGTGATTGAGGGGGTTGAGCCCCAAGCCGCCGTAGATATGGAGGTGGTCGACTTGACCTCCACCGGCGAGGAAGAGATGCCGGAGCGCCCGGCGACGACGCGGTGGCCCGAGAACCTCGCGTCGTGGGAGGCGCATCAGCGGCGCGAGCGCGAAAAGATGGCGCAGGAAGAGGGGGGTGCGGTTGTTGCTGCACCGGAGGTGCCGCCGTCGGTGGAGACCCTTATCGAAGGGGCCTCGGCGCCGCTCCCCGAGCCTGTTGAGGAGGGAAGACGGGCCAAGGAGCTCAGGGCGACGCCCGCGGCGGAGACGGCGACGGTGGCAGAGATGGTGGTGGTGACGACCCCTCGGTCGGAGCTAGCGGGGGCTGTCGTGGCACTGCAAGGAAGCAGCGCAGCGGACGTGAGGATGTCCGAGGTGGCTGCTCGGCTTGTCGTCGAGGTTGGGCAACCATCTGCTTGAGGTGCTTCGCCCCCTGGCTCGGTCGTGGTGGAGAAAGGAGATGTGCTGCCAGACCATGGCGAACCCACCGTGCTAGAGGCTAACATGAGTTTCCTCTACCGCCCAGGGTTATTCCCGCGGTGGGGGACCCCTCCACCTCCAAGTGATGACCTGGAGGCGTCGATGGCGGCCCTCCAAGACCACGTGATGCGCAGATTCTTCAAGCTCGACGACCAAGCCGAGCTCGGGGAATGGGAGCACATGGAGGAGTTCCGGGCGTGGCTCGACCACGTGATGCGTGTGGCCGTGGGAGTCGCGTCCGAAGACTTGTACAAAGGAATAAACGTAAGTTTCGTCCTTTCCCTTTCGATTTACCTTGGTTATTTTGCTGTCGTTTGTTGTGACCTTCCTTTTTATCCTTGGTAGATGCTGAGGGCAAGGTCGCACGACAAGTCCCAGTTCATCCTGCGGACACAGGAGCTATGGCGTCAGCTCCCCTTCCTCCGTGCTTCGCTAGAGAAGGCGGAGGCGAAGGCCGAGGCCGCCCAGGCGAAGGTCGAGGTGGCGGCCGCGCAGGAGGGGGCCAAGGCCGCCCAGGAGGAGGCCTCCCGGGCGCAGACGAGGCCCAAGGCCGCCCTCAAGGAGGTTGTCAAGGTTGGGCAGCAGCGGGACGCTGCCCGGGAGGCCCGGCGTAAGGCAGAGGAGGAGTCCACCCAGCTGAGGGAGGAACTGGCTTGAGCGGCGGAACGTGTCCGGAAGCTCTATGCTGATGTTGACACCGTCTCCCGCGACCGCGACGCGCTGGGTGTCGCGGAGGAGAAGGCTCAAGCCCAAATTGCCGCTCTTTGGGAGGTAGCGGCTAACCGGAAGAGGGCCCTCGATGGTACTGGCAAGATCATCGAGGACCTCCGGGCTAAAAACAGCGACCAAGCTGCGGAGCTCATTGACGTCTGCCACCAACTTTAGAGGGCTGAGCAGGACTACGTTACCCTGGAAGCACACGCCAAAGGTGAGTTTTTTAGAAGTGTTATTGAGCTCGCTTGGTTTCGACCCTTCCCCTGCTTTTTGGTTTTGATGGAGCCCTCTATTTGTTCTGGCAGAACTCGAAGGGGACAAGGCTCGAGCCCATGAGGATCTGACCAGTCTTCAGAACCTCCTCGAGGCAGAGACAAACCTGAACGAGAGGCTTGGGGATGCCATCTCCTCCTTCTGTGACGGCGTGGGTGTCGAGCCAGAGCTGCCAGTTGCGGGAGACGTGCGTGGGGATTCCCTCTTGTGCCGGCTCTTTGCCGCGACCCGTGGAGTGACGGAGCAGGTCCGTGCTGCCCTTCACATAGGCGTGAAGTAGGCGCTCGCGGTCGTCCGCTTGGGGTACTCCTACGACCTCGACGTCATTGTCAGCGGCTTCGTCGTCGACCCGAGGCTGACCGATGAAGCGAACATGGCGAGATGCCATGAGCTGATCGACGCCGTAGAGGTGCCCGATGGTGAGTTGGCGAAGCTGTTCGAGGCCGAGGTGCTTCCCCCGCCGGACGACGATGGCGATGAGTAGTCGAGGCCTATGAGCCAAATCTAGACAAGAAGGTCCATGTAATAGATTAACTTTTGTGACAATATGATGTCGAGCCCCTGGGGGCTTCTTAACTTTAATGCATTTTATTCGAGATGCATCTGGGTGTTTTTATTTCTCGAGCTGTCTCTATTTCTCTTTGCCTGAGTCGTTGCTTGTGGACTAAGTATTTGACGCACACTCATATCCCTGGAGGGGGGGAGCGAGTGGGGGTACCATAGCCCTGAGGCGTAGGAGAGTCCCCGGCTCGACAGCCCTCGACCCTTAGGGAGTTCGAGGCGTTTTTTACTTAGCCGTGAAGCGTACTCGGGGCGAAGGTGGAGAGAGAAGGCCGAGTTTCGAAAAAACGTTCAAGTTTTTAGAGGACTTAGGAGGGGGGTACCCCCTGTCATCCCCCGAGGGAAGTTTTTGCCGGAGCAGAGTCGAGGCTACCTCAGAGTTATGAATGAATGTAAAATGTATTTCGAGAACATTTTATTCATTCATAATGCGATAAATGTACATAATGTAGAAAATGTACAAGGCCTCGAGGCCTTAGGGGTAAAAGCGACGTAGTTGTTCGATGTTCCATGCGTTGGTGAGGATCTCGCCCTTGTCGTTCTTCAGCTTGTAAGTCCCTGGCTTTAGCACCTCTGCCACGATGAAGGGTCCTTCCCAAGGTGGCGTCAGCTTGTGATGCCCCTTGTTTCTTTGTCGACGACGCAACACGAGATCGCCGACTTCGAGGTCCCTTTTGCGTATGTGCTTTTCGTGGTAGCGCCGCAACGTCTGCTAGTACTTTGCCGATTTGAAGAGGGCCACGTCCCGGGCTTCCTCGAGCTGGTCGAGGGAGTCCTCTCGGACTGTTGCGTTGGCTTGGTCGTTATAGGCCTTTATTCAAGGGGACCCATACTCGAGGTCAGTGGGGAGGACGGCCTCGGACCCATAGACCAAGAAGAACGGGGAGAACCCGTGGTCGACCTGGTGTCGTTCGGAGACTCCATAGGACAGAGGGCAGCTCATCGACCCATCTCTTGCCGTGTTTGTTTAGCCGGTCGAAGATCCTTGGCTTGAGGCCCTGTAAAACCATACCATTGGCGCGCTTGACCTGGCCGTTAGTTCGAGGGTGGGCGACTGCAGACCAGTTCAACTTGATGTTGTGGTGGTCACAGAAGTCCAAGAACTTTTGGCCGGTGAACTGCGTGCCGTTGTCGGTGATGATGGCGTTGGGGACCCCGAAGCGGTGGATGATGTCGGTGAAGAATAACACAACTTGTCGAGATTGAATGTTGGCGATGAGTCGAGCCTCGATCCATTTCGAGAACTTCTCTATGGCCACGAGGAGGTGGGTGTGGCCACCTTTGGTTTTCTTTAGGGGGCCGACCATGTCGAGCGCCCATACTGGGAATGGCCAAGTTATGGGTATCATCTGAAGAGCTTGGGCGGGTAGGTGGGTCTGCCTGGCGTAGAATTGACATCCCTTGTAAGATCGAACGAGTTTGGTAGCATCGGCGACGGCTGTCGGCCAGTAGAAGCCTTGTCGAAAGGCGCTTCCTACCAGCGTTCTTGGCGCCGCGTGGTGGCCGCAAGCCCCCGAGTGTAGGTCCTTCAGTAGTGCCCTCCCCTCCTCGAGGGTGAGGCAGCGTTGAAGACTTGAAGTACACCGGTAGGGCTGCGTCGATACAGCTCGCGGCCATCCCCATAACAGACGTAGGTTTTGGCGCGTCGGGCTATGCGTCGGGCTTCAGTGCGGTCCTCTGGGAGCTCGCCCCGTATCAGATACTCGAGGTAGGGTGTGCGCCAGTCCATCGAGGGGGTTGGTGTTGCGGTTGTCTCGTTGATCTCCATGACCTCTCCTCCATTTGAGGGAGGATCGGTCGAGGAGGAAGGGTCGATCCCTTGCTCGAGGGCGGGAGCCCCCGAGCCTAGGTCGACGGACGGCTTGTGAAGGTCCCTCGAGAAGACGTCGGGAGGGACTGTACCTCGAGTGGATGCGGTTTTGGCTAGCTCGTCAGCGGCTTCGTTGTACCGGCGGGCGACGTGGTTGAGCTCGAGGCCGTAGAATTTGTCCTCGAGCTTTCGGACCTCTTTGCAGTAGGCTTCCATCTTGGGGTCGTGGCAGCTCGAGGCCTTCATCACCCGGTCGATCACAAGCTGCGAGTCCCCTCGAACGTCGAGGCGTCGAACCCCGAGCTCGATGGGCGATGCGTAGACCGTTGACAAGGGCCTCGTACTCGGCTACGTTGTTGGAGGCGGGGAAGTGGAGGCGGATGACATAGCGCATGTGGACCCCTGAGGGTGATATGAAAAGCAATCCGGCGCCTGCCCCCGTCTTCATCAACGATCCGTCAAAGTACATGGTCCAGAGCTCGGTCTGAACTTGCGCCAGGGGTAGTTGAGTATCGGTCCATTCTGCAATGAAGTCTGCCAATACCTGAGACTTGATGGCCTTCCGAGGGGCGTAGGAGAGAGTTTCCCCCATGAGCTCGACCGACCACTTTGCGATTCTCCGAGACGCCTCCTGATTCTAGATTATCTCTCTGAGGGGGAAAGACGAGACCACAATAACTGGGTGGCCCAGGAAATAGTGTTGGAGCTTGCGTCGAGTGAGGACGATGACATACAACAGCTTCTGAATGCGAGGGTATCTCATTTTGGTTTCTGAGAGCACCTCGCTTATGAAGTAGACGGGCCTCTGCACCAGCAGGGTGTGTCCCTCTTCTGCCCTCTCGACTACTATGGCAGCGCTGACTACCTGGGTAGTTGCTGCAACATAGAGCAAGAGGAGCTCGGCTGGGCTTGGGGGCACCAAGATAGGTGGCGAGGTGAGTAAGGCTTTGAGTTTGGAGAGCGAATCCTCGGTCTCGACGGTCCATGTGAAGTGTTCTATTTTCTTTAGGAGGCGGTAAAGGGGTAGTGCCTTCTCTTCGAGCCGTGAGATGAACCGGCTGAGGGCGGCGAGGCAACCCGTGACCCTTTGTACGCCCTTAAGGTCGTTGATCGGGCCCATCCTAGTGATGGCGGTTACCTTCTCAGGGTTGGCCTCGATCCCGCGCTGGGAAACTATGTACCCTAGGAGCATGCCTCGAGGGACCCCGAAGACACACTTCTCTGGGTTTAGCTTTAGGTGGTTTGCCCTGAGGCACCCAAATGCGATTTCAAGGTCCCTGACTAGGTTCTCGACTGTTTTGGATCTGACCACGATGTCATCGACGTAGGCCTCGACGGTCAGCCCTATGTGTTTTCCAAAGACATGGAGCATGCATCGTTGATATGTGGCCCCGGCGTTTTGCAAACCGAAGGGCATAGTGAGGTAGCAAAACATGCCAAAGGGGGTGATGAAGGAGGTTGCGAGCTGATCGGACTCCTTCATCTTTGTTTGGTGATAGCCAGAATACGCATCAAGAAAGCATAGAGTTTCACATCCCGCAGTGGAATCTACTATTTGATCAATACGTGGTAATGGAAAAGGAACCTTAGGACATGCTTTATTTAAACTAGTGTAGTCTACGCACATTCTATCCTTTCCATTCTTTTTCTTGACAAGTATAGGATTTGCTAACCACTCGGGATGATGTACCTCCTTGATGAACCCGGCCTTCAAAAGCTTGTCGACCTCCTCCCCAATAATTCTGCGCTTCTCAACTTCGTTTTTCACCGCGATGAATATGAAAGTTGTTCTAGGCTATCTTACGGTCACCATATGCTTGCTTAGAGCTAAGGAAGACAAGTGTGCACCACACCTAGTTCATGAAGCTTTCCTAAGTCAAGTTACTAGTCTCAACCCCTCTTAATAGTACGGTCAAAGATCAAATAGAAGCCCTATCTATTTCTAAGTGCCCTTCATCACCTTATGGCACTTAGCCTATCATTCTAGGGTCTTCATCATGTCTCTATGAAATCCGAAATGATATCCATCTTGGGGCTAGGTGACACCCATTGATGCCCATTCATGTTGATCACTATGGCTAGGCTACTCATAGCCTCTGCAAAACACACGTTAGCCATAATAATTGCTAATTTTCGTTAATCACCAAAACCAATAGGGCCATGATTCTTCAAACTCGGAGAAGACGCTAGACAGGCCCGACTCTCCTCCAGGATCTCCTCAGTCTCTTCCAACTAGCATAGCACTACTGCAGAGCTACGCTAAGCTAAGTAGTTTCTCCAATGAGGCATGAATGATAAGGGAGCTCTAGGAGTCTATTTATAGCTAGAGGTGGAGTAGGGGCTACTCCGGTGCCACCTCAGCGATCCGCGCCACCTTCATCAGCCACCGTAGGATCAAACCGTCATTGTAACCGTCTTAGATCAACGGTGGAGATCAAGTGGATGCATGGCGACATGCAGGAAGGCGGTGGAGACCTTGGGGCACCTTTTGGGCACCTGGGTGTGGTCGGCCGACCACCCCATAATAGGTGGGCCCTGCCACTTCTCCAGGAGGTGTCCCCACTGCTTAGGGAGCATGTGGGTGGCCTGGTGGGCCCATTGAGGGGTTGGCCGACCCCCCTATGGGGTCCCTGGCCCACCTCTGTCTCTTGTATGCTGGTCCCACTTGTCATATGTGTTGGGTGTTTGTTCTGAGATGTTTTGTCACGCTTATCTCCTTGATGTGGCCCCATGGATCCTTGTGATGTAAATCTGAACTGTTGAGAGGTAACACATTTGGATCCAAGAGGTAGAAAGTGCTTTGGAGAGTGTTACTTGGATTATGGGGCTTGGGATGCCTAGTGGCCCCACAGGGTGGTCGGCAGACCCCCTAAGTGGGCCCACTAGCTCCCAAAAGTCCCCATTTGTCATTACCTGCACTCAAATAGTCAAGGGACATGTGGAACTAGTTATTGGGTAAAATATGTTCATGTTATGCTCATTTTCCTTCGAATATGAGGATGTTGACGGTATTTTGATAGTGACAAAATAGCTCATATTTACCGTCAACAAGATCCCCCATACTTACCTCTTTGCTCGTCCTTGAGTAAAGGATAAAAGTTAACATAACCATGATATTCAAAGTATAAAGCAAGCATAAAGATTTACTCAAGACATTTGTCATAATAATGGGATATGTGGTATTGTCTAACATATATCCTTGAGAGTTTGAAAAATGGAATAGTTCTCAAAGCAAAGTCATCTTCCCAAATCATATTTTAGTACTTGGAGTTTTTAATAAGTTTTTCAAAAGAAAGCTCATAAGTCAACTTACTCCTCATATAGCACTCTAGATCGCTCAACGTGTATGAATCCTTACCAAGGCATAACATGAGGTTGCCTTCTTTTTATATTCCTACTTCTAAAAGGCTTATGTGGAGCTTAGGTAGGGATAAACAATGTAGAATACTTACCTTGCATGTATTGTAAAGTTAAATTCCGGCTCCAAGGAGAGAAATGTCATACTCTTAGATCAAGATGTGCAAGTGTGTGGAAACATAGCAAATGATCAATACTCCTTTATATGATCTCTCTTTCTTAACTTATTATTTTGAGACATAACTATCTTTATTTTTCTATGAGCTTTGATATGCTCATCACCATCATTTTTTTGCATAGTCTATGTCTCATTTACTAGCACATACTAGAGAGAGGATTTTCTATTAGAACATGAAGCATGAACTATGTGGGAAATGTAAGGCATGTTTCTGCGTACTTCCAGTGTAGAAGCAACATGTATATGTGTCGTGTACGTGATCTTGATCTTGGGAGCATGATAAATCTCTCAACAAGGGTCACAAAACTTGACCAAACTCAACACAAAGTAAGCATTTTATGTAGAAATCTTATATCATGAAAGAGCATATATGGCTTTGGTAGGAATTTTCTCACTATAGAGGAGTAGTGACATTATAGTTTTATGACGTTTTCAAAAATTAATCTCTAAGAACCTTAAATAGATAGGGTATGAATCATGAGCCGAGAACTATATCACATTAATCAACAACTTAGTCAATATGGTTTCCTATCAAGATGTTTTTCCAACTAGCATAAGTAAAAGCAAGAGTTCATCTTTATGACGCTTTTACCCTCAAAACGTCATAGATCATGTCACTTTTCAAATTTTAGTTTCAAATGCGATCTTCTTGTTTTTATTCAATATTAAAGGGGAAATAAATTGATCAATTAAATTTATGATGAAATAAAATTTTATTTTATTTTATTATTATTTTTATTTTTATTTAAAAGGGGAAATGAGTAAAACAAATAAAAAAACATAAAGGAAAAGGGAAGAGACGTGGCAAACCAGACAGAATGGATGTTGAAGTTGAGTGGACGCTGGCTGGTGGGCCCGGGCCTTCTAGGTGCGGTCGGCCGACCCCACCTCGGGCCGTTTGGCCACTTCGGTCTCTGCATTAGACTCCCTTACCTTTGAATATTGTTTTGCTCTGTTAGTTCTGAATTTTGGCCTCTAAGGTGCATCGACCGATGCACAAAAGTGGCCTAGTAGGTCCAATTTTCTTGTGGAATGTGTCATGGCCATGTACATCATGATTCCATGGTCGAAATGATATGTTGGGGTGTTGACCGATACCCCCCATACTTGTTTCAGTGCATACTGTAACACAAGACAGAGAGAGATCAAATGCAGGGGTTCTGCTGGGGTAAGATACCAACAGAACCAAGAGTTTCATTTCTCATTGATAGCTTAGGCACATGTTCATTGATCCATGAGTGATAGACTATCAAGACTAAGTATCTTGTTGCTATGAAGGGCTAAGGTGATCCAAGGGAGAAGATGGAGAGAGAAAGTCCTATGGCCTTAGCATAAGGGATGGCGAGCATCTCTTCATGCTCTCTTCTATCAGGGCCATGAGGCAGGTTGTGCCGATGGCTCTAGAGAATGACTAAGGAGACGGAGGGGCAAGGAGATCCTCTCTCTCAACGGCTGTGGATAAGCGCTTGAACTTTGTATTAGTGATAATGCGAAGATCATTAAAGCTATCTTCAAGACCTAAACACGCCATTCTCTCCTTAGAAACCCTTTCTTCTAAGTTGGTAATGCTCTCTTTGGCAACAACACGTAGAAACTTTTCCATATCGCTCTTTTGATCTTCTTCTTGGTGAAGCCATGGTGAGGTCAAGGAAGGTGAGAAGGGAAACAAGAGGAGATGGAATTTCTACTGGTGGTGAAAAAGAATATGGTAAGAGGAGGAAGAAGGAGAGGGAGAGGTTAAGAAGAGAGAATCCAACGTCCTTCGCCTCTATTTTCACTTGGATCATGCCGGAAACAGGATAGGAATGTTGGTCCAATGCTCAGGAGCAACGTGCAAGGCTGAAGGGCTAAAACCCCGGTCGGCCGACCGCTTTTTGGAAGGTTTGGCTCGACCGATCCTGGATTGGAGGTCTCACGGGTCAGGTTAGGTAGGTCGTGCAACGTCGGGCTGAAAAGCCTCAACATGCGGTCGGTCGACTGCCTTTTGGGGCCAAAAGGGCCAAGATTTCGTGTAGGAGGTGACAAGGCTAGGTACATGCTAATTCTAGGGTCAAACACGAAGAATGAACAAAAATTAAAACATATAGATTTTAGTTCTAAATTGAATTAAGGATAAAATCTACCATGCCAATTTCATGCTCAGGTGATTCATGTTCATGAAAACTTTTAAGACACTGACCATTTACCTTTAAAGGTGTTGCAGCCGTAATCTCGAAGCGTGATGATTCCTTGCATCACGATATTGATGATGACGAATGGTCTTTCTTCTGTGAATCATTGCATTGTACTCAGACCCTTTTTCTCCATTCATTGCTTCTCTCCTGCGAAGGATTAGTGGACAATACATACCCGAAGGAATTCACGAATAATTTAAAGCAAGGCATTATTGTCATAGAAAAAGAGGACATTTTCTATGCTATAAAAAGTTGTATTTAGCATTTTAGCACAGAAAGGGATGTTCCATCATTGTTCACTGATTCTTTAAAAGTTAAGCAAGGTTGAGGCAAAGATGTGCAAGATTATTTCATTACTACCTCAGCCCTTGATTTGTCTCTAATGAATGATCTCATAACTTAACCACCAAAATTCTGAAGTTATCTTGCATGGGTTAGTCAAAAAGCACAACCAAATTCCATACAAGTTTACTTTTGGTTCATTAATCAAACTTGACACCATGTCTAATTTGATTAAGGAAGGCTATTTAACCTAAGCATCATGCTTAATTTAAAGAGCTTATAGGAGTATGCACACTACTCCCAAACCAAAGCGTACTCATAACAGAACTAGGAAGCATGAAGGCATCAAGAGATTCAAAAAGGAGACAGGATCATGGATGGTGAATGAGATGAGCATTTGCAGATTTTTTTATTATTGTTATTATTATTATTATTTTATTTATTTATGTGACTTAGTAAGATGAGCAAGGTATAAAGAGAAAGCAAGGTAGAGACAACCAAACAAAATTAAGAATGAAGCAAGACATGCATTTCTTAGAGAATTCCACTCCCCCATACTTGGATTTTGCACCATTTGATAATGAGCAAATCTAAGCCTAGGATGTGGAACACTCTTTTGAATGTGTTTCATTATTAAGAGATGTTTTGTTGGACATACCTTGTGTTTTTCTCCATCATTCTTTTTGTTTAAATCTGAAATGGTTAGTGACAAAAATACCCGAAGGAACACTTTCACAAATATTCCCTTAATCTCATTTTACAAGTCATTTTATTCATTTTAGAATTTTGGGAAACTAAAAATATTTTTATTTTATATTTTTTTAAGCAAGCTTTAATAGAAAAGAAGAAAGCTCGGGTTATCTCCCGAAAATGCTTATTTTTAAGACACAAGCTTGTCTTTGGGAAACCTTCAAGCGCATCTCATGTTGATGAAGTGGTTTCCCCTTCAACTCCAACATTTTCGAACCTATCCTCAAGACCAAAACCACCACGAGATTTACAAAATTTATGGTAGACAAACACAACTACAACTAACCTTGCAAAGATTTTAGAAACTAGAAACATGAAGAGGTTGTAGATCATGTGTGTAGTGATGGTAGAGGGAAGGATTGATTTGGGAGATTTCTCACTTGAGCATGGATTTGATGGGAAGATCGGGGAATAGCTTCCATGCTCATTGGTATTGTTCTCCCTTTCAAGGAGTGGGTGAGCACTTCCTTTCTCATGATATTTCAAATCATCCTCAAAACTTGAGTAGGTCATGGCTGTTGGCGAGGTTGACATAAGCTCACCCATTGGATCAAGAACAAGTTTGGATTCTAACCCTTTGATGAGAGGTCGGGAAGACCAAACAGGTAGATACTCTTCACCTATTCTATGACCAAACTTCTCATTTCCTAAAGTGTTCTCCAAGATTCTCATGATTGGCCTTCCAATAAAGGTGAGATGAAAGGAAAGTCCAGGAAGGTCAAAGATATGGAAATCTAGGAAGATTTTGAGATCATCAACCACCACAAGAACATCATGAAGGACTCCTAAACAATCAAAGATTTGACCATTGGGGAGTCTAAGGTGTTTTTGTGATTGGGATAGATGATCCTTTGATGATGTTGGAACATGAAAATGAGGAATGATGTTGATCCCGAGGCTAGGATCATAGCAGATTTCACCATCAATGCCCAACACTTGACATGATATTCTCCTTACATGTGTCGGTATTTTAGCAACTTCCTTTGAGGATTCGGCCTCATCCAACCATTCTTGGCTTAGAGCATCTCCAACAACTCCTCAAATCTACTTGGTATTCTTATTTTTTTTGGAAAAAACACAAAAACACCTCTCCAACAACTCCTTAAATCTACTTGGTATATTTACCAACTTGGTAAACATCGCCCCAGACTTGGTAAATCTCCACACTCGTTAGCAACTTGGTAAATCTCTTCTTTGTCGGCTCCCTCCTGCGCCCGCGTGGCATCTCCCGCGCGAGCCTTGTCCTCCTCTCCTCTGAGAGCTAGTGAGCAATTCCAGCGAGCGCGTCGGCGTTGCTTCCTTCCCCAGGCACGGGTCCGTACCTCCCGGTCTCGACGTTGACCCTGGACACCCGCTGCGCCAGCATCCGCTCCCCGATCCCAACGAGCGCCTTCTCCGGTGTCGCGCGGCGCCACGGAGCGAGTTTTCCTGGATGCTCAGGTAGTCGCCGTCGCTGTGGAGCGACTGGAACAGCGCGGCGACGTGGATGTCCACCAGGTCCGAGCTGGCCGCCATGAAGATGTCGATGATGGTGGCCATGCCGTTGTTGTGGATCCACCGACATATGCCCCAGCCGGAGCACTGCCGCGCCGTGTAGAGGCCCTGCTCGGACACCGACCCCATCCCGATGGACAGCACCAGGAACTTGCGGTAGTCCGATGGCTTCACCGGGTACAGCTCCTCGGCCTTGTCCTTGCTGACCCTTGGGTAGAAGCTCCAGAAACTGCTGGCCTCGTTTGGTGAAGTGCCGGTCGGAGCAGTAGCTGAACGAGGCCGAGGAGGAGGTGATGGCTGGCGCGGTCCTTGACGAGTAGCGTCGCGGCCTCACCAGTGGCGGCGGTCAGGCGCGATCGAAAAAAAATCGATCCGTTGCGGGCAGGAAAGGATGGCCGGGCCCAGTACCGGTTTGGAGGGGTGGGCCTATTTTTTTAATTTTACCAAGTGAGAATACCAACTTGTTGGAGATACATCTTTTTTACCTTGCCAAACAAAATAGCAACTTGCTATAACTCAAGATTTAGCAAGTAAATTTTAAGGAGTTGTTGGAGATGCTCTTACAATGGTAGATAGAGGCTCTAACCGTTGATTATGCTCCTCTTGGTCAGATTTATGGCCCTCATGGTTTCCATGCCTCGGGTGTCTTAATGAATTCCCAAAGTCATTAAGTGGGTCACCATAAGGCTTGAATGAAGAAACACATGGGAGATCATCAGGATCAAGGATGGGTTCGTAAGATAAGTCAGATGTGGGCATAGAGAAGGAGAGGATAGATTTGACTTCTAAACACTTTAGTTCTCCTTCTATAAGCTCACTTGACATTCCTTTATGAGGTATCCTAGACTTTTCCTGATGTGCCATGCGCGAAGTCGAGGCACAAGATGATGTTGGATTGGGAGGTTTTTGAAGAGATCCTTTCATGAGAGGTCTAGAAAGATGTTTTTAGAAGGTCTCTTTAAGAAAGGATCATTTTGGGCATTCCCAAAACCAGCAAGATCATATGAAAGGTTAGCCTCGAACTCGAAGGAATGGTTTAGATGTTGAATTTCTTTTTCCTTCGAGATTTGTGGTATTTGTGGTTCAGGATCGATGGCAGAATCTTTGGATGGGAGTGGTGGTGATTCGGCTATCGAGATTTCCTTTCTAGGGACTGGTTTTTCTCCTTCTATGGGTCCTTCATTATAAACGTTAGTGTAGGGGGTGTTTTCAAGAATCTTCATGAGAAGACTCTTCCCTTCACTAACGGGTAAACACAGGAAGGCTCCCCTAGAAGTCATGTCAAGAAGTTGTGCGGAATCTTTTCTAAGACCGCCATAAAAGTGTTGTAACAATGTTGGCTCGGTTATAGCAAGATCAGAGCCAGATGACACTAGATCTAAAAGACAGGCCCATGCCGCACCTAGAAGTTCTTTCTCCTTTTGTGAGAAGTTGATGACCTCTTTTCGAAGATGAACAACACGAGAGGTGAGGACAAAAGCTAGGCAGAATTTAGATTGTAACTTTTCCCATTCTCCGTTTGCATCATCTACGTGGCGAAGGTACTATTGTTTGGCTATTCCCATCAAAGAAAATGGAAATAGCTCCCATGGATGTGGACACATGAACACAATTGTTCAAAGTCACGTAGTTGAGTGTAGAGATTTTCGTCTTCGTCCCCAAAAAAAGGTTTGTTCTGAACCATCGCTATGAGACTTGGGCGAAGCTCATAAGGAACGGCCAATACGGCCTGAGATGAACTAGGTGGCTCCAACCTAGCGCCCGTTGGAGCACCATACTCAAAGAGAGGTGTTTGATCCATAGGTGTATATGTGGAAAGAAAGGTTTAAATCAAACAAGGATAATAGGACCAAAGGGTTCTAGTTAAAACAGCTACCGTTCCCCGACAACGGCGCCAGAAATGCTTGTTGGTATTTCTTATGACTATTGGATAAATCTGCAAGCGCACAGATTATACCGTTGTAGCACTTCACCTAGGAGTATTCCAAGGTATCGTATTTCCACAGGGAACGAGAAGTGAGTTAACTAGGATTATGGATATGTCCTATGATGAATCAAGGGAGACTATGATAACTGGGTTGAGAGGTTCGATATAGCAAAGATATCTAACAAGGTAAAGCTGGTTATACTGGCTTTATCAGCCCTTCTCTTGTAGGAGACGATGAGATAGATCAGAAAGAGGGCAAAACTCTAACCGGACTGTGCCATCATGATGTATTGAGACCCTACCTTTTAAGAACTTATCTTACACACGTGGTGGAATACAAAGGCTAGATAGGGCTGTCACTACCTACTAGCTACCACAAACAATCCGTGCGATAAGCGATTTACAAAGGCAAGATCTAGTCTAGACACCACGTCTACACTATTCTTACTACTTTAACCCAACGTTAAAGGCTAAAACACTCTACTTAAAGTAAAGCGATGAACAAGCGCGAAAAGATGTATAACAGCTAAACCAGATTTAGAATACTAAATGTTATAAAGAACCCGGAGGAATCAATTACAAGTGATGAACTTACAAGAGAATCGCATCCGTTGAGGTACAACTCGGAGAAGACGCCAGACAGACTCGGCTCTCCTCCAGACTCTCCTCACTCTCTTCCAACTAGCATAGCACTACTGCAGAGCTACGCTAAGCTAAGTAGTTTCTCCAATGAGGCATGAATGATAAGGGAGCTCTAGGAGTCTATTTATAGCTAGAGGTAAAGTAGGGGCTACTCCGGTGCCACGTCGGCGATCCGCGCCACCTCCATCAGCCACCGTAGGATCAAACCGTCATTGTAACCATCTTAGATCAACGGTGGAGATCAAGTGGATGCATGGCGACATGCAGGAAGGCGGTGGAGACCTTGGGGCACCTTTTGGGCACCTAAGTGTGGTCGGCCGACCACCCCATGACAGGTGGGCCCTGACACTTTCTCCAGGAGGTGTCCCCACTGCTTAGGGAGCATGTGGGTGGCCTGGTGGACCCATTGAGGGGTCGGCCGACCCCCCTATGGGGTCCCTGGCCCACCTCTGTCTTCTGTATGCTGATCTCACTTGTCATATGCGTTGGGTGTTTGTTCTGAGATGTTTTGTCACACTTATCTCCTTGATGTGGGCCCATGGATCCTTGTGATGTAAATCTGAACCGTTGAGAGGTAACACATTTGGATCCAAGGGGTAGAAAGTGCTCTGGAGAGTGTTACTTGGATTATGGGGGCTTGGGATGCCTAGTGGCCCCACAGGGTGGTCGGCCGACCCCCTAAGTGGGTCCACTAGCTCTCAAAAGTCCCCATTTGTCATTACCTGCACTCAAATAGTCAAGGGACATATGGAACTAGTTATTGGGTAAAATATGTTCATGTTATGCTCGTTTTCCTTTGAATATGAGGATGTTGACGGTATTTTGATGGTGATAAAATAACTCATATTTATCGTCAACAGGCTAGTATTGTTGCGAATAGTTGCTATTGTGAAATTTCTTGGTACACATAATTTGACTTTCAGATGATCTAATGAGCAGCTTTACAATGACCAAAATGGGGATTTTTTAGCTTGATGTGAGATGGTTACAAAATTTGATTCAGTAATGCAAGAACATCTTAGACATATTCAAAACAAAGACATTTATTATCATTATCTTAACCATAAAATTTAGTATGAGTTGATTTCTGTTATGGCCTTTGATATTATAAATTCTATCATCAAGGTTGTTGGAAGAGCCAAATATTTCTCTGTTATTATTGATTGCACCCCATATGTTAGTCACCAAGAGAGGCAGGTGCACCCCCTTTACACACAATCATATAAACCAATCCAACACAAAAGGCCACATGCCATACTGGCGTAAGGTAATACGCGCATCGCAGCCTAAACCAATATAAGTAGTTGTCTCGTGCGTTTTACCCCTCAAGTTCAGCGTTCATTGAAGCCCGCCAACCATTGTCTCGGGTAAACCCGTTACAAATTGTTCGACATCAAACACAATAGTCCTCGTTAGGGGCGCCTAGAATTACCCCTCTTCTTGCAGACAATAGGTACAACTTGGTCGCTTATCGATGAAAGCGACGTCTACAACAATGATCTCATCGTGGCAGCCATCAAAGTCATTGCAGGAAACAAGATCCTGACTGAAAATCATCTTATTCTGACAGAGGATTTATTTGAACCAAACCCTAAGCAACTAGAAAAAACTAAGAAATTAAAGAGATGGTCCCTTTTCCTTCTTATCCTCGACGGCAAACACGCCGAAGAGGAAGGAGAGGGGCCCTACGACAACGCCGTTGTGAGACCTAACTCGACGACAATGGCTTCGAGAGCTATATAGGAGTATAGGACCCTTTACATTACAAAGCTTCCATTTATCTTTGCTCTGTCCAGACAGTAAGTTACTTAACCAGTTGTCAGTCAAGGGATCCAATTAGGGCCTCAATAACTTTTAACAAGCAAAAAAAATATGGTAATGACTTAATACATGCCGACCATTTCTCCCTCCTTCGCACGACCACACATGCTGCCGTGCCCGAGCTAGCCCCACCAACTCGCGGTAGGTCTTATCATTGCACTATTCACCTTCTCCACTGCATGCCCCCTTGCCTTTCCACCTTCTTCTTCCCCAACTCCGACAGTCTTAGAAGAGAAAGAGTTTGGAGGAGAAAGGCTAGCCAGGTGATCGGAACGGTGGTAGGGCGGTTTACGGGCCTCGGCGGCGGTGGAGGTCAGGGCAGTTGTCGAGGGGAGGGAAGAAGGCCGCCGCTGCGGACGCGCTAGGTTTCACCAGAAGACGACGGGAAGAAGTAGGCAAAATCATCTTACCTAACACTAGCAACTGCCAAAAATATACTTCACTCAAATTATAAGAAGTTTTGTCTTTTTAGATACATACTTTTTGCTATAATTTTGAATATATATTATGTCTCAATGTCTAGTAATTTGGAATGAAGAAACTATATTTATACTTAGTGGATCAAGGAAAAGCGTGAGGGAAGTGAATGTGAATGAAAAACATAAAATTCGAAAAGGAAGGTTTGTTTCTTTCGCAGCTTCACTCTCCCCATTCTGGCGAGACTCGGGAGTCCTCTCCCTCCCCAGTCCCCGGTTCACGTCTTCGTTCCATTTCCACGTCTCCGACCAGCCCCAATGCCCTCCAAACCCAAGTCCACAGCCCCTCCCCCCTGAGCGGCCATGCCGGATCTGAGCACCGGCTACCTCCCTCCGTTCCCTGAATTCTCCCTCGACGCGGGGACCCTCGCCGTCGACCATGCCGTCGGGGATGCTGCCGCCGCCGCCTCGGCCGATGCGGCGCCCGCGTACGCGTCTTCGTCTGCCACTGTGGGCGGCGGCGGTGACGACCTCATTATCCCAGGGGAATTCCGGTGGAGGGGCCGCGTCCGCACCTTCGACATGGCGGGCGCGGGCGAGGGCGCTGTGACCGCGCGGCGCGGCGGCGGGAAGAACCTGTCCCTGATTCCGTCACCCGAGCCGGCGCGGACGCAGGTTTCAGCGTCGGCTCCGACGCTCGAGGAACGCGTGAGCGATTGGGCGGCTAAGAAGGCAGCGGCCGGTGTTCCGGCTCACCACTGCGTTCTGCCATTCCTCACCGGGGCGCCAAGGGCGGTAAGGATTTTTGCTCGAAGGGCTTCGCGTTGATGGATCAATTTCTGCTTTCCTTACTTTGAATTCCCATTTAAATCGACTCTTATGTCTGGGCGGATCAAGCAAAATGCAGCTGGTAATGAGTTTGTGCAGTTCACCGGGAAATTCTTTAGCATTGTGGCAACAACTGTACATGCACTTGAGCTATGAGTATAGGTGCTCATCATGTGTGTTTTTTTTGCACATTTCACTCCCATTAATCACTTATTTTGAGACCTAAGACAGTATGCACAGTTTGCAACCAGTTTTTCTTCTTTACCTTGGATGGTGGCATACTTTTAATTAGATGCAGCACACGCACGAAGCCGAGTTGCACGGCTGTCGCCCGCTGTCCGCCCCGCCTTCTGCCTCGTCCGCCGTCTTCTTCGTCACCGGTGACCCTTCGATATCAATTGAAAGGATCAAGATGCCCAAGACAGGGGTGAATTGGGCTTGTTTTAAATTTCTAAAGCAAATATGAAAACCTATCAAATGCCAATCACCCCCTAGTGCCTACGATCCGTGTGTCCTAGTTAGAAAGCGGTAGCAGTTCATGAGAATTAAAAACAACCTAAGCAATTCTAGTAGGTATGTAAAAACAAGACGGAAAGTAATGCGGAAATGTAAAGAGCTAGGGAAAAAGAAATTCTCAGTGACGCAGCGATTTTTTTTTCCGAGGTATCGAGGTGTCGACACAACCCCTAGTCCTCGTTGGAGCACCTCGTAAGGTATCGCTCCCCCTCTACCCGCGCAAGGGTAGAGTGCTCTCTACGGGCTGATTCTTCGCCACTCCGGCTCGGTGAATCACCCACAACCGATCACAAAAGCTTGGAGAAGAGCCGCCAACAATCTTCCGGCGGTCACTTCCTCCGAACACCACCAAACCGTCTAGGTGCTGTCGAACACCAAGAGTAACAAGCACAAGACCTTCACTTGACCAACTCAAGGCTAGGAAGGTGGATGGATGCACACAAGTCACTCCTAATCACTCTAGCAGGGAAGAACAAGATGAACTCTCTCTAATCTCTCCCTCACTAGCCTCTTGACTCTCCAAAGGATTTCTCAAGGTGTCACCAGCTGAAACAAGGGCGAAGAGAGCCTCTAAGGACGAAGGGGGCAGTTATAAATAGTCCCCACCTCCAAAACTAGCCGTTTTTTACTTTTTCTTCTCTCTGCGAAGCCACCGGACTAGTCCGGAGCTCACTCTGGATTCCAACTCAGGCACCGTCGGACTACTCTGCTTGGTCCGACGCCCTGGTCCGACGCACTGGTCCGGAGCCAGGGTGCTCTCTGAGTGAAAAACTTCTTCTCTTTTTCATACCATCGGACCACTCTCCTTGGTCCGGAGCCCTGGTCCGACGCTCTGGTCCGGAGCCAGGTGGCTCTCTGCATGAACCCAAACTCCTGTCTTGAGGCGTCGGACTAGCCGTCGGACTAACCGTCGGACTGGTCCGGAGCCTTCTCTGTCTTTGAACCAAGCTACCGGACCACTCTCCTATGGTCCGACGCTTTCCAGACAGGTGGTCCGGAGCTCCTCGAGCTGAGATTTTGTCTAAGTCAGGGACCGTCGGACCACTCTCCTTGGTCCGACGCCCACTTAGCAGAGTGGTTCGGAGCCTCTTTCTCCCTCTATTTCAACTGTTTTCGCTGAGGTTTCTCAAGGGATTTTGATCTTACCATTTCTAGGGTTTACCAAGGGCTGAAAGCAAGGTCTCTAGGACTAGTTGTGACAAGTGTGCATATACCCACTTTCCTAAACTCTCCTAGGTCAAGCTACTAATCTCATACCCCCCTTTATAGTACGGTCAAAGGAAAAACAAATCCCTAGCTAAACTTAGTGCCCTTCTCAACCTTATGGCACTAAGAACTAGCCTAGTCTTCGACGTGTATCTTCATCCTTTGCAACCGAAACAATTTCTATCTTGGGGGCATGAATATCCATTAAACCCATTCAAATTTCATCACTAATGACCTAACACAAGTGACTTTGCCTCTGCAAAACACACGTTAGTCATAGTGACCTAGTATTGCCGTTAATCGCCTAAACACAAGGGTCCATGATTCTACACCACCACTGCCCCCTCCCGCTGCAGCGGGCAGGCACCGTGGAGCTCCGGCGAAGCCCTAGCGCTTCTGTGGTGGCTGCCTTCTCCCCCCTCTCGCCGAAGCTCCCGTACCTGACCTGGCCTGGCTGTCTCCACCGCCTCCAGGGCTCCTAACCGCCCTCCAGCCATCCCCACTGCCTGGACGGCCTTCCTCATCCCAAACCCCATCTCTTCCAGGAGTTGGGGAAGAAGGGGAGGACATACCTTGCCATGGCCGCCGCCGCTGAGCCCGCCACCGCTGCCGGAACCCTTACGGTGGGGGCGCAGGTGCAGGTGAGGCCTTCGTGCGGGCACGGTGGGACACGGGCGAGGGGAGGAGCTTGCCGTGGAGAGAGGGAGGGAGGGTTTCATTTTTACCAGATCGATTTTTTTTGTGTTGAAAAGGTAAATTTAGAGATCCAATGTCACATTCTGTAAAAAAATTATGAGTGAGTGAGGGAGGGAGGGAGGGAGGGAGACACGGGTGTGCGGGCATCGGTTGCACGAACGGGTTGATTAAAACACTGTCGTTCGTAATAAAATCTTTGCCCATTTAATTATGTACATTAGCCAAATCAAAATAGTGCTAGTATATTTGTCATTAAAATGCTATAATATTTATATTTAATATATTTATCTCTCTGTCACGATGATATCTATTGCTCCGTTTCCTTCAAGAGTAAGAGGAAAGAGATTATGAAAAGCCACAAAATTCAAGAGAGTTTTAGTGAGGGAGTAGAAACTGTGTGGGTTAACATTGCCTATTTTTCCTTTAGTCCGAAACAAGCTGGGGTTGGCTAAATATGGAACCCAATGATAGCCAAAAGTATAGAAAATGTGTTGGTTACCACTTACCAACCAGGGTTCTAGTGTCCCACCCCCAAAAATACTACTAATGCAAAAATGTTGTGATTTTTGAATATATTCTAAGAACTCATGGTGCATCGTACATGGAGTTAAAGAAATTTCAAAGAAATTCAATTTCAAATTAATCTGTTATATTACGGTACAAGAAACACAAGTGGTGCATTTATCACATGATAAACAATGCTTGTCTATTTTTTTATTGGCATCTATACAATATTTTGTTGGAGGTAACACACAGAGTTATTCGCCAGGGATACTCCCAATGGCTAGATGCTTGATATATAAATAGGCAAGAGTTTGCATTGATTATATAACGGCTCATTTAGAGCTCAACTACTAACCACTACTAACCAGATGCCTTGGCAGCCGAGAGCTACTTTCTTGAGCTGCCAAAGGTCTTAATGATAGTAATTGAACATACATAGAAGCAGGGCTTAATTACTACAATTCTCCCCCTAAGACCTGCTTCAATCAATCTTGATCTTCTTGATCCCAATCCTGCTCCTCATCTCTTCCAGCTTGGCCTTGCCCAAAGCTTTTGTCAGTACATCTGCCAACTGATCAGCAGTAGGAACAGACTCTGTCTTGGTGCTGCCTTCTTCCACACAATCTCTGATGAAGTGATGCTTAATTCGAATGTGCTTACTTCTGTCATGAAAGACAGGATTCTTTGCTAAGGCTAGAGCAGACATATTGTTCACTCTAAGTTCCACCACCTCAACTTTTCTTCCCAACAATTCTGCAAACAACCTTGACAACCACAAAGCCTGGGTTGCAGCTGTTGTCATTGCTACATATTCAGCTTCACAACTTGAAAGAGCTACAACTCTCTGCTTGATAGACTGCCAGCTGACCAGATTGGTTCCAAGAAAGAACAAGCACCCAGCTGTGCTTTTTCTTGAGTCAACATCTTCGGCCAAATCTGAGTCACTGTATCCAACAAATCTTGCTTTGCCTGCTGTTTTGGTATAGCAGAGACCATGATCAAGAGTTCCAGCTAGGTATCTCAAGATCCTCTTCACAGCCTGAAGATGTTCAGTTGTTGGTCGTTCCAGAAACCTGCTAACATACCCAACAACAAAGGCCAAATCTGGTCTTGTATGCACCAGATATCTCAGGCTGCCAACTAGCCTTCTATACTGGGTTGGATTAACTTCTTTTGTTGTGCTTTCCTTGCTTAACTTCAGCCTTTCCTCCATAGGCGTAGTGGCTGGATTACAGTCTACCATACCACCAAGCTCAAGTATCTTCTTGGCATAATGGGTTTGCTTCAAAGTGATGCTTCCCTTTGATTGCCTCACTTCTACTCCAAGATAGAAAGACAGAAGGCCTAAATTCAAAGATTTGTTTCATCTTGGCCTTGAAAGCTTCAATCTTCTGTTGGTTGACTCCTGTGATGATCAAATCATCAACATAAACACCAATTACCAACAGAGAATCACATGTTCCCCTTCTGTACATGGCAGCTTCATAAGCATTTTGTTCAAAGCCCATCTTCAGAGTTAAGTCAAGTTTGGCATTCCATGCTCGGGGAGCTTGCCTTAGCCCATACAGAGCTTTGTGCAGCCTGTAAACTTTCTTCTCCTCTCCTAGAACTTCAAAGCCTGGTGGTTGTGCAACATAAACCTCTTCCTGAAGTTCTCCATTCAAAAATGCAGACTTCACATCCATGTGATGTACTGCCCATTCTTCTTGTGCTGCTAGGGCCAGTAAAACACGTACTGATTCCATTCTTGCAACTGGTGCAAAAGCATCTTCATAGTCAACACCCTCCTTCTGAACAAAACCTCGGGCCACAAGTCTAGCCTTGTGCCTAATTATTGCTCCATGTTCATCTCTCTTCAATTTGAAAACCCATTTCAGAGAAATTGGTCGATGACCAGGACAGGGATGAACAAGCTCCCAGGTCCCATTCTTCTCAACTGAGCTTAGTTCTTCCTTCATTGCTGCCTGCCACTCAGGATCATCTTTGGCCTCTTCAAAACTGGTTGGTTCACCAGAGTGGGTGAGATTCAATTCAACAAACATCCTTTGTGCTGGTGGAGGTGTTGGTTGATCACCAATGATCTCATGGATCTTTCGATAACGAAGTTCTTCACCATCATGATATGCATCCACCCTCTCATTATCATTCTCCAGAGGGGTCACATGCTCGGTCTGCGAGCTGGTGATGGTGTGGGTGTTCTAGGTGACCCAGGCGCCCCAACTTCTGCCGCAGGCACCTCTGCATCCACTGTGGGCTCTTCTGCTGCCGTCGGAAAGGCTCCAGGCGAAGCAGAATGTGGCCGAGGGGATGGAGAGGGCGATGCAGGCCCCTCAGCTTCAGGTAGTTCCTCTGCCCAGGGGAATTCTACGATGAACTCACTCCCTGCTGCGTCTGATGTGCCTGTCGCCGGTGAAGCCCAATCCCAGCCTCGTCCTGCATCAAACACCACGTCTCTGCTGACGTGCACACGCTGGGACACTGGATCGAAGACACGGTAGGCCTTGGCCCCTTCCGCATAGCCAATGAAGACGCCAGCCTCGCCACGGTCATCAAGCTTCCGGAGCTGAGTGAGTCGACGAGTGTAAGCCACACAACCGAAAACCTTGAGATGGCCAACGGTTGGTGCTCGGCCATGCCACGCTTCATATGGAGTGACATCTCCCAGAGCCTTCGTTGGAGACCGATTTAGGATGTGCACGGCCGTCATCACTGCCTCCCCCCAAAATTTAGCCGGCATCCGGCGCTGCTTGAGCAAAGCACGCGCCATTGCAACAACTATCTGGTTTCTGCGCTCCACCACACCATTCTGTTGTGGTGAATGGGGAGCACTGAAATGCCTTTTGATTCCCTCGTCGGCACAGTAGGCGGCAAACTCAGCGACGGTGAACTCACCTCCATTATCAGTGCGCAGGACCTTCAATTTTCTCCTGCTTTCCACCTCTACTGCCGCCTTAACCTTCTTGATTGCTTCTGCTGCCGCATCCTTGGACAGTAGCAACACAGCCCACATGAACCGAGTGGCGTCGTCGACGAGCAGCAGAATATAGCGGTTGCCCGCCGATGTCGCCGGTGTGACCGGCCCGCACAGGTCACCGTGCACCAGCTCGAGGTGTTCCTGGGCACGGTAAGCTGTTGCAGCCGGGAATGTGTGCCTCCTCTGCTTGGTGGTGACGCAGGTGTCACACACCTGCTCGACATGATCGATCTTCGGCATTCCTCGCGCCATCTCTTCCTTGCCAAGCCGCCTGAGTGCGTCGAAGTTCAAATGGCCAAAGCGCTCATGCCACTGCAATGCCTCCTCGTCCTTGCGCGCAGCGAGACAGAACGATTGTGTGGCCTCAAGGTGCAGAATATACAGCCGGTTCCTTCCCCGGCGTACCTTGGCAATCAGGCGACGACTCTTGTCCCAGATGCGGAGCATGCCATCATCAATTTCAACCTTGGATCCTCCTTCATCCAACTGACCCAAACTTATGATCAAGTTCTTCAAAGTCGGAATGAAGTAGACACCATGGAGAATCCTTTGTTCTTTGGTTTTGGCCTGGAAGACAATGGACCCGACGCCTTTGATTTCTACCTTCGACGCGTCCCCGAACCGAACAGTCCCTCGGACATTGGTGTTCAGATCGGCGAAGAGCTCTCGACGCCCAGTCATGATACGTCGCGCCGGAGTCCAAATACCAGCCGCCATCAACTTCCTGATCATCCACGCCCAGATAGGCACGCGCACGTGGCTCAGAGAGCTCGACATGCTGTGCCGCATGACTGAGTGCCGTTGTGCTCTGGTTCAACTCTATGAACCCGTGGGCCAGAAATAGAGCACCATCTTCATCGCACTCAGCGAACTGAGCACGCGCTTCATGTCCTTCTTGATCTCCACCGCCGCGGCCTCCACCACGGTTGCCGCCGCCACGACCACCACGATTTCCTCCTCTGCCGCCGCGCGCAGCACCATCACGGCGCGGCTGGGGACACTCGTGCCCAATGCCCCTCCTGGTGGCAATTGAGGCATGTGTTGGGGCCAACACGGCCTGCACCATTGCCATCTCCTCGTCCGCCGCCGCGGCCACCACCTCTGCCTCGTCCTCGTCCACCACCACGACTGCGTCCACCGCCACCGCCGTCGCGGTGATACTTGACTCCGGAACCGCCAGCTTCATCTGCGCCCTTCTTCTCCTTCTTCCAACGCGCACGCCACTGCTCCTCGGTGTACATCAACTTGTCGTTGATGGACACCGGCTCTGTCGACGTTTGCTCTTCGCGGTCGTCCACCGCCTTGAGCCTTCCAGTCACCTCTTCAAGGGTGAGCGCCTCGAAATCGAGGAACTGTTCGATGGCGACGACGATCTGCGCATACTTGGCCGGCACTGTGCGCAAAAACTTCTCCACGACACGCGTTTCGTCGATATCCCTGTCACCATGAACAACGAGTTGCTGATGCAAAGTCGACAGCCGCAGGGCAAAATCCTCCACCTGCTCGCCGGACTTGACGCTAACGTTCTCCCAGTCGCGACGCAGACGCTGCAAACGTCGCTCGGCGGACCCGGTCCACAACGATGCGAGTCGCAGCGATGGCGTCCCACGCCTCCTTCGCCGTTGCCTTGTCGAGAAGCGGAACTGTACAGGACCGCCCTCAACGGCGTCCCACATGTCGCGCGCCTGCATCCTCAGCTTCATCGTCTGGCTCCACTCGTGGTAGTTTGATTTGTCCAGCATCGGCCATGCCGTGCTGCTACCGGAGTCGCGGTACACGACTCTCCCTTGCGGCGACTCGTAACGACCGCCGCCACGACGCCTCCGCTCCCGCGGTGGTGACTGCGAGCGCCGTCGGTCCCGCCTCCGGTCCTTCTCTTCCTCTTCTTCATCCTCTTCCTCCTCTTCCTCTTCACCGTCACCCTTCTTGGCGGCGATCTCGGCCCGCAGCTTCTGCGCCATCCTCGCCGCCGCCTCTGCAGCAGCCGCAGCCTGCTTTGCCGCCTCGACTGCCTGCGCCGCTGCCTCCTCTGCAGCTTGCAGACGCGCATCCCGGCCAGAGGGATCGCCCTGCTCTCCCTCTGCTGTCTTGGCCTTGGCGGAAAGCCTGGCGGCGCGCTCAGCAGAGGTCGACATGGTGATGAGGTAGGGAGGTGAGGAGTTGGCTCTCTCCCTGGTTCAACTCTCCTCGGCTCTGATACCAAATGTTGGAGGTAACACACAGAGTTACTCGCCAGGGATACTCCCAATGGCTAGATGCTTGATATATAAATAGGCAAGAGTTTGCATTGATTACATAACGGCTCATTTAGAGCTCAACTACTAACCACTACTAACCAGATGCCTTGGCAGCCGAGAGCTACTTTCTTGAGCTGCCAAAGGTCTTAATGATAGTAATTGAACATACATAGAAGCAGGGCTTAATTACTACATATTTTGCAGGCTAACAGTTAACTTATTTCTATATGGTATTACATACATGATTTGTTTTGTAGTAAGATCCAACATACTGAATCGGTTAACGGAAACGATCTCCAGATACAAAGCGCGCAACCATTTTATATTGTTTTCCACCTCTGAATTGCTTTGTCTCCATTAGTCCATTCCATAGCTTAAAAGTTCATTGTCCTTGGTACTGTTTATCAGTTAAAATTTGGAGCTGCTGTTCATTAATCATGAAGCTGTTCCGCTGTCATAAATATAGTTTTTTTGGGACATTGGTACTATCTATAATGTGAAACTTTGACTGGCAATTTATATTAAAATTTGATACCTAACATAAACACAATCGTATGTATGAAAGTACCTTTCATGATGAATCTACTGATCAATCTTACTTTGTTAATCTATCTATTTTTTATTATATTGATGGTCAAAGTGAAAAGTTTGATTACTAGCAGTACCCCCACCCCCGCTTTCATGTGCTTAGCATCTAATACCTTCTTCATTTGTGCAAAGGTCGAATGCCGCTTGTGCTCCAAGATTATTTATGCTGGAGAAGAAATAAAATGTTCAGTTAAAAAATGTCCACAGATGTTCCATCTCAACTGTGTTGTGAAAGATAATTCAAACTTCACCGCTGAAAGCTTTAGGTGCTCTCAACATGTAAGTTCCTATTTTATGGCATGTTGCACTTTTAAGTTTGTGTTACTTTGTGTCGTGGAACATGTAACATTTCACTAACTCTACAAAGAAGTCTAAACAGAATATTAATTTTAAACTTCTCTGATTACCATACTCCAGTGTCCTATAATTGTAATCTACTCTTTAGCTGTTTCCTTTTTCATCAATGCATGCTATCTTCAATATATAATTGCAAGATTTAATGGTCCGAAGGTATGGAATGCAGAGTGCATTGTAAATATATCATAACCGTGACGAGAATAGAGATTTTTCTGCAATAAACTTGGGGTCTGATATTGCAGGCATGAAAATTGTTTAGTAAATACAGTCAATGGTTAAGATACAAATCTGTATTTTGTTTTTCAGGTCATGTTGTTTTTCAATTCCAGTGCTTGGACTGGTTCCATTACTTGATCATTAATGACACCATTTAATTTTCTGTCTCCCATTAGGGGTGTATGGTTTGTAAGCAAAAGATGTTTTTTTGGCGCTGCGGACGTTGTACAGTTGCAGCACATACGAAATGTGCACCATGGCCATTGGTTCATCTAAAAGATGATCAAGGAAGTGCAATTTGTTGGAGGCATACTTCTGATTGGCTGCTGCAAAATGAGGTTTATCCTTTTTTCCCTTAAAATTGGTCACTTCATGTTGTCATTATTTGAAAAAGGTAATAAGAGCTTATCCAGTCTAATTTAATAAATAAACAAGAAGGAAACTCTTTAGTATAAGTACAATAAAGATTATATGCATCGACTCGTTGTCTTTTTTTTTTTTTTGCCCAGTGCTGATTCCTCCATCAATTTCAACTATCTTTTTGTTTCATCTTTAGATCTTTGGAAGGTTAATACTGAATAAGAATAGTTACCTCTGAGGTTTAACTTGGACAATTTTATTACAATGCATCCCACACACCCTTTTGTTAATATTTTTGTAATGGTTGAGGTGCCTGACAGGAATACTTTGTTTGCTTGTGACAGAATGCTGACTTAACCAACAGCATAGAGGTGAGTGCACGCGTGACATAATTGTACTGTTGCTATCTTTTCTTCTATGATATTTCATGTGACATAATTGATGGGTATGGGCTATTTTTTACTTAGCTAATTTGAAGTACTTAGTGACAAGAATGGAATACTTCGTAAAAATAAATATTTGATGAGGAACATGGTTAAGTTTCTGATAATGTAAAGCCTCAGGAAAAAGAAATTCATTGACTTATTTTCCTTTGTCTAGTACAAGTACCACTGTCTTATCAAGATGAAGTACTTTTCCTTCGGAATTTATATTGATGGCTACACTACATGCTTATTTGATAGGAAGTGTTTTGCCGGCTACCACTTCCATATGTTAACGAAGACTTCTCAAGTATGGATTCAACCATTAGGGAATATGCTGAGGCTGTTTACAAGCCAGCCCCCTATACATCTATCAGGCGCAGTATCCTAAAGCATAACATTTTACTAAATGGAAATTTCTACTTTCTGCAGCTGTGTAGTTAGATTAGCATTGTGTTTGTCTTCTTTTCATTCCAATACAAGTCATGGTTGTTTCCTTAATTTGTAAAAGATGTATATCTGATAAAAAAGAAGCGCACTAGTGTTCGTGTTGATATTGGGTGCACAAACTGCAGGGCTGATTCTACATGCAAAGAAGACTGTGAATGCAGGTATTCTTTTTTACTCTGTTGAAACATGCCAAAGACATGTGAATATTGTGCAAACTCTGCGAATGGGCCTCTAGAGTTGGTTAGGTGGCTCTAGTAGCACTCCTCAGGTCCTAGGTCTGACACCTTGTGGCGAATTTCAAGCTGGGTGAATGAGAATATATTGCATTGGGCCTCATGGGCTGATTATATATGGTACATAGGACTAACACCTCATATGGCTAGACAATGTGGTACTATTCCTATTTACTCTAACATCCCCCCGCAGTCACGGCGGGAGCGCTACAGACGGTGAGACTGGAGAAGCTGACAAGCTAACATCCTCGCAGTCATAACAATCGATGCGTCGCGTAGGCTGTGGTTGGAGAAGAAGCCGATGAGTCCTCATGCAAGGCGGTAGCCTTTTGTGCCAATGTCGAGGTAGCTGAGCGAGAGGGCGCAATAGTTGTGGTCGGAGAAGCTGTGCTGAGAAGCTGTGCTGAAGATTGTCGACGTAGTTGTGGTCAGGTTGCCGTGTCGATGGAGTTGCAGGCGTAGGCGCACAAGGGGCGTCATGGTGATGACGGAGACGCGTCGAGGCAGTCGTTGTGGAAGGGGGCGATGCCGAAGTCGACGCGGTCAAGGTCGTCGAAGATGTAGACGAAAGGTGATGATGCAATCGAGGCAGACTGGGCGGGAACGGGAGGGTCGATGCCGAAATCGATGCAGTCGAGCCATTGTGCGCCGAGGCGCTGGCTAGATTTGCCAGACCGAGCAGCGCGTTGGGGACGAAAGCACGCGTCGGTGTTGCCAATACCAAGCGTACAAGGGAGAGGGCCCCGTCCACGGTGACGTGGCGTGGTTGTGCTGGACGAAAAAGAAGCAATGCGGTAGAGAACACGTCAGCGAGCATGGCTCAACGACGACGCGAGGGGTGGCCGGCGAGCAGGGCTCGGCGACGGCGCTGGTAGTGGCAGCTCGATGACGAAGACCCAATCAACAGGATGAAGACCTTGTGCAGATGGACGGCGCAACAAAGATTGCGCAGCACAAACGTCGATGCACAAGGGATGGCGATGTAGATGCAATGGCGAAGCGGACACACGAGCGGCGATGTTGCGGCCCGATGAGGCGACACAGCACCAAGCATGCAGCACTGTTGCTCGGAGAAGATGCGCGTAAGACTAAGCGCGATGCCGGAGTCGTACGCGCGAGGTCGATGGGCGACTCAGTCCCGATCAGTGATCGGGCAAACAAAAAAAAATACAGGAGCAGAGGATCGAATGTATCTAGCCTCGATCGGGCCATGCGGGTTGCACGGCGTGTCGTGGACTGTGCAGGGTCGAAGACACCGACGCAGATGGGGTCGACGTGGTGGAGATGGATAGATCTGCCCGATTGCAGCAACACGCCGGATATGGCTGCCTTGGAGGCAGCTTAGGGTCGGGGAGTGTGTCTGGCATGGCCGCCACCACGGCGGCACGGGACAGGGCGAGACCTATCTGCCTCCATGCGATGAAGATCGGGAAGGTGTCGACGAGCAACGAGCATAGGGATGAGGCGGTGATGGCCCAGCGACGACGAGGGGGTGGGGGGTGGGGGGGGGGTAATCCTGATCTGCTGTGTGACGAGGATGGAGGCAGCCGGATCAATAGGATCGTGCGCCTAAACAAGGGCGTGCCCTCGGCGGAGATCTCTCCCCGGGGGCGCGCGGCGGCGGCTAGGGTTAGGATCTAAACCTAGGCGAAAGATACCATGAAGGAGAATATAATTGGTAGAATATTGGATATATTGCATTGGGCCTCATGGGCTGATTATATATGGTACATAGAACTAACACCTCATATGGCTAGACAATGTGGTACTATTCCTATTTAATTTAACACTGGGGTTATAAAAATCCCCTCGTCTGTCCCAAAGCGAGTCATTAAGGTCCGGCCTAGGACCTAAGTCGTGGTTTGTCAAATGTGCTACGGTGCCTTTGTGTATAGGTGGGTCAGGGGTTTGGGAGTTTTCTCGACCTGCGTTTGAATGCCTTCTTAGCAAAATGCCTGGGGGCTTCTTACCACCCCAGGTCAAGTTTTTTTTATTGTGCAAAACTGTCTTCTAATGTGGAACTGGAATCATATTAGCAAAAGAGAGAGCATAAACATGTGCCATCTTTTTTATATCAACACTACAGTACTACAACACTCATTTTAATTAAATATGTAGTATATGTTGTTGTTTCCCCCCTAAAGTGCACTTATATCGTTTAGGTATTGTGTCTGGGTTGCAAGAGACTTGCACAAAACCCACATCTGTCACTTCTAATATACTGCTACTGTGCTGTTTGGTACCATGTGTTTTGTGGTAAGTCTTGACATATAATTATATAAACTGTTTAAATGATAGCACTTTAGAGCATGCTCACTCTCATGTGACCATGCTGTTAAGACTATGCTAAGGCTGTTTGGAACATATGATTATCACTGGAGGATGAGGATTTTTCATACCATATAAATGAGCACTATTTGAGTGTTTGAAACATCTAGTCACTAAAAGACTTTCACTAGATATGGTTCCCTTCTCACAGTAATCTGAACCTTCATTCCAACATTGTTTTTCATCTTGCTGATGTAAGATCACAGCAATATATCCTGCTACCCACAATTTTCATGTGGTTTTAACCCTATGGTTTTCACTTCACTTGGACTGCTATATTATTCCAGCAGTTTAACATGGGCCTAAGTTTAAACGTTTGAATACCTTTAGCAATTATTTTCATATTGTTTTCTGGATCATATGCTAAGTGAATAAAGTGCCATATTAGCCGAACAGTGACACTGCTAGCTGTGCATGTTATAGATGCTTGCACTCATGCATTACTAATATTTGATATATAAGTTAGCATAATCCTTTATAAAGCTATGTATGATGTATATAGAATCCATACATGTTTACTTTCCTCCCAACATGATTGTTTTTTTTTTGACTTATCAGGGGTCTTTCTACGAGTTGTTCCAAGAATTGTCGCTGCTCAGATCTATGTACAAACAGGCCATTCCGTAAGGATAAGAAAATTAAAATTGTGAAGGTAGCTTTCTTGTCAGTGATGTTCTTACTTGATTTTTCTAGGAACTTACATGCACTAATGTATTCACTCCTACTTATTTTATTTATGTTTTGATGTTACTTCAGTTTCCAAAATTTTGAAGTTCTAAATTCTTTCTTTCTCAAGACTTAAGAGTTCATGTGTAATCTTTGAAACACTGATTTATTTAGGTTTTGTATTAAAAGGTCATATGCAGTGTTACCATTTCCTTAGGTATCAGGCTCCTAGGCTCCTAGCAAGTGCAAGGTCCAATATATTTTTCAAACATTGCTTAATGCATCAAGGATAGGGAAGTTTGGATCCAACCCCTTGAGATTAAGTATAAAATCCCCTCATCATGCTCTAAGGTTTCTTTTTTTCCCCTACACCAACTCAAGGATAGGGAAGTTTGGATCCAACCCCTTGAGATTAAGTACAAAATCCCGTCATCATGCTCTAAGGTTTCTTTTTTTTTCCCTTACACCAACATGAGAGCTGCCCATCACTATATGAAGGAGAAAGAAAGTAAAAAACAGCCTGGAGAAATCAAACAAAGCAAAACACAAACCATGCGCACTAAAAAGAAAACAACATACTCCAAGGAGAAAGAAAGCCATATGAGGAATTTCCCTCGTTGAGACACCCAAGATTTTCACAACCTCTCCCACTGTTCAAATCCTATGCATCCATGGAGAACAAACCTAGCAGTCCAGAGTCCAGACATGTCCCCTTCACCTCCTAGCGCAGCTCCACCTCGGTCATAAGGTCCCACATCTGCAGGTACTGTCAAGGACACGGATTGTGATGGTTCCCTGAGATCCCCCACTTATGAGTTATTAGATAGTGCTTGGCTCACAATGCACCCAGCAATACGCTTAGGCACCAAGCCGAATACGGCCGGTACCAATTCCTTGATCACGCCCAGTTTGGATGTTGGTACTTGGCTTGGAATCCTATATCTACAATACCACGCACTTGAATGTTTTAGAATTGGATCTTGGAATTTGACTCACAATTCCACACGTTATTCTCACACCACAGAACAACATGCTCCCAATACAGACCTATGGAGCTCGGTATTGGCTGGAATTGATGCTGCCACTAGAGAGCTCCACTCCAAAGGTGAATGCTGATAACCATCTATGTGCACCTTCACGGGCGACCAGGGACCCCGTGGGTAGGCTCCCATTGATGTTTCAGCCTTTCATACGGGGGTTGTGCGGCGTGGAGGGGTGGGGCTCGCAGCCACAGAGAGGGGCAGCGAAGGGGGGCAGAGCCAGGGGTTGCCAATGCATGGTGTGGCGTGGAGGGCCTTGCCGGCCAAGAGGAAGATGAGGTATGGATCTGGTTTCTGATTCTCGAGTGGCAATTTAAAGAGACCGCGTGGAAACTGAATTGCAGTCCAATACCGTTTCAGCATGTCATCGATTTGGAAACTCAATTCTGTTGACCAATTCCATTGCCAACATCCAGAGTTCCAGACGGAGCGGGGGATTTTCCCTAAAAGCCAATGGTCCGTCCAAAATCTGTAGAGTTACCATTGCCAATTCGGTGCTGAGCTAGATAGAAAGCAGAACTGAGGACTGATGATGGACCCGTCACTCCAAAACTGTGACCCATGGTGGGTGAGGGCCTGTTTTCTGTATCCAGAGGCATGTCATGCGTAGATTCCAACTAAGCAATTCTAAATATGATTTCTCATTGGCACGCAAACTTTGCTCCAAGTTAGGAGGCAATGTCCACCATTTACCTCCTTTCCTTTCGGCCTTGCCGCAGCAAAACACGCCATAGTATTTCTCTAGACTTGATCACCCATCATGAAATATTTAGAGCCACCATATGATAGGTAGGTATGGCTGTGAGAACAGCATGACCAGTGGGGTTGATTGGAGCATCCTTCTAATGGGTAGCTGATCTGCTCCCTGTTGACAAGGAATTGGAGAACAACCTAAGTAAGCTTCTTGACTGAAAATGGTACGCCTAGGTAGGTGCATGGAATTCAGCAATAGCTCATGGCATAGCATTTGTTATTGTATCAATGTCCACTGGAGGAGTGCAGGCTAGGCTTTAGCTGAACATTTGTCGATCTTAGTTTTATGACCCGAAATTGCACCAAATCAATTAATAATCTCCATTATGGCTTCAAGCTCCTTCATGACTGGACCCAAGCTTAACACCACCTCATCAGGGTTCATGGATCTTGATGCTCAGTCTAGGTGAAAGTGGTTGCAGTAAACCTGCCTTTGACCTTGGCAAGGACCAAATTGATGTCAGTCCATAACTAGAATGAAAAGCAATGGGGAAAGAGGATCACCTTGACTCAATCCATGATGATGATCCTGGTTCTTTGGTTTACTGCTGCCAAAGTAAACTATGTCCATTCAAACCTGAATATCCTTTTGTATTTATTTATGGATAAGAAAACAGGTGCCATTGATAGTGTGCTCTGTGAAATTGACCTGACATCATCTAGAGGTCACTTGGTTCAGTGAAACAAAAGAATTAGACACCTCGCACCTGCAAGTTTGCACCTCCATCTGGGCAGTAGAGCTGACCTGCCTCAATGAGAGTGGTTATTTTTCTGAGAGTTCGGTATTACTTGTGCATTTTACTTGCTCAAAGATAGCTTTACTTTATTTTATTATGACCATAGCCACACTTTCCCTTTACAGACAAAGCGATGTGGATGGGGTGCTGTTGCGTTGGAGCCATTGGAGAGAGGTGATTTTGTAATCGAGTATGTTGGTGAAGGTAAAACTGTTTTTCATGTTATTATTATTTTTAGAAATAGACCAGCAGAAATAGCAAGACCTTGGTAGATGACCTTCTGCATAACACTTGTTGTGGTGAGGGTCAACAGTCGCTTTTTCTTATGTTCTCTAATATGTAGTGATCATGCGCTTTCTGGTTCCAACCAAATTTCTCAAACTTTCCATTATCAACGGTGCATTCCATTAGTAAGTTAGAACCCTTGCCCATCAACACTTTAGAAGGAAGACTCAGATAGTAGATTTTGACCTTTATTTTCTCAGTATATGGTCGATTTCTACATAATCATATAATCTGAACATTAATTTATTGATGCAGTTGACTAGTCGTTGGTCAAAACTCAAAACTTGATGGTTTTCAAATAAAAAGTGTGTTCCATTAATGGGCAGAGGGAGTATCATCCTTTCTAGTATGAATTCAGTAAAGCTCATGAGGATGTTCTAACACAATTTAAGTTCTTTTAGTTGTTAAATAATCTTACAAGGTGCCTTATGCTTGGAAAAAGCCACTGAAGGTGGCATATAAGCTACCATGGCTAACCTAAACGGCATGTTGTTTGGTGCTTTTGCCCAACTGGGAACATATATAACATAACTACAACTTGAAACAGGGACACTTATTCACAATTTGTGCCACATAGTCTTCTGACTTGGGATGTATTACCAGTATTGGAGGCTTGGAGACAATTTGTTTAGAACCTATTGTATAATACTGTACATTGTGTTCAAATGTTTCTTTTATTATTCCCTTTCTGTTTATGGTTCATATTCTCTCTGGCACTGCATGGTACCATCATATTTAGGAATCATTTGGTCAATGGAGACATAAGTTTATTGATTTTTTTGCCACTTAGCTTCTGATTTATGGACTAATTTTTGTGTGCATAAGAGCATCTTCAAGAGTCTTTCTTAAACTCACTCTCTAAAATCATTATTTGGAGAGCCATTTGAATAAAAATCGCTCTCTATATCTTGTGCACACTCTAGAAAGCCACACTATCTTCTTTGGCTAGCGAGAAATCCAGAATAGATGATAGCTTTTATAGATGTAATTAGAGAAGCTGTTGGGAGTATGTTTTGACCAAAATCTTTATTCATATCAATTAGGAAGAGTATAAAGAAACTCTTGGAGTTGATCTAATTGTATTTCACAGTTAAGTCTCATGTACATTCTTTTCACCTCTTTTTAAACATTGTTTCAGTCATTGATGACGCGACATGTGAACAAAGGCTTTGGGATATAAAAAAGAGTGGTGACAAAAACTTCTACATGTGCGAAATCAGCAAAGATTTTACAATAGATGCGACATTTAAAGGAAACGTGTCACGTTTTCTAAATCACAGTTGTGAGCCCAACTGTAAACTCGAAAAATGGTAATGATGTGTTCTTGAAATAAAAAATCGTTTTGTAGCATGTTCCTGATTGTTTCTTTGGCCTTGCCAGGCAGGTTGATGGTGAGACAAGAGTTGGTGTCTTTGCCTCTCGTTCCATCAAAGTCAGAGAGCCATTAACTTATGATTACAGGTAGTTTAAACAGTTATTTTGTTTTATTCTACTTATAAAGATTAAAGAGGCATTCTTAATTAAGAAGGTTAAATGTACTTCCTCTGTTTTCATTTACTTAACAGCACCTCTTTTCTGTAGCTTTTTTCCAAGAGTTTTTGGATACTTTGAATTTCATATCATATGATTTGTCGTGAAGTATAATTTTTTTTTGTTTTCATTTACTTAACAGCACCTCTTTACTGTAGTTTTTTCCCAAGAGTTTTTAGATACTTCAAATTTTCGTATCATATGATTTGTCATGAAGTAAATTTTCATATCATATGATTTGTCATGAAGTATAATTTTTTGTATTACATATTATGAACTATGGGAAAACATTTTGTAGAAAAAAAATGGATGGTCAATGTTGCCTCAATAAATTATTAGTGACAGGTAAATGAACAACAGAAGGAAGTGTTCTTTCAATGTTGAGAGGCTACAAGTTACTTACGATGTATACTTGGTACCAAGATGATGCCTCCCTGCAATAAGCTGATTGCAGTGACACATGAAGCTATAAGATCGTGAATCTAGTTTGAGAGCAGGTGGCATCAAAATGATCAAACTAGCATTTGCACCTGCTCGTAGTGTTATCACGTGATCACTAGTTTCCCCACCTAAAACCTCAGGCCTTAGCACCATTTCTTTACCTTTTTGTGTGGTGAATCATACGTGCAAACTTTAGTACCAGAGACTACGATATCTTTTATTAACTTTCTGGAGGTTCTTTTGCTCTATGACCTGCATGCATCATGAAGTCCCTTTTTCAATGACTTGGTGATGTGAAATTGTGAACAAGTATATGCCAGGATAAGACTAGACTTCTCTTTAGTTCAAACAGCTTTTGAACTTTTCGAAGATGATATAGATAACCCATTTTTTGAACACTATAGATAGCCCGTTTCATGTGGCTAAATTGTTGTTGTCTTGTGGTGGTTGTTTCCACATCTACCCGCCTGAAATCAAGATAAAAATTTTGTTGGTCTTGGCTCTCAGCTATACCCTTGGCCTTGCTAACCCAGACATTGGCATACTTTTCCTCAGTTTTTTGACTGGCCAGGATTATATTCAGAGGCCACAGAACATTCTCTGAAACTGGGCTGCATTTTATCCTGTTTGGTTTGAGCGACAATTATTTGTTTTTTTTTTTGGTAGGTTTGTGCATTTTGGAGAGAAAGTGAAGTGCCATTGCGAGGCAGTGAACTGCCAGGGATACCTGGGCAGCCAAATAAAGAACCCAAATCAGAGCATTCTTGCTACTGCAACACCACAAGGGCAGTTGCAAGAATATTCGTCAACGCAACAAGAAGCTCCAAGATTGAAGCCAATAAATCATTTGTTACCCTGGACCAACTGTATAGAGGTCTCTTTTAACCTGAGAAGCAAAAGGAAAATTAGCCGCCTATGCTGGGCCCGCAAGAATAAGAGAACATCCCGCAAGAAGAAGAGAACATCCCTCGTGGCATCGATGAGTGAAGTTCCTGCTGCGGATATCTGACAGCCCTTGAGCTCCTGCTAAACGAGCAGGCTTCGACTGTATAATAATTTCATTTCATGGTACATTCTTTACATGCATTGGTTGGAAACGATTCTTTCCCATTGCTCATCTGTGTTGTAACCTGCAACATTCTTTGTTTGATTTCATAGGGAATTCAGTTTGTTTACAGGTGGCAGTTTGCGGAAACATGTACTCAAATTTTCTGATGAAACAAATGTTTGAGCTTCATGTAATGTTTGCTGCTGCCCTTTTATGTGAGATGATCGGCCCTGTTTGGATCTCTATAGATAGTAGCTATCTACTAAGAGTTATCTATTTGGGATCTAAACATGTATAGATAGTGGACTAGATAATTGTTAGTTTGAGTAATAGATAACAATTACTCAACTAGCTGAACCAAATCAGATAATAACTATTAGCTATAACTATAGGGCCTCACAAAACATGACCTGAATCTTTCCTTTTCGGAGAATGCTACCCTCCACAACCACAGATTGGCAGGTAGCGGCCTGGCCGAATTCCAAAACGTCAGGTAATCAGTATCACTGACACGATTTACATGCCTATAATCCTTCGCAATACAATTCCATGTCCTGTGAGTCGAATTTTTGTTATTCGTAAATACATATAGATTTCACCTTATTTTAGGTCTCTTTTCATTTTTCTTTAGACAGGACTATATAGCAGAAAACAAGTCATCACACAGATTGAATAATCAGTGAAAGGGGAAGTAACTTAGTCATGGTATACTGTTAACCAAGGAACATGAATCATGAAACGCAGATACCAATAGATCACATGAAAAGACATTATTCAAATTGTAGCGAATAGAACACTTCATTTAGATTCATACAGTTCAAAAACACAATAAGTACACTGCTCACTGTGGCAGACAAAGCTAACCACCTAGAGCTCTTTATTGCAAATATAAGCATGTGCCACATCACAATAGCACAGGTTATGTATAGCATAAACAATCTGGCTTGGCTGCTTCACAAGATAACCAGGGGCAGCGACTCTAAATCTGATTTGTCGTCAACCTTGAGCACAGCGGCATCAGCATTTCATCTTCTTTACCTCTCTTTCCCCGCTCTCATCCACAGCATCAGCTTCCCAGTAGGGAGCATCAGGCTCACCACTCTCTGAGCCATTCTTGACAATGTCACCAGCGAAGTCATGCAGGACCGACCTTGGCGACCCCGGGGTAGTTGCACCCATAGCAGTGAAGCTCTGATAGATGAGCAAGCCACCAGATGGCAGCACCTGCTCAACCATGTTGCTGCAGGCATAGGCCTCAGCATCTAGTTTCTTCCCCCAGGTCTTTGTGTTTTCACGGTCACCGAAGATAGTCACGGCAACAGAGAACTCAACTGGGCCAAAGCACCTCAGCACCCTCTGAACCAAGTCACCATAAGAAAAGGAGCTTGGGTTGAAGCCCATGACCTCGTAGCTTGCATAGCTGAAGCCGTCCTCTGGGGTCACATGAATGGTCGAGAAAGCAGGGCCATGAACAGCATTCATGGAGTAGCCACAGGGCTCGAAGTCGAAGTCACAGATCTCCATCTCTGGGATAATGTCTGAGATACCAGAGAGCTTGGTCATCTCCTTAGCACACGATGTGTAACCATCAGCAGAGGTCTTGAAGAAGACTGAAGCTTTCTTCTTGTCCAGCCCAGTCATGCACATCTCGAGAGTAACAACAGGCTCCTCAGGGTGCTCAGTGGCATAGTAGACGTGCCACTTCTGCCCAGGCTTCGCGGAATCACCAATCACATAAGCATTACCACCAGACTTGAGGCCACCAAAGAAGCGATTCAGGAAGGTAACCTCTTCAGAAAAGTTCTTGTGTGGGGAAGGCTGTGCATCAGGGAATATGAATGTCCCACGGGAGTATTTAACTGCAGCAAGTGGCAACGAGAGCTCTTTAGCAAGCTCAAGGATCCTCGGAATAGCAAGCAGAAGCTTTGTAGTCCCACAGGTCTTGATGACAATCTTGTAGGGGTAGACAAACAGGCTTGACTCAGATAAGACATAAGAATCAAAGTCTTCATTTGAGAGCTCAGACACAATGGTGCACCGCGCAAGGTCAAGAACAGAGTCAATCTGGGCACGCGAGAGCACACGCAGTCCCCTTCCATTGGGGTCAGCGAAGACAGGTGCCTCAGAGAAGCTGATCTCAAGGCGCTTCTCATATCCCTCAAACCCAATCGCAGAGACAGGGGGAGGGGCAGCAGCAGCAGCAACTTGCAGGACTGCCATTGTTTCAAAGCAAGATGACAGACAGCCAGGGGAGGAAGACAGGAAATGGTTTCTTGAAATCTTTTGGTCACTGGAAAGCAGCTAGCCAGAGAGATTTTAGGAAGATCAAAATGAAAATGGAGGTGGAGGTGGTTTGTAAGCTACTAGGATGGGGAAGACGAGAGAGCTATCAGGATGGCTTCCTTGCGCACTGCAGGAGATGAAACAACCCATTGTAAGCACCAAATCATAAACAAGAACTGCAATTATAAACATAGAAAGAAGGGAATTGCCCGGTACATACGTTCGAGTAAGCAGCGGAGAACTTCTTGATGCCGCCTGCAGGGCGGAGATCCTCAATGCTGTAGCCAAGGGGAGCTTCGTACATCAGGGAGGAACGACTACTGCTAGACTTCTTCTTGCCACCCTTGGACTCCATTAGAACATCCAATTTTTACTGCAGAGAAGAACCAAAGGAACTGATGAGAACTGTTTTGAGTTATTATGATGCGAAGGAAATATCCATCTTTTCAACTGATGTCATGAGCCATAAATACAATCAGAGAACGATTCCACTAGTATCTTTGAAGAACCAGTGATTTAGATTACAAAATCAGACAACAATTCCACTAGTATCTTTGCTGAACCAGTGATTTAGATTACAGTTAAGATTTCTCCAGATGGTAGGGATTTAAGGGTGTACACATATTACAAAAGAAAAGTAATAATTATATAACGGAAGAAAAAGAATTTCCTATATATTACTGAAGCATAACTGAGAAATCAATAATCTATAATGGAGGCATACACTATACAGTATACGTACACAATTCATACCAAAGTTGCGGGTTGGACAAAGGGGGCTATACAGCCACATATACACAGCCACATATACAGTCATAATACAGATCACAGAAACTAGAACCTACATAACCCAGACGTTAGGGGGCTATCCAAAATTAGCATATTCTCCCACAAAACGAATAATTGAGATGATCAGATGATCCTTAAGGCCGCATATTCCCCACGAAACGAATAATTGAGAAGATTAAATGATCCCTAACGACGTAGCAAAGGAATAAAATATATAATCCCCATCTCCTATCCTATCTAATCCTCCGTCACAAATTAAGTAGTACTAATTCCCTGACCATCTACATGCACCAGCTGATTAGGGTTTCTCAGGAAACCCAGCATAATCAAAGACCAGACCAAACAAACATCATATTGGATCAGATCGCACAAGAAGAACAGGTGGAGAGCAGAGATTCTTACAATCCCACGAAGGCCCGGACCCCGCTGCGACCAGCGACCTCGAGAAATTCTGCTGCTGAGATTTCCCAATCCGAGGGCGGGGAACCACGAGATTCCTTCCTTCCTCCCTGTTCTCCTTCCTTTCACCGAAGATAAGAACAAAAAGGAGGCGGCCTAGATTTATCTCTCGCACCGAAGATATCGATTCCTTTTCTAACGAACAACGCGGTGGGGGCTGCGATGAGAAAGGAGAGACGGGCCAGGCCGTGTATTTATAGGGCCCGCTATCGGATCCGAGTCGCGTGGAGGCGGCGGCACCAGGTCCACTGGACCGCTCGGTCCGCGGATTCGGCACGGCAGCGGACACGGTTGCGGTGGACCGCGTTCACGCAGGCGTAGCGTCCTCTTTCTCTTCCCGTTTCCGTTGCGTGTCACTGCCACCGCGAGCGGGAGCGCGCGGGAGGGTGACAGGTGGGGCCAACCGTCCCCGCGTCGCCGCGTCTCACTTGCTTCGGTGTGGGTCAGTGGGTGGTTGGTAGTGGCTGGTGGGAGCTGCCCTTCTGTTCTGGACGTGCGGCTCTCCAGCGTTCTCCCGTGTGCCGAGGTGGCGACCTGTGGGGGTGTGACCACTGGCTGCATGCCACCGCTAGGCGTCTACTAGTAGTACGACGTTGGACGGTGGCAGGCGTGATTCCGCTACGTGACGTCCTTATCCTTGTCTTGGCAGTCGCAGAGGTTAAAAGTGCTTCCGTCTCTCTTTGAAATTGAGGGTGCCTTTGTTTTCTTTTTGACTTTTGTGTGCCCGTGCCGCTAGCAGCTGGGACTCCGAGGCGATCAGGACGGGAGGGCGAATCTAGTCATGTCACTCCCCTCGCTCACAGTCACAGTTCACAGCCTAGCTGGCTACTTGGCTGAGAGAGTACTGCTCAACAAGAACGACTCGCCAGAGTCCAAATTTCCTGCGTGTTCGCTGTTCGGTGCTCCGTGCTCAACTGCTCATACGTCCTACATACGTGGGGACCCAAACGACTAGCCGCGCCGCGACGCGCGGCAAAGAAGGCCTTCAGAGCCCATCCTAAGAAATTCGGCATCAACCGGCCCTGTTTCTAGTTGGGCCACGCGGGCTGTTGAAGGGCTTGGTATTGTGCTGGCTGGCAGGCCAGGTGGCCGGAGCAGCCGCGGTTTTCAGACGCTGGGGCTCCGGTTCCGGTCTTCCTCGTCTCCTTCAGTTGCGGCTCGCAGAAGCCAATCGAGGTCGACCCGACCGGCAGCCGAAGACCGAAGTGCCAGCACCACCCCCTCCGGCCTCCGCCCTTCCGCCGTGAACCCGCCGCTGTCTCGACACCCTCTCCAGCAAGATGGCCGAGGTGAGATCGCGATCCTTGTAGGCCCGTCCGCTCCGTCTTCTGGATCTCGTTACGACCGGTCCTTATTACGGTATAGGTTTGGCCTTGCGTACCCGACGTCAGGGCGCCGCCGGCACGTGCCTCCGGTCTGTTCCGGCCGAACAGGTGGCGGAGATGCTAGACATCGTAGGATCGTAGATGTTTTTTTTTTCTCAGCTACGGTATCGTTTTCGTTGGGATCAGAAATGCGAGGATGTTTCTCCTCATCCGCGGTTACAGATTCAGGGCGGTTAGGGTTGGCGTTTGATACATTTTGCTCTTGTGTCTCCTATCAGATTGACGAGAACATATCAATTCTGAACCATGACAACACTGTGTTCAAACATTTGATCGGCATATTTCCAAGGACCAGTGGAACGGAACACGTCGTCTTTTAGATACACAGGGAAAGTAGAGGGAAGACAACATAGTGTGCATGAATTTTCTGGCATTAGATCTAATACATGTCCAATTTGGCACATGACAGAGTGAAATAATGATATTGTCTCAAGTTATTCCTATTCCTGTTTTCTCCTTAATATATCATGGAACTTTTGTTTTTGTGAGTCATCACTGGCCCACCTATTTTGGTACCACCATATGCATCCTCGAATCTGAATGGGTTTTTTTTTACTATGCTGCATTCGTTACTGTCTTTCTAGCTTCCAACATATGTTAAGCTCTACAGTTTTTGGTTATGTATATTGCTGATTGTAATTTATATAACAGTCTGCTTTCATCCTGTCTTCTTCCTGTATTATCCATTTCATCATTTAGCATCTACAAACTTTACCAAATTTTTACATTCAAATTCTTCAAACCGAGAAAAAACTAATCTTTCCTACGCTGCCATGATTAGTGAAGTCCAGTTTTTGTTCTGTAAGTACTGTCATTTCAGTTTCTCTATGCAAATAATCTCATTTTCTGAAATATTTTCTTTCACTTTTTCTTTATTGTCCTTTGTTTTTTTGTTTTTGAAATAAAGGCAGGAGCTCTGCCGCTCAATTAAGACGAGAGAAAATAATGTACAGAAAGATTAGCCATCTCAGATGCCCAAAGACACCCGAGGGGCTAACAACCCCACGCGACACGGCTGAGTACAACACGACCACCGTCATGAGATATCGTTGCCAAGCATGGCCGCCAAGCAGCCAGCAGCTTCGACATTGCATGACGGGCCACCCACAAAACACACCCCCTAACGGGTCCGAAGCTAAAGGCCGCACCGGTCCGAAGCTAAAGGCCGCACCGGTCATCGTTGCCAAGCTCAAAGAAGAGCAGCTTCGACTTCCAATTACGAACCCTCGCCCCGCATCGACGCCGCGGCGATAATCCGAATGCGACGCCTTCAAGAAGGGAGCAACGCCAATAGCGCCATCGTCGCACGTCCAAAAAGGACCAGGTTTTCACCCTTGGATAACATGCTAGAGGGAAACACGACGCCCCCAACAGGGAAACAGCGCCCAACGGCGTCGCCGTCGATAAGGCTTTCGCCCAAGAACCCTCTAACATGGACGCCGGAACGCGACGCCGAACCCCTACCAGTCTTCACCATCATTGCCGTTGTCCTGCCGCCCCACGGAAACCCCTTCAGAGGGGCGTCGACGCGCCGGCTGCACGCAGCAGCCGCACAGCTGCATCGGCCGCCACCCCCTCCGATCAGGCTACGTAGAGCCGGACTTGACTCCGCCGCTCACGCCACACTGCCGCCAGCCGAGGCCACCACTAGCCATCGCCGTCGTCTTTGGCACCCGCCGCTGTCGTTGTCAACATCGCCGCCAACAGCTACAGGGCAACTGCCCCCACCATCGGGCGCCGCCCCATGCCCAGTAGCCACCGAATTCGGACGTCAGGCCGTGAACTCGGCGCCCACTGCCGACGCCGCCGCCTCCGTCTTGACCACAGCGGCAGCCACCGCACTGGGTCGTCGCCCAGGCAACCAGACCAGCCGCTGCGAGCAGGTAAGCCAGTTGCCGCCGCAGCAGCCAAGGCCGTGAGGGGAGGGACGACGGAGAAGAAGGCGCCGCCCTCAGCGCCTGCACGAGCCCCAGCTACCAAGTCGCAACCGCCGGCGGTGGCCACCGCGCCCGCCGCCGGCCGCCAAGCCAGATCCGACCGTCTCGAGCCCGGATCCGGCCACCGAGGCACCGGATCTGGCCGTCCGTGGCCGGACCGGCAGCCCCAGCCAGCGCCACCGCTGCCGTGAAGAGAGGAGGAGGGAACGCGCGGAGAAGAAGACCCCGCCGCCATCCCCTGCGCCTGCACGAGCACTCGCAGGAGCTGCTGCAGTCGCGGCAGCCACCCCCGACAACTTCCACGCCGGTCGCGCGGGGTCGGACAGCCAGCCTGCTGCAGCGCGCCGCGAAAAACGAGGAGGGAAGAAGAGCCCCGCCGCCACCATCACGGCCGGTCGCGCGGCCATGCCGGCAGCCGGCTCCGGCGGCAGCGCGGCGGGAGAGGAGGAGAGGAGGAACGAGGGTGCGGCGGCGCGTCGGGGCCGCCCGAGTCGCCCCGCGTTGTCCTTTGTTTTAGGACAGACTCTTAGAAGTGTGTTGTTTATGTTGTTGTTCTTCACTCACAAGTTCATTTATTTGTTTGTATGCCAGATTGAGATAAAAACAGCACCTGCTGACTTCCGCTTCCCTACAACAAACCAAACAAGGCATTGTTTTACTCGCTATGTCGAGTACCACAGGTATGACCACATACTATGTGTAACCTTAGCACGTTATAATTTTTTAGCGTTTTGTGCTTCAAGTTTTCTAGTCAAAATGTCACACCCCAAAATTTATGATTTTGGGTTGTGCCTCCTATTTTTCTTACCAATTACTGCAACTATCACGGAATTCAGGTGTTTGAATGCCAAAGGGGACGATGCTGGTGAATGTGAAAAATTTGCCAAGTACTACAGGTCCCTTTGCCCTGGAGAATGGGTGAGTTTTTTTTTTGCTTTTAGCTGATCCTTTTGATTAAGTTCTCCCTCCGTCGTGAAATCATAAGCATATTTGACCAGAGGACAAATCATACAAAGTAGATTATGACCATTTCTCTTATAGTATGCTGTCATTTGCTAAAAAATCAATATCATCTCAGAGGCATTTTGAACCCAAATCTACTAATGCAAGTTTTATGCCCTAAACTTGCATATATATGTCGAAGTGTTGGTCAAAATTTGTTTATTGGATTTGTCAGCACCATGTTTTTTTATTATTATTTTCGTTCTGCAAATGATGAATTTATCAGGATGTTTCGGTGGGCGTATTGCGTTCCTATGTGTGATTTATCTAGTTAATATGTCAAAGCCCTTGCCTTGGATAATCTTTTGCTTCTTAAAACTTTTTTTCAACTTGGATGTCAGCACCAAGTTTTGCTTGTGGTAATCTTAAGTTATCTTTCTTCAGTGTCATGACTCATGACCCAGCCAATGGTTTGTTATCGATCAGAACTTTGTTAATCAACTCCAGTTCTTCATCATCTAGCTTTTCAACAACATTTCCATTCTTAATGATCATATTCTTTAGTTGTCATTTAGTAGGCCATACTTATGGTCATGGATATGCTTATAGAGGCATGTGCATGCAAATTTGCACATCAGGAGGCCTTTGTGTATTAACCTTAACTTGTTTTTATTAATCATAAGTGGGATATCGACACATTTACCTTTACTTGTTTTGCCATCAAATGCACATTAAGAGGTTCTTAGAGCAACAGATTATCAATAACTTTAAAGTGGATAGGATAGAGAGGGTGGATCTCCTAAATTTGAGGGAGGGGGAGGGGGGTTATTTTTGTAATTACATAAAGCTTTTAGGTATTGGGGATAGGATGAATAATCTGTTGGAGCAACCACAATCCCATATATTGCCTATTTTTGGTATCGGGGGAGATATAAGTAATGTGTTGGGGATGCTCTTGCACATTTACCTTGTTTGCTCCATATTGTCTTGGCCTCTCCTCTTTTGGTCATCATCAGTGGGAGATGCATGCAAGACCTTATGATATGTGCAGCTCTTAAATGGTATATTCTGAGTGTCCTTGTCCCTGATGATGAACAGTTCTAGGTTCTGGGGAAAAAATGGTGTTCTTCTCTGTTTTGAGGTTGCTAACTTTGCTTCTTTGTGTAATGGAGGCAATGGACGTCGGAATGATAAAATTGATATTATTTGCTGTCAGTGCCTCGGTGGAGTGTCATTATAGCATAACATGGCCTGTTTCCAGCTAAACTAACACTTTTCTTCCAAAATTAGTTCAGGAAGGAGTCTTACTTTACCTTCTTGCAACTGAAGGTTTCTTTAGTATTGCTCATCAGCAGAGTGCTATTGTTTTTTGGTGCTGGCCAGCCTTCAATTGGTTATCTGATGCATTATTTGGCTTTCAGAAGCTACCATAGATTTAGACATTTAGTCCACCCTGATAGTCTGATACCATACTGAAGCAACTATATTTTGTCCAAGTTTGGAATCCAGTTGAAATGACACGTACTGAATGTCAGAATGCTTCAAACTTTCCATATTGGCTCTGGTCAAGCGTTTTAACATTAATTTTTCTAATGGTTCCTTCTATGCCATAATGGTCTCTTGTGTTTGAGTACTTGCTTATTTATTGTATTGTATTATCTCCTTGGTCAATTAGTTGTGTTTACTTTCATTAAAAAACCATAAGCTTACTGTTTGATATACAGGTTGAGAAATGGAACGAGCAGAGGGATAATGGGACATTTCCAGGACCTCTCTGAATCTACTGCCTGAGACCTCCCCTTGGACCAGTCAACAGGATGGCCAGTCAATGTCATACTGTTCCATTCTGCATTCCTACTTTCAGAATCGTCAATGCCTTTTGTCCCTTGCTCTTCAACCAGTCACCACAAAACTGTTAGTGATGCTCTCTTTATGCAGTTCAAATAATTGGCTACAGTTGCCTCACATGCAGCCTTGTTTTGTGTGTGGACCTCATTTTATTCACGTATAAACGTCTGAATGAACTTGCATTTCTTTCGTGCCTGCGACTGTGCCGTCCTGTACTACGCCTTTTGTGTCTTCAATATACTGGAATGGTAGTAATGGCTGGGAATCAGGGTAGGACAATGATTACATACTGCCCATGAATGTGGGTGTACCTTTTCCCGGGTAAATTTTTTGAGAGTAAAGTTTTCTTACCTGCTGAAGTCCAAGTCTTTGTGAGAACTATCAGCAGGAAAGTCTAATGAGAAATGCTTTTCATAGTATAATAATATTCTTTACAAACTGAGTCAAACTTAAAAAATCTTTGACTTAATTCAAACCTAGAACTGCATCTTTTTTGAGTCGGGAAGTATATCCATAATGCCTCTTAGAATTACTACTTTGAGACGTGGAGTATATCCGTAACACCTCTTAAAATTACCTGTTTGAAAGCTGTTGAATTTAGAAGTTACACGGAATATAATCTTAGTTATAGACCAAGTTGTGTGGTCCAGAGTTTAGTAGTCTTTCAACCTAAAAGACTGCCAGGCATTTGCTACGCGGGGTTTGGGTTTTTGTGATTGTCCTGATTGTTCAGTTGTGCCGTGCTGCACCGAAGCTATTCCTGTGCTGTTTTTTTTTTTTTTTGTGCTGTACGTGCCCTGCAAACTGCAGGCGTGCACAGCGGCACAGGAAACCTAATTTGACCATGCGATGAAAAACGCCAGGGCGGCGAACGCCCTGTTTCTTCTCCACTTGCTGGCGTGCACTAGAGCAAGGACCGGATTTACTGGCCGTAGATGCTCCGTCGTTTGAAATCCAATGCGGTCTGTAGTCAGCTGCCCATTTTGTGATAGACGAAGACGACGAACGACACTACTGGCTGCAGAGCCCGAAACAGTGTGACGAGTCTGGTCAGCAATGGAGGAGCTGCTGGTGAATACTGTAGTCTCTAATTATTTGTTCCTTTCATCATCAGCTTTACTCGCTCGTCCAGAACAGAAGTCTATGCACACCCACGCGTCTACGAACGAAATCCTCCATCTGTCGCGCGCAATGCACAGTGGAGGTGGAGGTGGGGAGCTGTTACAAATTCGTCGTCCATTCATCATTTGTCGCCATGCATATGCATTCATCTTGAAGATGCACAGTGGAGGCAGCTGTCACGTAGTAGGACTGAGCGTCGCATTTACATCTGACTGCCGTCCCCGTCCTTGCATTGACGTGAAGTCTCGCTCCGGCGCTGCCGGCCCGGGTGCAAGCAAAGCAAGCGCGCGTACACAGTGACATACACAACACAAATGCTCGATCGGTCCGTAGGCTGGCGCTGGATCCACAGGTACGCGGGCCATTCAATTCGGGTAGCTAGGCTCCACGCCCGCCGATGGATCCGCCGAGCGAGCAGCGCAGCGCACAGGGCGCCACGGCCATGCCTGCGCCGTTTGCGGCATGCACGGACGCACCGCCCCCGGCCTGTCTGTCACCATCCTTCGCGCTGCATGCATGGGCCTGGGCCGTCGCTGCTGCATGCTGCGGGTAAGGGCATGCATGCATGCCAGCACGAACCTCCTCGTCTTGCCGTGTTCGTGGGTGCAGCTTCAAACGCCCACTATCATCAGCCTGCTACTGCTATTGCTATTGCTAGCTCGGCAGCAGGGAGGGAAAAGGGAACGCCGTTACCGGGGGATCGGCGGTCGTCTTGCTTATTTCATTTCCCCGTGGGTCACGGAGGCCCGGACGACGGCCGGACACCAGTGCGACCGGTGAGCGGCGGCGGCCGGTCATCGGCTGCGCGGGTTTTCCACGGCAGAACAGAATCGTGCCTGTGCCGCGCGGGTTTAGGCAGCCGGTTTGTCACTGGCGTGCGGTTCAGAGAGTCGTTGCGAGGAATTGCGATTGCCTCGGTGCTGCATGCCGGATCAGCAGCATCAGCGACGACGCGCGGTAGCTGGGATCATGGTCCCCAATGAGATGTGCATATATAGCTCGAGTGCTGCACTGCGGCTTGCGCTCTTCTGACGTCTGTGGACGACACGTACGTGCGTGCTAGCTAGTCCCATTGGACTCAGCACACGATGGCACCGCACGCGCGAGGTATAGATGTGTGCGTGAACTCAGTTGCAATTTTTTTTTTCCAGCTACGTTTCAACGCCTGCCTGCGCCATTGTTCCCCCCTTTTTGCATGTTATCACAACAGCAACAAGTTAAAACTCAGCTCAGTGGCGCTGGGCTGACTTTTGTTTTAATAGTTCAATACTTCTCCCTTCCTCACCACTTAATTGGGGTCAAGAAGAAGAAGACAATGCAATCAGCCAATATAATCACTAGCCAGAAAACAAGCATACAGAAATCAAGCGACGCATGACACTGAATGCCTGAAATACAGTAGTAGTACATCAGAAAAACAACTAACTTCACTTCCATTTATTACACCGAGTAGCAAAGCTCGATCATGCTAATTAATAAAGTGCTGCCTGCTGAAAGGCAATGCATGCACGGCTAGCAAATACTACATCACAATCGACCTTCCATCAGTTTATAGCGAATAGCGGAGTTCATGCCGAAGTAGCTGAGAGTTCACACGAAACTAGCTAGGTGTAGCTAAGCTAGTTATTAGCTGCAAGTACTGTTACAAGCTCAAGAGGGATAGACGGGGACGAGAAAGATGGGAGGACTGATAGACGGGAGGTGGCGAGAGGTAGGCGTAAGAACAGAAGACACACCAAGCAGGAATTCATCGTCTAGTGAAAAGTCCTGCAAGGTCAAGAAGATCTTCTCGGACAATTTCACTAGATGATGGACCAATGGCTAATGCGTAATCGTGCAGAAGTGTAGCGAGAAGAGCTGAGGGTGTGGTAGAAGAAGAAGCTCGGCGAGGATAGCGCCATCACAGAACAGCCGCATCGCAGCGCTTGCAGCTGGGCCGAGGCTTCAGCCGCTTCCTGTTCTTCCAGGCCATCCAGAGGCACCCCGTGGAGTCTACAGAAGCCAACGGGGACGATGAATCGGTAGACGAGAAGCTTGGGCAGCAGACCGGGAGGAAGAAGCAGTAGGAATGGCGGTTGGGGCTAGGCATTTTGGTGGACATAAAAGAGGGGAGCGTGGAAGGCACGGTGGAGAAGAAGAGCTAGCCTGCCTTTATATAGTGAGACAGAGAGAGGGAGGGAGGGAGGGAGGGAGGACGGTCCGGTGGAGTTATGGCCGCGTTGGGCAAAAGAGAGGAAGCAGGCGTCCTGTTAAAATTGTTCCCCGGGAGGCTGGGACTTGTTGGTCTTTTCTTGAAGAAATGCTCCACTGTGTGCTGGCCTACAACAAATATTTAAATGGACAGGGAAAATGTGATTCTTCAGTCTCCAGTCTCTGCAAACAATTATATAGCTAGTCTTCGTAGACAAAAAAAAATAACATATACTCCCTCCATCTCATAGAGAGTGTCGTTTGAAAACGTATCTGTGAGGGAAACGCGATTTTCTAGTGACACTTTCAATAGGACGGAGAGAGTAGGTCCTTTTTCTTATCATTGTTTTTGATCAACCAATTATGACTCTTTCATTACGATGCAATGGATTTCGTTCTTAGCAAACCAAAGAATGCCTGACCAACTCTAACTCGCAAGCAGATCATCCAGACATCATATGGGAAAACATTCAGTGCAAACCATATTTTTATTAGAGTCATAAAAACACCAGGAAAAACAAATTTACGATATGCATCAATAGTGCATCTATAAATGATGTACATTACCTCAAAATGTGAGATTCAAACAAAAATAATAAATTTCAGATGCATACGTGCTTTAATTGGGGTAGTTCCCTTGAAACATTAACACGCGCCTCATTTATTTACACACTTCTTATATTTCATTATATTTTAAGATGATTTCAGTCAAGACTCTTGTACTATCAATTGTACAAAATTCTTATTCTTGTGATTTGTTGTTTATCTTTGTGTCATAACATATCAAAGTTATGTCCTTGTTTAACTATAGAAATAATTGTAATTGGTGAATTATCTTTATGTCAACATATATAAGATTTTGTCAAGTTTGTAGTTTTGTCTAACAGGTTTTTTTATTTCTGGAACTAAAAATTGTAGATTATGTCTACATAAATTACAACGAATTAAAACTGTAATTTTAATATAAAATATATGCAATAACTGTCGCATGAAAGAAAACTAAAATTCGATCAGACACCTGAGATTTAACAAATCATATATTTACACGATGGTTGCGCTGAAATTTGACTTATGCTGAATTTAATTCTTATGCCAAATTATTGTGATAGAAAAACAATGTCCGTTCGCTGAAAAATGATGTTGAAATAGTACAGCCGATGTCCCGAATTGCATTTCTGGAAGCTTTAGGGATCTACGTGACACAACAGGACAGGAGTGGCGCCGGAGCCAGATTTTTTTTTTCCTTTTTTGAGCCAGGGCGCCGCTCCCTTAGTTTTGCTCTGGAGTCTGGACTACTGGACTCACTCTGTATTTTGTCATGGTAGGGCGCATTTCTGACGTCTGTATATATTTCGCTTGCAGGCGTGGAAGTGGAACATAATATGAATGGGGTATATATGGGAATATGGGATATGCAAGCATTATTGTACGTTATATTTGTCTGTGATGCATATCAAGCTCGCTCGATCCCAACATATATATATATATATATATATATATATATATATATATATATACTTCATACTTGTAGACTGAACCCCTGAATATCGTGCATGAGATATTTGATTTATTCTTGCCTAGCTTGAGACCAACTACTGATAATGAGTGATGATATACGTATTGCATGAATGAATAATCATGAATGTACACCTGAAAACCGTGCACGATGACACTGCGCCTTGTACCGACGACGGCGGGGTAGTGGTGGCACGGTGTGGTTTTTACAGGGCCGAATCGCGTGATGCTTTGATTGGGCCTTGGGGCCTCCGGGCAGCTGGGTGGTTCTCAGTTTTCACTGACGGTACGTGACGGTCGATGATTGTGCAGCCGATCGAATCAGCGACGATGGTAGGCGTGAATGGCTCGATCGAGTGCTTCCGCCTGCGCTCTGAAAGTCTGTGCTAGTCAGCTAGTCCCCGGCCGGCCAATTGGACGCAGTACGTGTGCACAGCCGCACACAGGGCGCTGCACGGACGTCGCATGTGTGTGTGTGTGTGTGTGTGTGTGTGTGAAGAGAACGCCCAACACAACACGGGTGCATATACTTTTTCTGCTACACGCGTTTGGACGTCTGGCTGTGCCTGTGCGCCACTATATTGTTCCCTGTTTTTTCTCTTCTCAGTTTTGGATGTTATTTGGCTAACGGCACAAGCTAAACTTAACTGGGGTATATATATATATATATATATATATATATATATATATATATATACAAGAGTTATACAGAAATTTGGGGAACACACACATGCATTGACACTGAAAATTCAAAGCACCAGAGACTTCACTTATATTACATGGACCAAGTTCAAGCCAAAGTACTAGTACTAGCTGAAAGGCAATCTAGGAGCGACTACATCATTACTCCTACAAGATAAAACTTAGCTTTATTACATCAAATATAGCAGAGTTCATGCGGAAGTAGCTGAAAGGGAACGATACACAGTTTACTTCCGGCACACCGAACAAGAGTTCACACGAAAGTAGGAAGCTAGCATGTAGCTACTAGCTACAAGTGTTCCAAGCTCAAGAGGGATAGACGGGGACGAGAAGGATGGGAGGATTGATAGGCGCAAGATTGAGGAAGGTAGACCGTAGGGATTCATCTTCAAGCGAAAAGTCTTGCAAGGTCAAGAAGACATATGGTTGACATGTCACTAAAATGAGAATCCTTACTGGTGAACAACTGTGGAGGAAAGAGGAGAGCGCAGCATGTGAAGAGAGGAGATCTAACGAGCTCAATCCTGCAGGAAAGAGCTAGTGGTGTGGTGGTGGTGGAAGAAGCTCGGCGAGGATAGCGCCGTCACAGAACAGCAGCACGGAAGCGCTCGCAGCTGATGCTGGCAGAACGATGGCGCTTCAGCCGCTTCCTCTTCTTCTTCCTAGCCATCCAGCAGCGGCGCCCCGTAGAGGCAACAGCAGCCCGGGACGACGGAGGATCCCCGGCGGCAGAGAAGCTTGGGCAGCAGACCGGGAGGGAGAACCAGCAACGGTGGTCGGGGCTAGAACTAGAAGGCATCTTGAGTTAGAAGAGGGGAGGGGAGGAGAGGTGTGACAATGGCGAGAACGGTGGAGAAGAAGGGCTGGGCTGCCTTTATATAGCGCGCGCGCGAGGGCGGAAGCGCTGTGCCGGTGCCTGCCCGGTGGAGTTATGGCCGGGGAGGGGAGGCAAAAGGGAGGAAGCAGGCGCTCGGTTTTAAAAAAAAAAATGCAACCCTGCAGTTTGTTCTCTGTGTCTTTCTTTTCAAAGAAAAAAAAACGAAAGGAGCAATAATTGAGCTCCATTGCACTGGTCCACAACCAAATTTCAGGACAGGAAAAACCTTTATCTGATTCTTCAGTCTTCACTGCCATCGATCTACTAGCAAAATAGTTAACTGATGTATGTTTTAGTTCTCGCCGAAAAAAAAAATAGAATATAGTGACTCTTTTTTTAATAAGTCATGGCTAGATCTTAGCTAACTGCATTATTATACTGGGAGAAATGCATCACATAAAGATTCCAAATGGCGGCAGGGCTGTTGAAGGCACATAGTCTTATAACAAAAAGAGTTTGGGAAGAAAGGAGTCAAGGCTACACAATTACACGTACGGTCTACATACTCGTACTGTTATCTTTCAGCAATTCAGCTACGAGCACTCAAGCAGCAGGGAACAGAAGGTAAAGTTGTTGAATGAATCGATATATCGCGTAGACAGCGCCGTTGGTACCTCACGTGGACCGCATAAAGGTGAAACAGGGCGAGGCCTGGTCTGGTGAGGCTAGCTAGCAGTAGCAGCGTGCAGCAGGCGCGCAGTGTGCCTCTTTATGGACACGGCAACAAACGCCTTTCCTCCGTCCGGCGACGGCGAGCGCTCGGAGCGGCTGCTGGCTGGCAGGTGGGGCGCTGAGATGGCTTTAATTTGGACGCATACGCAGGCAATATAATATAATGCATGCGCCGTTGCCAGCAGCCGGAGCAACAGCTAGGTACGGTACGTGACTGTACCGGCACTGCGCGTTCGAGTTATGGCGAATCAAGAGGCCGGGCCGGGGGGCGATCAGGCGAGGAGGCGCGCATGCATCCTTTGCACTGCACTGCACTGCACTGCATAGCATCAGAGTGAGGCCGGCCGGAGGTAATGCTGGCCAATGCGTTTCAATTCATTCATGGCTGGGGTCCCGGCCCGGCCGGCCAGCAGGTCCCTCCTGCTCTCCATTTACGTACATGCCGCAACGACCGAATCTGCACCTAGCAATAGCTAGCACGGTTGTTTTCGAGTCCCCTGCCGGCCGGCCCCTCCATTCCATGCTAGCTCATTGCATTGCATTGCATTGTGTGTGGCTCCTTGCTCCTCCAAAGTCGAAAGTACAGTAGAAGGCTAGAATAATTCTGGTCAAGCAAGTCGCGCGGTTAGTAGTTCGTCATTGCACACCACACCAACATCCCCACACCTAACGGACACGCGTGCAATTTCTTTTTGGGTTGCCGTGATAAGATCGTGCCGACTGACCTAGCACCATTTCGGGGAAGAAGATCACAGTTCGCGGCCGGCCACACAATGTTGCTATGCATGCCATCCAAACTACCCGCGAACGGCGGTTGACAGATCGGCCATCCCCAACACGGAACTGCATGCAGATCTCTAGCTGCAGGGGACCGGACCGGCCGATCGAGATCGATCCAGAGCTAGCTTTGTTGTTTGTTCGTTCGCCGCCACTGCACCCGTACGTAGTACATGCATGTACCAATCGAAGCACGCCCGGTAGTATCCATCTTGGCTGGACGGAATATAATGGTAGCTAGCTAGTTGAATTGCTGTATGAGTGACCGACCGTAGAGTGTTGCACGTAATTTATACTCGTTGCAATAACTGTAGTACTCGAAGAGAGGTGAGCTGAGACTGGTGCTATGTGTTTTTCTGTGAAAGAAAAACGGGCAACCATGCATAGCTAGGGGATGGATGGTCGAGAAGCAAGCAATTGTGTTTGCTGCTAGTAGTGCTATAGCTACGTACTAGCTGCTGTGACTCGTGACTCTTCAGGGTTTGAACAAGTGTAAAGGCCGGTACTGCCTGCGCATGCAGTCGATCGTACAGTATAGGAGTACGCATGGTCACACATCAGGCCACCAGGATCGGAGGGGGGTGTGCAGGTAAAGTTAAATTTATCTCTAAGGGCACATGTACCGTTAGATTCGTTCTGAGATTCGTGCACAGTAGAAGAGGGCTCTAAGATTCGTGCACAGACAATAAAAAATATCCCTCTCCTGTTGTGCAGGAATCTCAGAGCGAATGTAACAGTCCACACCTTGCCCTCAAAGGCAGCCTCTCTCTCTGCCTGTGAGGAAGCTAGCTAGGCTAGCTCTACCTCTCAGCTAGCTACTGGATAGGAGGAGTAGGTAGTGCATCACATCACATCTATTTGCTACAAACTCACGCAACTACAGCAACCAGAGCAGGCAGGAGGGAGAGAAGGACGATCGACCTGTGTCCTGTGATCGTCTCGTGCATGCATGTCAGTGACTCCAGTGTATGTAGATGCATGGGAGAGAAGAGGATCATCTCCATCCATGCTCATGCACGAAGCTAGCTAGTAGTAGGAGTATTGAAGAGAGGCCCCAAGTTTGTTTGGGGCGAGCCGGATGAGATGCATGGGCAGGTAGATATGATGTGAAGTGTGGATCGCCTGCGTTTTGACTTGCACCTTTCTGGCAGGCAGCATAGGGTTCGCAAAAGTTACATACTGTGTACAACAAACACTACCATGCTGCTGCTGACTGCTGAGGATGAGAGTTGCACATACACACACAGCGCGCTGAGGTGCCTGCGTACAAAGTAAATGCGATATCGTTCGATGGAGGATGGCTGCCGGGGGGTCGCCATTGGCATTGGGTTGGGTAGCTATGCTGAGAGCAGAGCACTGAGCCCCTCCTTCAATGCATGCCCCTCTCCTCTCCTCTCTGCATATACAACTGCATGCATGGCTAGCTCGTACTATACCCTCTCTCTTCTCTCTTCTGCAATGCCCTGCTGCTGCCTTGCATTTACACACCCGCTGCCGCTGGTGAGTGGTGACTGATCAGATCCCTCTCATGCGCGCGCCATTGCCCGCCGCTTGAAACCTCTCTCTCTCTTTCTTCTCCCTCTCGGTCTCAGTCAGACACACACACACACACTCATACACTCATACACATGCATGCACAGAGAGCTAGCAGGCAGACATTGTCTGCTGCTGCGTTTCCTTGGGCTTTGAGTGAGGAGAGAACCCATGGGGACCTGACCTCAGCTCTCTCGCGGTCGCGGACATGCATACATCTTGAATGCTCAAATAAACACTCGCTGATTCCCTGAAGGCATGACGGATCATGGAGACTGCAGGCATGCATGGTGCACATTCATTTGCTCATCTGGTCAGTGCCCAATCGCTAGCAGCGCCTCCTCCCTTCCGGTGGAAACCGTACGCGGCGTTTATGAACGCGCGTCCTTCCTTACCAACACCAGGAATAGCGCGCTGCCGATACGGTCACAGTCGTGATATACGTACACTGTGACCCATCGTACGTGCTCGGACGACGGTTCACGGTACGTACGTACAGGTAGCAGCTAGCCACACTAGGCTCCTCTGGACAGAGGTAGCTAGCTAGGTAGCTGGGGCTTAAGGGCGGCTTTGCTTGATTTCAGTATTACTCCGATCCAGCTCATTATGCGTCAATCATGCATGCTTAGGTACGTCAGTGCGGAGGAGCATTAGGCATGCAGGGATCGGAGAGCAATTAATTATTTGGGCAAAGCGGGCTATGTACTTGATTATGACCCCGTTTGGTAGGGCTCTAACGCATTCGATATTCATACACTGTTCACATGAGTTGTTTTTATCTCTTCCCTCCTCTCTCACATAGCTGGCGAGAGCAGGAGAAATCACTTTTTTCAGCTTCTCCTGCTTCCACCGGCTCTGTGAGAGGGGAGCAGAGTAAAATGGGGGTCCTGTAAACAGTGTATGAACAGTGAATGCGTCAGATAAACTGGAGCCGGTAGGAGCCCAACCAAACAGGGCCATGTATATATGCATGGATCAACAACATTATATTGACCTATCAAATCTTGCTTCTAGATGTGAATGTATGCGCAGGACTGTGAACGTCGTACTTTAGCTGGATTCTGCTCGTAAATACGAGAGCAGAGGTGTTGTCGTAACCATGACGATTAGCTAGATTCTGGTAGTAAATACAAGAGGAAAGGTATTGTCATAACCACCACGGTCAGCTAGATTCTGCTAGTAAATACGAGATAAGAGTTGTTGTCGTAACCACGACGATCAGCTAGATTCTGTTTGTAGATGCGAGAGAAGAGCAGTTGTCGTAACCACGACGATCAGCTAGATTCTGTTTGTAAATACGAGAGAAGAGTAGTTGCCATAACCATGACAATATAACGACATATTCGTCGGAAGGTGACGGCATATTGTCGGGACCCTAGAGTGGATAGTGTTGATGGTATTAGAATGAGCACTCGTAGACATGTCCCTGACTCGTTGACAAATATTATGATTCTTAGTAGACGCTTCTACGCGTGAAGATTGTGTGGGGAACAGGTGTTATGCCGGGGGCCGCGCGCCATGTGTGCATTGTACATGCCGCTCATCAGGCACTACTACCGCACACGTAGTTCCACTTCCACCCAGATATCGAAGTGTACGTATATATAATGCACATGATCCATGTAGTGATAGCTCGATCGACGCAGACAGATAGACCGGGTTGCCGTGCTCCGTTAGACCGTCCTATGCATGCATGCACACAGTGTACTCTACATTGCATATCATGCAGCTCAGCTACGAGAGTACGTGCAGTGTGCTATTGGATATATATGTAGCCACACGCCCACACACACAGTACAGTATACTATATATATAGGAGGCTCTGCTCAGGCTCACTACTAGGTCTGGGCGCCTGGCGCTGGGGCTAGCAAGCTAAACTAGCTAGGTGACGATCGCACGCTGCTTGCTGCACTTCTGCATGCGCATTAGATGAGGGAACCAGCAGCGCGCTGATGCTGATCAGAGCTGAGATTACCCATGCCAGTAGCCATCGCCCATGTCGAGCAGCAGTACCACCATGTAGACGACTGTAGCCGTTACGTACCCCTGCATGCAAGTAGCCCGGCGCTGAGCTAGTATTATACAGCAGTTCTCCGGCCCCTTCCCTTGTCGATCACGTTCGATTCTCAGCGCCGGCCGCTTGCTGACAAAGATACATATGCATGTGAGATGCTTCTTCTTCTTATCCCCTCACACATCGCGTCGCCGTTGCATGCACGCTTTCCTTGGAATCCATCACGTAGTACGCTCGGGCTCGGGCAGCTCGCCGCCTTTCGGCTTCCATGCAGACGCAGACGCAGGGGCAGCAGAAAAAAGGCTTCGATCTTCCCTGATCGATCTCCTCGCGCGCCGCCCACCGCCGGCCACGTACGTACGAGGTGACAACACGCACGGGGCCGACGGGACAGACGGTGAGATAGATGGATGGATGGAGTCGATGCGATGCGATGGTTCATGCATGCATGCATGCATGGGACGATTCGATCGGCGCGGCGCATGCATACCAGTATGTACTACGTACGCACGCGGCAGCCAAGGAGGATTCGGCATCTGCAGCATGCATGCATGCATTCGCTCGCAGCAGGACGCAAAGGCGCGGTCCTTGTACAGGAGTACTAGTACGTGCCAGTTGTAGTACGTACTGTACGTAGCTCCATCAGCTCCTCGCCTGTTTTTAGCCAACAACAAACGTGCACCGGCCGTACACCGCCAGGTGTAGTGATCGAGTGGTCACGTACAGATCCATCCAGTCGTCAGTCATAGCAGCGCTAGCTGCATGCCACCACACACGGCTTTCTAGACTTGTGAACAAAAGATCGGCCGGGCGTGCAGTACGGCGCGACACACTGTACGCACCTCGATCGGGCTGCATGCGCTTCCTTCTCGAGTTCTCGTTCCTGCGTGCATGTACTGCCACGTACACGGTGGAGCTGCTGTTGCGTCTCATTACTGCACGTGCGTACGGGATTAGTAGTACGTGTTTGTTGGCCGCCGCGCGCTGCGGGTGATTGCCCCATTTAATTTCCACGGTCCGTTCGCGGGGACTACGGATGATCGCTAGCTGTGCACAAGCTCTTCTCTGTATGTATGTATGCTGAGTTTGAGGCACCCCTCTCTCTTCTTTGCAACGACACGTTTATTATAAGGACATTACAAGAACGCCGCTCACGATTGTTTGTTTCTCGTGCCGAGCAAGACGGACCTCAGTTTGCTCCAGGGCCACCACGCACACATCGCGCCGCCCCTGGGCCACTACCTCCATGCGTACGTGCATATATGTCATATAAGGATTTTCCGCCAAAGCTCGAACTGTCGTTGCGAGATAGAGGGAAGGGAGTGAAGGGAGAGGGCGAGGCAGCCGCACAAGGAAAGCACGAGGTATAGGTAGCATTTTTGAAATGCCTTATAATTTGGTATGAAAGGAGTAAAAGAAATCCAAGTGTGACATGGATGATGGTTTGTTTCTCTCGGTCAAGTTAGTTGCAGCTCCGATCCATATATATAGGACATTTTCAGGTTGTTGTATTCTTGTGTTGTAAAGCTAGATGAGATAGAGATCATATAGAGTAACTTGGTGCACAAGATGTAAGCCACGCCAAGGTCTTTTGTTGGCTATATCATCAAACCCTGAGAAGGATCACGTTGCAACCATTTTCACTGTGAAAAGGTAGTACCGTACGTTGGAGCAGGCTAGCAGCACAATAGGAGGCACGCTCCGTCGCTCCCCCCTTAGTTTGTCGCGATGCCTCCGTGTGTTTTTGGGTTCGTCGGCCGGCCAAGACGGGGGAGCGCCGGCAGTCCGGCACGACGCCGCATCCGCATGCACGAAATGGTCAGATGGATGATTTGGAGTTTGGACTCCGCCGCGCCTACCGGTCCGGACCTTGGTTGGCTCACCGGATGCATGGACGCATGCTGCCTCGTCGTGCGCGGCGTGTGACTCTGGCACACAGGCCCATCGGGGGTGTCGGGCCGCCACGCCGCTGGGTGGGACGGGCTGGCCTGCGACGGAGGAAGGCGAGGGCTGGGCTCAGGCCGATGGTACCTCTGGGCCATTATAGAATAATCAATCATCAACAAAACAAAAACAAAGCGTTGCGACATACGAGTCCAAACATTCCTATTATCCTCTGATGATGAACTCCTTGTATACTGATTCCCAATCCCCAAAAAGATAATTTACTATCACTAGACGACGTCGATGCTACGGTGGTTTCCAAAGACGAAATCCACGATAGAAAACAAAACTAGCGTCCGGATAGGGATTACTAGAGATCCAATCAAGCATCAAACAGGCGGCGGGGGCAGGTCCAGCAGTAGCCAGAAGCCGACGCAGCCGTCGGAGTCGAGGTTCTCCTGGATGGCCAGGAAGTGGAGGCCGCCGCAGGCCTTCTTCGCCGCCTCCCAGGCCTCCGCCTCCTGCGTCGCCGCGGGTGTTTTCTGGTACCCGGAGTAGATGTACCGCGTCGACACCCCCGCCGACAGGATCAGGCTCGCCCTCCCGGTGTCCACCTCCATCGCGCAGATCTCTAGGCCGTTCATCCACGCTGAAATTAATGGACGAGATTGAATGAAAACACAAAGACCGATGATTGATACCGTTGGTTTCTGATGATGAGTCATAGTATATGACTGACTCAACGAACACGGAAGCTAAGCAGCGACACAGCAAACTAGCTAACGCAGGAGCTGTAGTTGTTCGACATTGTCCCTCTTCAATTCAGCTTTACAGTATGCAGTTCAAGTGCTGTAACTTGTCCAACACCAAATGCATATCCGGTTCTCATTTCTTCTACTAGTCCATGATCATGTTAGATCATCTCATATGACATGCCAAAACTTACCTAGGTGCACAATGCTCAATCTTTATTGAGTTGTATGCACCGATCATTTTGCACCCCCCAAAAAACATAAGTTAAGTTGGGAGAAAGACAATGCCCAATTTCAATGAGATCATAGTAGTTCATAGAGATCAAAGTGATCAGCTGATATATATATATATGCAAGTACTATTTAATAAGAATTTAGTGTTTTTAGTTTTTACCAACAAAAAAAACATCTACTTCTAAGCACCATAAGCTGAACATACAGAGAGATGATAGATGCATTCGCAATCAAGCATTAGCCATGAAAAGAAAACAAAAATCGTTGCCAGTTTGCTATACACAGTTTGAATGCTTTGAGACAGCACATTGTCATTCTTCTGTTGTGGCGTTGGCGATGGCTGAATATTTGGTACAGTAGTAGAGTAGTTCAAACTTACCGGCTAGAGGCTTGGCGCGAGATGATTCGACGGCGACACCAGGGACTAGCGTGGTGTCATCAAGGTCGAACCCCAGCAGATCCAAGTCCAGCCCCGCACCGAATGCGTACCTCCTCCCCAGTGACTCCACCTCCTCTCGCACAGCTGCACAATCAATCAGAAGAAGAAGCTCTGCTCAAGGCCTCAACAATGGCTCGCTCAACAATCAAGGTTAATCGATCGCTGTGCCAAATTACTACCGGAGAACGAGAGCTGCACGAACGCCCACTTGTCGCCGAAGAGGTTCTCGGGGAGCGTGGTGGGGAACGGGTTGTCGAGCGCGAGCAGCGGGCGGGTGCCGGCCTGGAACCCCGGGTGGCGGCTGTACACGGCCTCGTACCGCTCCTCCAGCCACAGCAGCAGCGACACGCACCGCCGGCTCGGCACGGCCTTGATGCCCAGCTCGCCGCAGGCGCGGGTGATGATGGTCTGCATCTGGGACCGGAAGAAGCGGACGCGGTCGGGCACGGGCACGCCCAGCGCCTCCGACACGGACCCCAGCGCGTCGCGGAGCGTCACGCTGTTGATGGCGTTGTTGGGGAAGTAGCGCGTGAACTGCAGCGACAGCGTCGCGTCGCACACCACCAGCTCCCACACCTTCTTCCCGCGCGCGTCCAGGATCGGACGCGAGCAGAAGTCTAGCTCCCACTCCCGGATCGACTCTGGGTCCGCGTCGGGGTCCAGGTAGCACACCTCCGCCTGAGGGTCCACCTCGGGCTCCGATTCTTCTTCGTCGTCGGTGATGTCAGCCGCGGCGGTGGAGCTCTCGGACGAGATGGACCGGCACCGGCGCGACCGCACAGCCGGAACAATCATGCAGCGGGCGGGAGTGACGGCGCGCGGGGAGAAGGAGACCGCGGTGGTGGCTCGGCCTGGTGGGTTAGGGAGGGGGAGGCTCCGGCGCAGGGTGAGGCCATGCCCGGCGACGATGGCGGTGGCGGTCGTCATGCCGGGAGCGCCCACGGCCACACGCAGAAGCTAACGCTACGCTAGTGATGGCGGTCGCGGCATCCACCAAGCAGTGTGGTGATCTCAGTCTTACGCTTGGGCCGTGGGCCGGCCCAAGATCATGAAGAAGCCTACCTAACGGTGAGGGAAGAGGATAACGACGACTTGGTTCGGGAAAGAAAGAAAGAAAAACGAAAAACTAGAGGATGGAAGACGACGGTGTCCGGCGTCCGTAGAAAAAGAGGAGAGCGGGGGAGGAGGTAGGGAGTAGGGAGCAGCAAGAATGGCGTGCTCCACCGGTCTCTGCTTCTCGGCGTCGATTCCTCTTCTTCCAGCCTCTAGTTTTTCTGGCTCCTCCCGCTTCCTCACGATCAAGCGTATGTCCTCTGCTCCGTCCTTGTCCAGGTATGTTCTTGTTTCTTTTTTTGTTGCCCTGCCTCCATGATGCAGTATTGTTCATGACCAATTCATTAAAGCTTTCTCGAAATCCCAAATTAAGTTGCTCGATGATGTAAAATGTTGTTGTTTTTTCTTGTTAGACGAGAATTTTGCATTGTTGTTCCTGAAGCTAGCCAACACGAAAACCGCTCGGTGTTGGTTTTTATTCTCTGCAATCTTGTGAATTTATCTTTAACTGCTATAGGTAATAGGTATAGGTATTAAAGAATATTTGGTTGCAACTCCACATTCTGGTGTACCTGGTTGCTTTTCCTACTATATGTAGAGTAGTTACTAGTTACAAGTTCAAAACCTGTTCTTCAGTTACAAACTATTGATTCACAAAAAAAAAAATGTTACAAACCATTGGAAAAATCCATTTCGACTTTTTGTACAACTGTGAAACGGTTCAAGGAAACCTTCCTCATTTTGGCTGGCAAGCAGCCATGACCAGGAGACCAGTACATTTGAATTATATCAGTTGATTTTACTTGGTTTACTAATAATAGCTAATTCTGGTTGTGGTTAGTGGCATCAATAGTACTCGCATTACAAATTAACTGACCTCTGAGTTATATGTCTTTTCTCTCATAGATGGGCAATCCAACACAAGCAATTGGGACACACATTATATCGGAGAAGCCACGTTCTGGCCTTCGCTAGTTCAGATGTATGCATCTGGCTTTTTGACTAGGCCATCTATTTTTTAGGGTTCGTAGGACTATGGCATTAATAATGTTTGTTGAACATAACTTTATGTGATTTTGATATTTCCCAACCAGGATACCATAATTCCTTAGTACTCTTTACTTTATGTGTGTCATTCAACTTTCTTTAATGCTAGTTGGTGCATTCTTATTCTATATAATACATTCTCTCTTGGTAGCTAAACTGTTTTTTTCAAATGAATCAGGCACCACAAGGCAAAAGAAGCTCAGGTCAGAATGTTGTGATGGTTGATCCACTGGAAGCTAAGCGCCTAGCTGCTAAACAAATGCAAGAAATTAGGGCCAAAGAAAAGCTGAAGGTGCATTGTTGCTGTATTAGGGTGTATCATTCCTTAGATTAAATCAATCATACTGCCTCTGTCCCAAAAAAAAGAGTGGAAAACATCTATCTTTTGTTTGGGCCAATAGTCGGTGATGAATCATTGTTTCAGATAACTGGATACAGAACTAGGCTTTTCCCTGTTCATGTTGTCCTGCAAGTTCTCCATTTCTAATTTATTTTGTTCTGTGCGTGAAAACTTGATTGCATGTTCTTCAGTTGAGGCATCTAACCTAACTGCAAATGGATATTCAACTTAATATTACCTAGTGGACTGTGCATTGCAGTAATGTTCACATGGACATGTATTTTTATTTTTTAAAAAAAAAAACTCTACCTGAGGGGGAAATTCTAACTGATAAGAGAGCTGCTGAAATTCCTTTGGTTATTCAAGAAACATATATGTTTATTATTTCACTAATATATTACTTCAATTTTCTGTTAACAAATAGTTATTCCATCATCCATTAATTGGTATCTGTTTGTCCTGGAAAACTCATCTGCTGCAACCCCCTCTGAATCCCAATATCAGTCTATATTCTATATTGATGCTTCATTGTGTTTTCTTACTCTTCAAATTTGATCTTTATCACTGTGGTCTGTTTTGCAGAGGCGCCGTCAAGCAGAAGCAATCAATGGGGCATTGGCAATGATAGGACTGACTGCTGGATTGGTAGTGGAAGCTCAGACAGGAAAGGGCATCTTAGGGCAGGTACATAAACTGAATTTAGGAGAAATTCGGTTTTTAGTATATATAAATTTTTTTACGGAGATATACAAACTTTTATCATAACCAATAACATGACTTGGGAAATGCAATAATGGACACAGTGATGTCTGATGCTAGACAATTATTAACTTAGAAACCAGAATGTTAATTACAGTTTGCACTACTAATATGTGATCACGTGCTCATCCATTTCTGCAGCTAGCTGGATATCTGACGGCTGTTTCTAGTTTATTTGGGCAATAATGCGGGACCATGATTGGAGATTTCTTTTTCACGTTCCTTGGCCAGGAGAGCTCTTCTCTGAATCTTATTTGTTGGATCTACCCAAGTTTTTGGGGAGTTATCCCAGATGGCTGTGCAATAGTGCACCCAGACTTGTATGTTTATCAAGCACGATAGCATGGGCTGAACATTAATACACATGTAACAGAGTCGTTCTATGTAGCTCAACAATTTCTGATGATAGCACCTGCTAAAGAGCAGTTCTTCATACTTAAATGTGAAATGTTGAAGTCTTTGAGAACTTTTTTCCTTCTTTTGCCAAACCATTGAGCTTGTAAGATGTGGATTGGACTTAGAAGTCTCTGACTGGTTGTCTGTAAGCTGATGACACCTGCAATGGAATGATGAATCTATTGCTAGCGTGTGACTTCATCTTACCATGAAAATGTGGGTAACTCAAGTCTTATTTTGTATATGTTTTGTTGATTGATCTTACAATGAAAATGTGGGTACCTCAAGTCTCATTTTGTATTTGTATATGTTCTTGTTGATTGAGCTCGAGTGGCAGTATTCTGTTGTATTTTTTTTGCCAGAGCCTACGAAGGTTATTGATCGTTGTGGACTAGGATATTTTTGCATGCCACTTATTACAATTTTTTATTGCCAGAGCCTACGAAGGATATGAGGCAAGTATATCATACTTTCTTCATTCTAAATTACAAGTCATTTCAATAATTTTGGAGAAATAAAGCATCTCAAGTTTGACCAAATTTATATAATAAGATAATAACATTTATGATATCAACCAGGTATCATTTTTCATTATGTATATTTTTTAGTATATCTATTTCATGTCATAAATCTTTATATTTTTCTATATAATTTTGATCAAACTTGATTTTTTTTTTCAAAATTCTTATAATTTAAAATGGATAGAGTACTTCCATAATATATTCCTAACACGAATGACCGGATAGCAGTACCTACGTTGTTCATTGTTCTAGAGCCGCTACAAAAACTTTGACTTCCCTCTTTTTCCCCTCATTTGTTTCAAAAAAATAAACAATTCTGGTTTGAAGCTCATGGCGAAACATCGTCCACATGAATTTCGGATTTTAAGAGCAACCTCAACCATTCACACCCACAAATCCCGTGAATCATAAGTCCTTGTGAGACTTGTTTTCAACGAAGGGGGCTGCAGTCCTAAATTATATATTTTTAAAATAAAGGCACTCAAAAGAGTGCATCATATCTGATATTCATCAAGAAGAATGATTGATAATACAAAATACAAAAGATAGACCACTTGACATAAAGGAAAAATAAATCAAAGGTAGTAGGACCTTTTTCTTCGTTCCTTTTGCCTTGAACGCTGGTAAGTAGATCAATGCTGCTAGAACCATAGGTCGGAGAAGGCTCAAGACATGCTAACCGCGAGGCAGCAAACTATCGATCTGACTACAGTGGCATAATATCATATCTCAACCATGCATGTTACTTCAATTACTAATCAACTATCATCAAACATAAAGGATATAATTCAAGGGCCACTTACAAGAAGTTATGCTAAGAAACTCCAAGAGCAGATGAATTCATTCCTTATTGATTTTAATCTTACTTATTCTAAGAATGTTATACTATCTAAGTGTTCTACTTTTGTTGTACTTAGGTATACACATCAAGAAGAGGATGTTACTCTACATAAAGAAAAGTTATAGACCAAAAATAGACCAGTAGAAGAAACAGACGAGTTCTCTCAGGAAGAAGAAGAAACGGACCAGTTCAGTCCAAAACGGACCAGTTCAAGAAATGATCATATCTCTCTACTCGGAGAAACTTTTAAGGCCAATGAGGACATTTTGGAAAGCTCTTCAAGTTGACTTTCCAATGAAACAAACCTCACCACTTTTCGACGTTCCAATATTGAGATACAAACAGATTAGTGAAGACTGCTCAGAAGGTGAATGGTTTCACATGACAACATGTTGGTACAACTTTCCATGTGAAACTGTACCGTTCTATAAGGACTCGTGCTGCATGGTATACATGGTTGGAAAGATGATCAAGTTAACTTTCTAACTCATTTAACGGTGTGTCATTTGGACTTCCCAAGATGAAGATATTGCTAATTTAGTGAAGATTGTGTAGAAACCAACAACCTCGCGAATCCACTTCAGAGAACCATTTCGTGGAGGTCTTTTCACATTTTTAGTTTTTCTATTTCCATCTCGTGTTTACACCTATCTAGCAGGGTTGTTGCTAGTATATATACCACATTGCATCCTAGCAAACGAAGACTTTTGATAATCGAAATATCGAACCTTTGTTCATCTGTGTGCTAACAAACCCCAGAAAGAGATTCTCTATCCCTTTGCTCTTGTGTTTTCCTTCACGGAGATTACAGAAGCGGCCGCGTCATCGGCACCCAATCCATACTCTTTATCTTCGAGTTCAGGTTGCGTAGGTTGGTTCTTTGAGAGTGTGGTTGGGCGAATCCTTGGTTCAAGCTGCCGTATAGAGACGGTGGTTGGCTCCTTGTACGTGTCGTCAGATTACACTAGTTATCGCTGCTTGCAGCAAGTTATTGGTCAATCTTTTGCTAGTTATCAAGATCAAGATCCTATGTCGTGAAGATCGGGACCGCCCCTCATCAATATATCTGGCATAAGGTCAGTCTAATGGAGATATCATGAGAGTTTCATGCACATTAAATGAACTGACGTGTCAGCAAAAATCACAGTTTTGTATGTATCGAAAAGAGAGAGGATTGGAGTTTCATGGCCACAAACTAACCTGCTCTGAGACGATTCCTCTCATTTCATCCCATCCCGTGCGGCTACTTCAGTTTGCGGCAACTCCACGCACGCCGACGTCCGACGATGACCTCCTCACCTGCGCCACTGTCGATATCTTCCTTTCCCCTTCCACGGAGCAACTGTAAAATCTCCGTGCCCCGCCTACTCCCCTTCCCTCCGGCCATCTCTTCGGTCTCTAGATGGATGTGGCTCCGACCGCAAGAGAAAACTCGGGAGCGATGTGGCTCCAGCAGGGGGGGGGGGCGCAACCGCAAGCGGTATCCTTGCCTGCGCCGTCGTCGTGGAGTTCCTCAAGTGCGCCGCCTGCTGTGTCTGCTGTCATGGTCATCGCGAGAAAGATCGAGACATCGAGACTTCGATCGAGTCATACCTGACGGGATAACCTTTTCATGGGAGGATTGAACAGAGGGATATTGTTGCCTAGCTTTATCTTTCTGATTCTTTTTGTATTCTTTTTTTGTTCGGATAAGGATTTGAAATTGTGATATTCTAGTGTGCTAGTTCTAGTTCTTAAAAAGATATAAATAGCTACATAGTTTACATGACCCAGAGGATCCTAACATCTTGTAAGAATTAAATGTTACAACTAGTCTATGAAATCGTAAAATAAAAATGTGCACGAGAGGGGTTCATTTCATTCATAGTTACCAATGCTATCACACATTAGAAATAGCATGATGAAATCTTTCATTGAGACTAGTCTAAGCTTGACTTGCCACAAAAGATGTGAGCAGACCGACACGGGCAACAAACAATCGTTTGGACCCACACAGAAGTATGTGAGCGCATCATGCAACTGTCTCAGCTCCGCCTTATGAAAGGCAAATAAAACTGCATAGTTGTTTGTAACCATCCAAACAACAACCTAAAGCCCCGTTCGTTTCTTGGGATTTGGCTCCCGAGAAGAATTCCTGGCCGGATCTGCTGTTCAATTCATATATGATTTTTTTAACCGGAATGATTCCTGGCTGGATCCGTAGGAACCGAACAAGCCCTAAATTAGAGATTAATTACTTCTATTTTCGTTAATGGCCCTTGGAATCCTAGTCTAAGTAATAACACATCCAAACCACGTGAAAAATAGCTAAGGATGTCCAAGACGTCCTCCTCCTTAGCAACCACCTTATAAGGCTAGTGTGGGCATCCAAACCAAGATGGAACCTCAATCCATGTTAGGTTCAAGTTCATCTCGGAATATAAGAGCAGCTCGCACTAAAAACAATGTTTAGATCACATATGAACTTCAGTTGGATGTTCAACCTATGCACGAGAAGCTAGGAACATAAGATCTCCAATGACACGAGTATCATGTCAAAATTTGTTTGGATTCAATGGAAATCTTCAAAACAAATATATATCCATAATTTGTCAACATGTTGTGCTCTTTTGGGACGTTGGACCATATAATGTGCTAGGACTCCTTGGGACATGAATAAGGTCATTGGTTGCATCTTATGATGAATGTATGAGTGACCTGATCTTTCGGTGGAGATCTTAGACTATATATTCATTAGTCATCGCTCAAATCAATGTCTTCAAATAGTTGTTGTTCATCGATTTGTGAAACCCCAACACTCGAGTGCTTAAACATTCATCTACAATTACCACTTTATTTGAGTTACGTTTTATCTTATTCTTGCTTGTGTTATTCAATTCGCATAAGAAATTAGCCTTCTTCATGAGGTCAACCGAATTGTAACATGTTTAATAAGCAGAAGAGACGTTCATATGTGATTAAATGAACAACACAAGAATTTCATAATCACCCCACTCCGTTTGCGCCACCCGCACTGCAACACTGGCCCCCACGACGCTAAATCGAGGCTGCCTCTGTGTCGACCCTATCAACGTTGCTTGCCGTTGGTAGGGGCTTCGACCAAGTCTCTGTCGTTGCCTTAGTTGCTCGTGGGGATGACCTTTCTTTTTTAGAAGTGAAGAAAATGAGGTGCGAGGTCGGAATCAAACCCTGGCCCGAGCGTTGCGATCATGACCCTTAAATTGAGTTGAAGCATTTGAGGGAGGATTATGAACTTTTGTTGTTAATATTTATTTTACTCCTAAGTATAAATTACTTGGTACTTAAAATTGAACTATCTCAACTGTGGACATAATTTCAAGTGTGTCTAGCTTTATTCTATATATTTATATAAGGGAGTAGTTTTTATTTTGGAGAAATTGAAATCTACTCGATGTATTAGCTATTTAGCTTGAAATTTAACATTCCACAACTTTCTCAAATTCATGTACTATTGAGTGAAAAATGAAATTTGATTCTATAGATCAATTCTAATCTAACTTATAGACTCTATTCAACTCGCTTTCCCACAGTAAAAATGCAAGTATCTCCCTTATGACTAATGATAATTTACAAATATATTATTATATATAGAACCATATTATAACTTAATTAATTTACGTCTAAATTTTACTCTCTCAATTCTAAATTATAAGAGATCGTAAGAATTTTGGAGAGTCAAAGTATCTTAAGTTTGACCAAACTTATATGACAATATAATAATATTTATGATGTCAACTAAATATCATTAGATTCTTTATCAAATATATTTTCATAGTGTGTCCATAAATATTTATAATTTTCTCTATATTCTTTGGTCAAACTTGAAATTCTTTGACTCTTCAAGATTTTTAGATTGTGTTATAATTTAGGATGGAAGAAGTAATTATTAAAATAAATTTAATTTTAAGGATCCAAACCAGCCATTTCAGATGATATAGGCCTTTCCCACCTAACTTGAAATTCCAAAAATAGCCCTGACATTCAGGGCCTGACTCGTCAACTCCTTTCCGCCCAAAACACTTCCTGCCCTCCACCCGCTCCCTCCCTCTTCTACTCTGGCCGCGGCTCGAACTTAAACCCTAGAGCCGCAGCCACCGGTCGCTCTAGCGACCCCAAATCTCAAATCAACCGGAGGGAGCTCGCTCGCGAAGGCAAGTACGCTTTAGATCTCCCATTGCTTCTGGTTCCTAGGCCAGCGCGCCTCGATTTTCTTCTCCGTTTTGGTCTAGTTCGTGAGGAATTTGGGTTTGCTCGGTGGAGCTTGGTTCCGCTGCGCCTCGGATGTGGATTTCAATGATTTTTTTGTTCAGATTATTTCGCTCTTGCAGGCTGAACTCATGGCTCGCGTCTACGTTGGGAACCTGGATCCGCGTGCAACGGCGCGGGAGATCGAGGACGAGTTCCGCACGTTTGGGGTTCTTAGGAGGTGAGATGCCGTGCCTTTGCTCGAAAGTGCTAAGCTTCGTTTTTTTCCGTTATCGATAGCGGAAGCGCTAATCCGCTAACGTAGTCTTTTTGCGGGTGTGATTTCCCCGGACTTGCCTCTATCCTACTGTTTATATAGCATATACGACTTTACGCTGTTGCTTGCTAGTGAATACATGCATGCTAAACAATTTATGTTTTTGAGTATGATAGTTTCGTATTGAGCATAGTGTGTACCAGTGGTAAAACAGCAATACAGAAGCCTGTGCCCCACTTAGTGGTCATGTGATATGATATGTATAGAACTCAATAAGGAAACTGTGGTGCAGTGACTCAAAGCCGATGCATTTGTGTATGCTTTGTTTCTTTGTTGAGTAGAGCAAGTTTTTGTAGAGTTGTGTCTGTTTCTTGACAATCTCGGAGTTTTTTGGTGATGCATATGCTGTCTGAGAAATAGAAGGGAAAATCAGCAGTACTATGCTGACGTTAAATTACAAATACCTGAGGCCTAGTTTGGTAGGTGCTTCTGCATGATAAGTTGGCAAGCGCGGTTTCAACTTACCAGTACATATGGTGCTCAATCTTATCTAGTTAGCCTCACTAATAGACAGTCACATCTTGTTAGTAGTATCAAGCTCAAGACAATTAACATGTCAAACTTTAAAATTTCCACTTTATGTGTTGGCTGTTTCCTTAGTTTCTTGGAGACTAATTTGAGCTTATTTATTTTAAAGGCTTGTGAGTTGTTATTATCCTTTGTTTTTTTAGAAGAAAGGTAGGACTCTTTCTTAAGATTAGAGGGTGTCTTTCTGAACGCTTGTGATTTAATCCAGACATCTAGTACACTTGCAATTGTGTAATTATTTTTATGCTTCATGTTGATGATGAATTGAAGATAACACAGCAAAAAATGGATGAACATGGTGACGAGTAAGAAACAACCAGTGAGATATGTAGAGTAGATTGAAGTTGAAGTTACTATGATAGATGGAAAGATGGAATCATGCCAGTAATTCTGAAGTGCATCCAACATAACAATGTTAGCTTCTGACATGGAATTTTTATGACTATGATCTATAAATAATGGTTCCTGTCTGGTGATGTCAGAATTGACAAAATTAACTCAGAATCATATTTCTTCAATACTATGGATATATTGAGACAGGATTAAATACTTCAACATTTTTCTTTAGTTGGTTGATGCCAATATATTTACTTCTGTTTGTAGTTGAATTTTGACAGGTTTAGCTGTTACCCTGTACAAAAGTGTCATTTTTTTTTACTTTGGTTTCTCGAAAAAGTATCTTAGCCATCCTTCTATGTAGGTTGGGTTGAATTTGTTTCTGTATTTGCATGCTGAGTTATTTATTTCCTGGTTGCTATTGATTAAGATGATACTAAGTTGAACATGTTCATAATAAAATTGTATTGTCTGTCAATCAAGAAAGGTACTGTGCTCAATACCGTATTAATTTTTTTTGTACAATAGATTATTATAGTTTATATGCATTCACTTGGACCGATTTGTTCTTTCCTTGCAGTGTATGGGTTGCTAGGAAACCACCAGGGTTTGCCTTCATTGACTTTGATGACCGCAGGGATGCACAAGAGGCCATTCGTGAATTGGATGGTACTTAATAACTATGGATTCCTATTTATTACTTTGTAGTGTAGAGAGCTTGCCTTTTCCTGTAAGACTATGTACAAGTAACTTATGCAGTTTTCTGATAGTAGGTTGTTCGTTTGTAAAGAATGCAGATGTGGCCTATTAAATTACTATATGTAAAAAAAAAATTATTTTATTTTTAGTTACTCACTTATTTGTAGATTTGAAAAATCTTATAAACTTCAGATAATAGAATAAAAGCTTTTGATTCACAGAAATTATCAGCCTGCAGTAGGAAGTTGTGCCTCAAATGAAGTGGTAGATTATGTGATGTCAAGATGTGAAAGATATTTGTGCTGCCTGATTTCTTAGTTCTCATTGTTGGTCCCTTCCCAATAAGTTTGCTTGTCTAAACTTTATTACATCCATTAGTGAGTTTTGAGTTCTTTATCTTACAGCTGTCAAGTAATAGCCATATCGTTTAGTATGCTTGAAGGTATCAAATATCTCTGTGCTTTTATTGTGTTCTGTGAGTTGAGTTCATGAAATGGGGAAAAAGCCGTCTTTGGCAACTATGAAATGTTTGTGCCTGTGGTTGGATACATAGCAGTTGCACTTTTACCAGGAATACTAAATAGTATCCATTATATCAACTGACATATGAATACTAAGGGCCTGTTTGGATTTCCTCCTCTAAAC
>CM039121.1:6521010-6625648 GCA_022036555.1 Microstegium vimineum
AGTGCATGGTGCTCAAATTTCCTAGGCACATCCCATGCGGGCATGACAACTTGTTGGGATCGTGCATTGGTCAAACCGAAAAAAATATGTAGTCTTTGGGTCTATTGAAGACTTAAGTAAACTAAAAATAAGAAGCAAAACTCACTACAAAATTATCAAGACTGAAGTATTTAGTCTGGTTTCAATTTGATCTCGGTTTATGAACTATCCTACATAGCTAAAAAACATAGATGCAGGGCATGCTATTGTCCATAGAGTTTAAGCAGAAGTAGGGGTCAAGATGAAGAGCTCCTAATTAGGGTTGAATGGTATGCCGATAGTCCTTAGAGGTGAGCCATTGCCCATTGGTGGTGTGAATCTAATCAACAGTGAGAGTTGAACAACGATGTAGTATCGAGCATGTGGCATAGTGGACCATGAGTCACACTAACGTAGGAATGAGTGTGTTGGTGTATAGCACCGGAGTGTGCTTAGGCGTTACAACTAACCAATTGTATGTTGGAGTAGTAGAGAATTGGTGGGAGAAGATTAGCCACCATTGTTATGGTTTAGGAGTTAGAGGGAATGGCTTGAGTGTTGGCTGTGGATGGGTGGGTGATTTATATGGGTGTCACCTAAAAAACTAAGGAGTAACCAAGCATTTTATTCTTATTTGGGCTCCATGTGTTTTAAGTAATCTAAAACACATTTTTTACACTAGTTATGTTTTTAAGCATGTAGTACTCCTTTCGTGCTAAAAGTTATACAATTCCTATTTCTTAAGAAGTCAAACAACTTAAGATTTGACCACATTTAGATGAATTACCATTAATGTTTATGACATTAAATTAATGTCATTAGCTAGATCAGGCATGTTTGGAAATATTCACCGGTAATAATTAGCTAGACAATAGGCCACAACTAATATTGATAACTAGATAACAATTAGCTAAATTATTAGCACAAATACTGATACTGATTTATAAATTTACTATAAAAAGTTTAACTTGTTTCAAACTTAAAATTGTATTCTCCTTGTCATAGATTGAGTATGCATCTTTTTTTTTCCATCCATGTCTGTACACATTGGTGCATCTTAGCTCTTTAAAGAATGGATGAAAAAAAACCACGGGACAAGGTTTTACGATACGAACAGCGACACACAGACGTAAAAGAGGTGTCAGTGGCACGGTAAACTTGAAACAAACCTTCAGTGCAATACTCCTCCTGTACAAGTTTTCCTCCTTTGGGTGGTGACAACTGACAAGTTCTGTGCCTACACGCTGCAAGTGCATGCAGATACCATTCACACTGGCACGCCTTTTTCTCTTTATTCACTGATTAAAAGGCCTTTTTGGATGCACGGGAAAAAGGGACGGTTGGTATGGCTCGTCGTCTAGTACAGTACGCCGCTGAGCCCTGTGCGACACGAGACGCCGGTCCGGAGGCCCCGATGCGACCGCGACGGTGACAGCGTCCGGGCCCCGGCCCAAAGGACCCCGTGTGCGGCCGCCCCGCGCCAGCTGGCGCGTCCCGGTTGGCCGCCGGGCCGATCGCGCTTATCCCCTGCGGATACGGGGTTGACAAGTCAGCCTGTGGCTCTCCCAGTCCCCGCACGGCGAAGGCGAATCACAAGCGAGATCTGGATCCTTCGGCTAGGGCCTGGGCCCGCCGTGGGGTGTGGCCCGCTGTGCCTGTGCGCTCGCGACGCTGCCCGGAGGGCCCACGGGCCAGTTGGCGTAGCGACTTGCCGCCGACCCCAATCATCTGTTGCTGTGTCTGTCCGTCTCTCTCTCTTTTACGCCGATATAAAAAAAGGTGCTTTTAAAATGGTCGAATGAACCGCAAGTGCGTGCGTGCGTCCGTGTGCCAGTAGTAGTAGCACAAAAACAAACATCGCTTGCAGTTACTAAAAAAAGTATTACTTGCCTTGCGTCGCATAAAATATGTTTGGTTACAGGGACTTATTTTAAGTATTTGTCACATCAGATGTCGACTATTTATAAAACTAATTTGTCAGCTGGAGACTATTTTACGAAACAAATCTATTGATATAAAATAGTCTATGATTTGACAATATAGTGCTACAGTAAACATATGTTAATGATAGATTAATTAGACTTAATAGATTCGTCTCGTAAAATATTACTTGGTGCTGTAATTAGTTTTATAATATAAATTATATTTAATTCATTTAATTAGTATCAAACATCCGATGTGACAAAGGACTAAAAAAAAGTCCCACAACCAAACACACCCCTAAGTTTGCACGAGACGCGTGTGCCATTAATAGCAAGTACTACGAGCATGCTTTATTTTTTGGGTGTTCTAGTACGAGCGCATGAGGACAATCTTGGGAAGTATAGAAAACTAAGCTACTGCAAATTCCGGTATCATGTCAACAAAAGGGACAGTTAGGCGTACGTACGTAGCACTAAGCCGATCGATGACGACCGTTGAGTTGAGTGCTACTCTAAAGAGAAGACGTGAGCAAGCTGCTGACTGGTCCGGAAGCCAGTAGTAAACAGACAGATCGAGCTGAAATCAACGGAGCATGCATATGACAGCTCTCGAGGGCTCCGGTCGAGCACGCAGCAGGGCACACCAGTCACAAAAGAAAAGAGAGATGCCACTTGGGAAAACATGCTTATCCCGAAAGCTATCCGGTTTCTGTCTTGTTGGGGGAAAGAGCGCCCCACACGCGGTTCCTATCAGAAATCAAGATAACTAATGATGACGATATAGGACTACAACTGGAGTACAGTACTGGGCACTGGCTTGGAGGTTAGAGGCAGAGAGCGAGCATGCGTGCGATCCCCAAAGTGGGCGCTGGGCAGGATAAACGCGCACGGGTCAGGCCGATTTGACACGTCCACGTCGGGCCGTCGGCGAATGGCGACTGCTTCAGTTGGTTGTTCTATGCAGTCACGGCTCTCCCCCTCAATTTTTTTTTTAAAAGTCACCGGCTCTGCTGACTTCTGTTGTGAAGTGAAACATTATTTCCTTTTATTTGCGTGGAGGCCTGTCGCAGCCCAAGTGCCTCCCGAGATCGGCCCAATAAAAAACGGGACGTTTTTTTTAGGAAAAAGTCCAAATTTACCCCTCAACTTTGGACCGCGTCCATTTTTCATCCCTGAACTATGAAACCAGAAATCTTCCATCCTCCAATTTTGAAAACCATTCGTTTTACCTCCTTGGCTAGTTTTGAGGGTGGTTTTGTCTTTTTTTCTTCTTTTTTTATTTATTTCGTCTGAATTTATGAAAATCATAGTAAATCATATAAGAATAATAAAATAGAAAATCCAATTTTGTTGGCTTGCACATGAGTATATATATATATATATTGAATATATAATATGATATGTTTTAGTACAAAGTTTTTGTTGTACCTTTAAATCTATATTTTTTCTATAATTAATTGGAAAAACTTTATACTAAAGTATACCATATTATATGTTTTATTGTATAGATCTACTCACGTAGAGTTCAAAAAAATTAGATTTTTTATTTTATGATTTTTCTATGAATTACTACGATTTTTTTTAAAATCAACCGAAATAAATAAAAAAGACAAAAAGATAAAACCACCGTCAAAACCAGTCAGGGAGGTAAAACGAACGGTTTTCAAAATTGAAGAAGAGAAGATTTCTGGTTTTATAGTTTAAGGAGGAAAAACGGACGCGGTCCAAAGTTGAGGGGGTAAATTTGGACTTTTTCCTTTTTTTGGAAGGAAGACATCGGACTGGAATTATGGGTCGGGCCGGGCCGATAGAAAACTACATGGAGGAGAGAACAGCCGCCGCCGCTCCACCCGCGCCGGTGCTGCTCCTAAAACCACCCGAATTAAAACCCTATAGCATCGATTCCTCTCCAGTCTCCAGCAGTCCAGCTCGATCGCGATTAGAGACCAGCAATCCATGGCGGCCCCCACCGCCGCGCCGCTCGACGAGGGCAAGGCGAAGAAAGTCCTTCGCCAGGTTCGCGATCCTGCCTTGTTGCCCCAGCTGCGCCCCTTTGTTTTTTTTTGTTCCCGTGCGATTCTTCTGGAAAGTACCTATCTGATTTGGTTGCCCCAGGTGGAGTTCTACTTCAGCGACAGCAACCTACCCGCGACAAGTTCCTGCGGGAGACGGTCGAGCAGAGCGACGACGGATGTAACGCCCCACTTGCTCCATCTCCCTGCTGTTTGGTTGGTTTGGTTTTGTGGGCGACCTGCTGAGTTTCTGTTGTTTTTGCCAACTGTGCAGTGGTGAGCTTGCCCTTGATATGCTCCTTCTCGCGGATGAAGTCCCACCTGGGGCTGGACGCAGATGTGAAGCAAGATACTATGCCTGAGGAGACCGTGCTTGCGGTTGCTGAGGTGCTCCGGCGTTCTCCAGTCCTCCGCGTATCGGAGGATGGTAAGCCAATTCCTGCCCTTCCCTCATTCTTGTTTCAGGAACTTTGGTCACATGCTAAACACCTGAGCTTTGTAGCAGAGATTTAGTGTAAAGCTTGTATTTCTCAATGTAGTCGAGATTTTAGACCGTCTTATTGTCCATTAAAAATATCGACGAGTGTAGATCCCTTGAACTTGAACTATGAATTGAACAAGTTGTGGCTAGCACTTGTTTGTATATATGGCCCACAATCTTAAGATGACACCTTGCATTGGCTTGCACTTGATTATGATAGCTGCTTTACGAATATACTGGAAAGTGGATTTTAGTATGAACTTCTATTGTAAGTCAAGGGATATGGTTCTGTAGAATGAATAGTTGATTTAAGAGGCGGATTGGAATGAAACTGTTTCAGTTCACTTCTTCTGGACTTCAATTGCAGGAAAGAAGATTGGTAGAGCTAATGAACTCTTGAAGCCAGATGAGATCATAGAACAAGTAGACTCTAGGACCGTTGCTGTATCTCCGCTGCCTTACAATGTAAAGCTGGAAGACGTCCAATCCTTTTTCACAAATTATGCGAAGGTGTGTTCTATCTATTTTCATTCAAATACTGCAGTTAAACCTGAACAGGACACATGGCAGAGAAAAACATATCATTATATTTATCTATGCTTAGGCAGTTTGCCATGCTGCTATTTTTTGTTACAAGCTAAAAATCTTGATCTGCCATCTTGAAAAAATTTAATGGCATATGCAGTTGGTTATTATACATCGTATTTCTATTTGATTCCATACATTTCCTAACCAACCAGTAGCACATACCTTGACTGCATATTTCTGTTCTATTAGTATTCTTTTGCAGTATGGTTTGCTTCCAATGTGAAATATATCTGAAAACTTTAATAGTTGTGATGCCCTTTTCAATTTATATACTGTTAATCTGCAATGGAAGTAGAAGAATTGTGGATTTGTGTTGTGTAAATAACATTACATTTCTATGTGCTTCTGTATAAATTCATAGGTAAACAGCGTGAGACTTCCACGCAATATTGTCAACAAAAAACACTTCTGCGGGACTGCTTTGGTTGAGTTTTCTGAAGAAGAGGAAGCAAAAAGTATTATCGACAATGCTTTAGTATTTGCAGGGGCAAATCTGGAAATAAGGCCAAAGTAAGCCACTTTTCTCTTTGTACACATAAAACACATGTTCAGTAATGCCTTCATAAAATGACCTAGCTTCCTACCTTTGGGAACTTCCTTTCCTTTCTTTTCATTGCCATTGGAATGTATTATGATAGGCTAGCCATTTTTCTAATTATTTTGAATCTAAATGAACATCTTTAGTCACACAGATCTCCTGTCCTGACTTCTTTACATGTTTGGTATTTTAACTCAGTGACATCTTTGATATTTTGACTGTTACTTGCCTGAATTATGAAGGAAGGAGTTTGATGCCGAACAGGAGTCCAAAAAAGAAGCATATGAAAAGGTACGCCCTAGAAAGGACAACCAGGATGAAGGGTGAGTATCTGTATCTTACAGCCTATTTGGTCAATTATTATTATTATTGTCTCTTATAGTCGTTGAAATTTAGTTGCAGCTATCAAAAAGGTCTAATTGTGGCCTTCAAATTGAAGAAGACCACGGTTGATTCTGTGGTGCAACAAGATGGCATAGATGAAGGGAATGACTCTGCCACGAAATTAGCAGTTTCCAGTTCCATGGAAAAACTCTCAGGCCAGGGGCCAGAGTCCACCCTTGAGAGCGATAGCACTAAGCAAGGGAAGTCCTCAGATGACACGACCAAAGAGAAAGAGCTAAACACTCTGGAAGCTGCAGAATCTGAGAAGTGTATTGGTGATGCCCCGGTAGAAAGTGATAAACATGGTGATAGTGAACCATTGAACAGGGATGGCAAAAAGATTTCTGGCAATGTGAATGTGAAGAACCAAATATCAAGGGAGGATCTAAAAGAAGCATTCAAAAAATTTGGAACTGTTCGGGTAATGATAATTCATGCCTCTTTTCTGGATTTTGCTTTTGTTGGTTTAACAGTAACACTTCCATTTTTTTTTTGTCTTGAAGTGAAATGGTATGGGTTTCTTTTCACTTTTTCTTGCATATCATCTAGATAGGAAGTCTACCACTTTTTTTATATATAAATTTGCCTATGCTCAACAAGTGTCGTTGAGGACTCAAATTTCAGTTCATGGATTACATGGGCAAATTATTTGTCCTTATTTTCTCTCTCTCAAATATGCAGGAGAGCTGCATATCATTATATTAAGATTAAAAATGTGTCTAGACGACTCATACAACCCCTAGTGGGGAAATTTATTGTTTGCCAGAATAACTTGCAGTTATCTGCTCTGCCTCTAATTAAGTGTTTTCTCCTATGCATTACATTTTCAAAACATTTTTAACCATGTGCCATCGAAGTCAGCCACCTGGCCAGTAGCTTGCCTTTAAGTATATAGAAAGACCATTTTTCTACCCTGTAAGTCGGGCTTAACTGTGGTGCCCCTACTTGCCATTCTTTCATTCCTGTTCTATATATGCCTTTTGGAATGGGCCCAATGGGTATTCTGTGTAATTATATAGACAGATACCTGCTGTATTTGTCCTGTCTTCTAGTTTGGTGCTGCTTGAAACTCCTTACTCCTCCCTCTCTCTTCCTGATTTCCTTTTCTCTTCTGCGTCTGTCATCCTCAAGCTGCTTAGATAGTAGCTCCTGATGACTACCACGAGATGTGCTACCTGCTGCCTCACTGTTGCCCTTGCTGATATGCTTTACTGATCATGGTAAGTGGCTGGAGACCATTTAGGGACTTGGATGGCTGTTTTTCTCGAAAATTCTGACATGTCACATGTATAATGGCTGTGTGGAATCTGTGGATGCAAAATTATGACTCTTCTGGCATGGAGAGAACATATTTGAAAGGAAGATGGGGTGGTAGTAGTAGGCACATTTTCACTGGCAGGCATGCCAGGGAACTGAGTTATTTGGTGCCAGTTGATGATGAATCACCTCCCCTGGCACACCAGTTACCAAAACTCTCCTGGGCATTCAACCAAAAAATTATTGATGCCGGTTAGAACTTCCTTTGATGATACTCCATATACTTTCCTTCGCCTTTGAAAATGCGGTAACTTCTTTAGGATCTATTGGTTATTTACCGGCAAATGTTCTGAAATTTCGTTAACCGAAACCTCACAATTTTTTTTTTCGAAAACCGAAACCTCACAATTTACAGCTACTCAATGGAAACTCATATTTGAACACCAAGTAATGACATGTATTCTGCATCTTATTTACCTTCAGCACTTGTTGATAATGATATATTTTCTTTAAATATGTTTCATCTTGAAGTATGCGGACTTCAGCATCGGGGATAGTTCAGGATACCTTCGCTTTGAAGATTCTAAGGCAGCTGAAAAGGCCCGCATGTCCGCCGTACTTTCTGATAAAGGTGGCTTGATAATTAAAGACCACATTGTTACTTTGGAGCCTGTGACTGGTAAGAGCAGCAGCTGTTCTTTATTGGCTTTGAATTTTTGAATCTTGAATTTAATTTATTCTGTTAGAAGTTGTTGCTCTAGTAACAAATTAGTGTCCTTGTGGTCATTTAGGAGCTCAAAAACAAAAAGAAAAAATTTGACCATCAGTTTCTGTTCTGTTGTTTTTGCAAGTCTAATAAAAAATTGGATACTATGGAAGTATTTTTTTTAGACAATTCAGAATCATTTTCTTGTGGCTTGTCTTGATATTTATAAAGATATTATTGACATAATTAATTTGGCTACCCATTCTAGGAACACACTTTTATTTTACCAGGGGGGGATAGTTACTAGGGCAGATAAAGTTTTTCTTTTTCTTTTTGTTTGGGTTTGGTTTTCTTCTCATAGCTTATTAATGAATACTCCCTCTGTTTCAAATTATAATTCGCTTTGAGTTCTTTGGTACATAAAATTTACTATGTATCTAGACATGCGTTATATCTAGATACATAGCAAATTCAATGTACCAAAAAAGTCGAAGCGACTTATAGTATCGCATAACATCCTTGCTGTAGAAGTTGTTATTCCACTTTATGGTGGTATACTTGGTGGGATCAGTTTTCATCAATGTTTGGCAATGGTAACTGAATGCACGAGATAGGAATTATTTTTTTATGATCTTAGGTAGTACCTATCTGCTTTTGCAGGTGAAGCTGAGAAGGATTATTGGAACACAATTCGCGGCATTCAAGGAAAGTATAAGGATAGTAGAAGCTACAAGGGAAGGTATTAGTGTGTTCTCAGTCAACTCTGTTTGGTTTTATCTCTTTGTCATGTTTGCACTGTATTATCTCAGGAAGGTCACAAAAGAACCCTTCATGTGCTTCATGATATGTTTAAGAAATTCTTCTCATGGAAGCTGACACTAACATAAATTTACCTTCGCTAACTGTTGCAATTAAACCACGACACCTTGTTTACTCAATATAATTAACTTGGCTAACTGTTGAAGCTGATACCACAGACACCTTATTTACTCAGTATAATTGATGTAAATTGCAGATTTTTTTTTTCTTGGACACTTAAACTAAACCTTTGAGGAACTAGGTGGATTTATGTTAAAAAGAAAACATGCAGCCAATTTCGCCTCGATGAGGTCTTGAAATTGGAACCTGGCTGGTTTGGGTGTACATCTATGCCTTCAGGCCTCAGCCAGCTGAGGCTCAACTTCCTCAAAATTACAGTTTTATTTGTTATAATTACAGGTATGTTCATGTAAAACTAGGTGCACCACTTTCAAGTGGAGTTCCTTGGGTTTCTGCTCATAAATCTTGCAGGCCCAATAAGGTCGCCGAACTCCAAAGTGCACTTTCGTTTTTACTAGAAAGTGATGTGATCTGGCAGTTTTGTACAAGGGGCATCACAATTTCCTATTTAGTTGTGTTGAACAATATATAGGGCCGTACACCATCTAAAACAAGAGTTGTCTTTTTCTTTCTGTGGAAGATAACGGGGCTTCATTATTCTTTTTCTTGATGATTTCTAGGGCTTTAAAGAGCCAGAGAGGAGGAAAGCATTTCAATGGGAAGCGAGATAGAAACTCCGACTCGGAGAAGAATTCTAACAAGGCCCAGAAGGTTGAAGCTGCTGCCTGAAGTTAATTTCGGTACCTTAGCTCGACTTGAGAAGTAACATGTTATGCCAGCATGATCGGCTTCACTAGTCTCCAAGTTTGTAGAAGTGACTCTTTATTTTGTCTTTTAGCTATCAATTTTCATCTCGGTCGTTTTGCCACCTTAGACTTCGTTGAAGTGTATTAGGTGAAAATTAAACTAAGTTCCACTCCAATCTACTCCAACACATGTGGATTGAGATGAACCTTATCCAATGTTTATCTCTATGCTATGATCCTTTTGTAATGGCTTTACTGTGATACAAGGGCTCATCCAATGGCGCGCAAATTGAGTGCACCAAGTTTAGGCTTCCCTTGTGAAACTGTATAGCCTTGACAAGAGAAAAACTAACCCAGTAATATGGCCCAAAGCTTATTTTTATTGGAATTATGCATCATTTTAAACAATGATTTTTTTGCATGTATTTAAAACAATGCCCATGACTCAACTTAGTTTAGCTCTAAGGCTCTTTATTTAGCCTGTTCTTAATTTCCTATACAACTCAACGGCTTAGATTAAAAGAAGACCCCAAAAAAAACTACTACCTATACACTTTAGCAAAGTTGGTTCGGACCTAGGTGCCGTTTGGTTGGCACGTTTCATCCTGTGATCTGATCCCGCCGTCAATGAATTGCGTTGTTTGCTGAACTGTGTGATCGTGTGATCGGTTGCCAGGGGATCGGATACGGGCCTTCAGCACAGGGCTTCCGCTCGATCGTGGACGGTAAGCGTTTCCGCTCACGTCCGGTAATGCCGTGACTAGAAAAAAACTACCTCGCGACTACACTGGGCGAAACCAAACTAAAACAGAAAGTCCCTTCCCATTACCTTCGAGGAAGCGTTATGTTTACGTTACCGTTGTCACTTGTAGAACCAAACAACACCCTAGCGATACGCATGCATCCCATATGGACAGTTCCTTGTGATACACAAAGCCTGCCACAGCTTAGCAGTGAGCCAGTGATACATAGTATACTGTACGGGGTATATAACAAAGCTTGCAACAGTAATGCTTTCACTTGATATGGTCGAAGCTCATCAAACAGTTCCATCCGAAACCTGTCCCTCTGGGTTCAGAAATATACGAAATGCAGTTGAAACACGTACCAGGATACCAGCTGACACGAGCGGCGAGAGGAACATAAAGCAGCAGGAGGAGAGCGAAACTGTTCGTACCATCGGAAGCAGCCAACCCGCCGGCCGGCGACGAGGAGGGGAACAGCCGAACAGCCGACCGGCGAATCGACGCGCTTCCCGTTCGGCGTCTCACGCCTGTGAGTGACTCTGGACCACACAAGTCAACAGGTTCCCAATGGGCCGGACGACAAGCATTCTAGGACAGATGGAGTACTTACCAAGCAAGGGTACCAGCATGGAAATTCCAAACACTGAGAACAGAGCAAAGACCACACGCACATAGCAAAAGTCAATTCCGCTAGGAAGAATTCCATGCCTCTTCCCAATAGTCGCCAAATGTTGTCAAAAAATAAAAAAGTCGCCAAATGCACGGTCGGGAAACCTGAAAAATCTAGTAGCCCGCAACAGTGTACCACACCATTCGTGCCAGCAACAAACCCAAACCGATCACAAGATCATCCGAGCAAAGGTCACACACACAGACACAGGTCAATCGGCATGCAGAAGCTGCTGCTGCTAATTCTGTGCCTGCAGGGTGTGCGGCGAGCCGCGCATGGAGTCGCCGGCGCCGGAAGAGGGAGAGGGATCTTGTCCGTCCCTTCAGCTGACTCCCTGGCTCACTGCCCCACCCGCTGGGGACGCCGAGTTCCTCTACCCGTTCGGGACGGAGCCCGGATGCTTCCGTCAGGGCTTCGAGCTCACCTGCGACCCCACCACCCACCCTCCCAGGCTCTTCTGGGCCAACAGCAGCACCCAGATGCTTGGCACCGACGGGACAGATCACTACTTCGCCTACGCCTCCATCGGCTTCAGCATCGCCATGACGCCAGGTACGAGTACCTACACGGGGTCCTGGGAGTCGCCTGCCGAGGGCTTCGTCATCGACTCTGACACCCACATGTACTTGGTTGGCTGCAGCGTCGAGGCCTTCCTGTTCAGTACCGGGACGAACCTCACCATCATCGGTTCTTGCACGCGACAGGGCGACGACCATGGGTGGAGACGACTCGGTACCTGTGGCCGGGAATTGCAACGGGTTGGGTTGCGGCAGCATCGCCTTGCCGGAGTACATCCAAGGCTTCCGGTCAATGTGAAGGTCTTTTTAACAGATGGTTATGAATTTGACACGGGCGACCTCTACTCGAGCTGGATAAACCAAAGTGTGCATACAAGCTTGGAGATTTTCGCCACGGACGAGGCAAGCTGTGAAAAGCTGATGCCTTGCGGGATGGAGCTTGGGTACACCACATCGCGGGTGCACACTCCTGGAGGCTGATCGCCGAGTTCGTTGAGCTGTCGGAGATATTAGAAGGGGTGCGCCTGTCACCGGGGACGCCTGACACCTTTGCCTGGAAGTTCGGCGCTGCTCAGCAGTACACCGCGTCTTCGGCGTACGGGGCCATGTTTGTTGGCTGCTCAAGGCCGCTGGGGGCTAGACAGCTCTGGAAGACGTCCGCTCCGCCGAGGGTGAAGTTGTTTTTCTGGCTAGCTATGCACGGCCGCTGTTGGACGACCCATCGTCGATGGCGGCACGGCTTGCAGGACGACGGCCGGTGCATCTTCTGCAACCAGGAGGACGAGACGATCGACCACATCCTCCTGGGCTGTGTCTTCTCCAGGGAGGTGTGGGCATGTTGCCTACGGGCGTTTCGCTTACAGGGGCCCTTGCAGGTTGCCGAAGCCAGCTTCATGCAGTGGTGGACGGACTCGAGGAAGAACCTTCCGAAGCCGATGCGAAGGGCTTTCAACTCCCTGTTCTTGCTCATAGGATGGCGGCTGTGGAAGGAGAGGAATTCCAGGACTTTTGGGAGCAACCCTACCTTGGCTACTACAGCCTTGTTTGACTCCATCGCCGAGGAGCTCAAGCTCTGGGTGGCGGCTGGCTACCGCTGGCTGGCAGTCGTGGAAGCTCGGCGTTGAGCTACGGTTTCTATATACTCTTGTGCCAAAATCCTTGTCTGTAATTACAACCGCGTGAGCTTGAGGCTGGGGGTTCGTGGAGGGTAATCTATGGATTAACAGATGCTTGTACCAAACTCTTCTTCTTCTTAATGCAACACAGGCATGTTCTCGAAATTTTTTTTTGCATCGGCACATGAGGAAACATATGCATGTAGCTCCGCTCCGGTAGCATATGCCAAACTGGGAAGTGGGGAGGTTACTTCTGTTACTGCAATCCTCGTGTAAGTGGCAATCCCTACGTTTTGGATGGCTGCATCAAAGGTGCGTGACACTGCCCAAATCCTAATTAGTTGTGGGTCAAACAACTAGGACTTCGTAAGATTACAGTTGCAAATAAGAAATTAGGAAAAAATCTTATGAATTGTTTGGTTCGGGGAATCAACCATTCTAAATGGGGTGATGCATCATGAGTCCATTCCTCAAATTTAGTGAAATAACCCCATTTCTAGTATTAGTACTAGTTGTTAGTTTGCGAGGAATTAAGTGATGATGGATGAAATCATTTAATTTCACGAACCAAACAAAAATCGAGAGAGTGAGATGACGATGGACCAATTCATTCCACGGAGAAGCAAACACCCCCTTAATGTTTGAATGCTTAGTATAGAACGTTGTTTGCATGCTTTCCCTCTTTATCTCACTCTATATAGTTAGGTCTATAATCTAGCTATGGGCTAATAGATTTTTTTCCTTCTCTATTATATGCTCAATAGTCTTCCCTTCTCGTTTCTGGAGCAGGTTATAACCCCAATCCTGAAGGAAATTGTAAGATGTCATGTGGAAACATGTTCGTTGATTTCCCTTTTGGGTTAGAAAAAAGGTTGCGCTGCGCACCATAAATTTCGACTTAGTTGTGTGTCAAATAAGTTTGCTGTTCTTGACCGAGGAGATGGGACAAAATATATGGTGACCAAATTGTCCGTCAATGAGGATACCTGGGTGTAACCAGCATGCTGAATGATTCAAGCAGCAGCGATGACCAAGTGGTGGTAGTTCATACCTCCAATGGCGACTTCGATTACAGGTTATCAAGAGAATCCATGAGGGGTTTTATTGAGTTCTCCCAAGAATTTGATATCAGGATGAGTTGGGCTGTTTCCAACTTAACATGTGCAACAACCGGAACCGTAGGCTGAATCCTTATGATGTCTTCTGAAAAGATACCGTGCACACCTAGCCAGCATATCCATCACACAGATAATCAAGCAAACACAACTGATATGCTCTTCTATGCAAATATATTCATCATTAATTCTAAACTTTGGCCAAAAGTATATTATATTACAACCAAATTGTATACATCATACTCTCATCTAATGGGAGCAGTATATATACAGTGCCTCATGACTAAAAATATGCAACAACTCTCATAGTTAGCGGGGCAAACTGATTGAGGATGCAAATTCTTTCTCTAGGCTGTAGCCACGAGAGGTCTCTTCACAAGGCAAACGAGTAGCATTGGCAAGATCGAGCTGCACATCGGAGTTTCTAGCATGTGATGGGCACATCAAATGCTCAGACTCACCATTATTTCCTGGTGAATGGTGTCTTTTTCTTAGCCTCCCTGTCCTTAGGAGCTGCAATTTCATCTCTACTTCTTTCATAGTTGGTCTCTCTACGCCTTTGGTCCTCAAACATGCTTGTGCGAGTAAGGCAATATCATCAATTTCTCCTTGGCTTGCCTCTTCCACAATCTGCTGATCTATTATTTCCATAAGGGCTCCTTCTTGAAGTCCTTCGATGAAGTATTGAGCCAAGCTTTGTTTCATACCGGAATTGTTAATAAAAACCGGTTTCTTTCTTGTCAGGAGCTCCACAATGATCACACCAAAACTATATACATCACTCTTCTCGGTTAGTCGACCAGTATTGTAGTATTCTGGATCTAGGTAACCGAATGTGCCTTGGACAATTGTCACCACATGAGTATCGTCAATTGAAACAGATCTTGAAGTACCAAAATCAGAAACTTTTGTGGTGAAGGTGGCATCCAAGAGTATATTGGTTGACTTCACATCTCTATGATAAATTGGGATTGTAGCAGCAGAGTGCATATAAGCTAGCGCCCCTGATGATTCTACTGCAATCCTAATGCAATCATCCCATGATAACAAGCATTTATCACCAACATTGGTGTGAAGAAGGTTGTATAATGTGCCATTGGATATGAACTCATATACGAGCAAGGGCACCTCAGTTTCCAAGCAACAACCAAAAAGTTTCACCACATTCCGATGGATGATTTGGGACAAGATGGCAACCTCATTGATAAATTGATCTATCTCGGTTTGCTCCACAATTTTGGACCTTTTAATGGCTACCACATTCTGATCAGACAGGATACCTTTATAGACAGTTCCATGTCCTCCATGGCCAAGGACACGAGTAGTGTCAAAGTAGTTGGTGGCTTTCTCTAGTTCCTCTAAGGAGAATATCTTTGTTTTGTTTGTGGTGCTTTCATCGGATACTAGTTGCTCCAACAACAGGCCTTGGTTTTTCTTGAAGTTTGCTCTTCGGATTCTCTTCTGCATGCCTTGCTTCCATTTTCTAGCTATTACAGTTGCGCAGAGTACAAAAATGATGGAGCCAAGACCAGAACCAATTCCAATTGTAACACCTACATACAAGATTGTGTTTCATATCCAATGCTATTAATTCCACAACCAGATCATTCTACATTTACCAACTTTTTAAAACAAATGCATTTTAGTAATTGAGATGTTGATATATGGAACTCACCTAAAAGAAGGCTGTGTTGCTTAGCCGTTGTGACACAGTTCCTTTTTGTTGGTTCAAACACTTTACCATGAGGACAACTAGTGCAATAATATCCTCCAATAGTATTATGGCATACTCCATTGCAATCATTTGTATCTAAGCACTCATCAATGTCTGCAAATAAACTGGAATCAAGTGAGCCATCATCACGTTCTTTAACATCACTGTGCTGGGGTTGTACAAATCTTTGTTTAGAGATGCATGTGTATGTGCTTGAGGAGCGTTTTTTGTTTTGATTTTTCTGATTGCTCTAGGATCTAGCATTTACTTAAGGCATGTGTATGTATGAAAAAAAGGTAGGAACTCAAACTACCATGAAGAATTCTAGTTAAATTTAGCTTTATTTGTAGGAAAACATATAAATAATAAAAAGAAAACCTTTGATAGGATCAAAACCTATAAATTCACTCCTTATCAGAGGTAATTATCATTGCTAGTGGAGCACTAGTTATTAGTGGCATAATATTTAGCCTTAAGTCATTGCAATTTGATTTTTTTTCTCGAACACGCAAATGGTTTGGACATCTTAGTATTAAGATAGATAAAAGGTTTAATACAACACACCTTAACGGCGTCCTAGTGGATCACAAGAGTTAATACATTGACGCTCAGACCCTTCTAGTACATTGAAATTTTAAATATCAAAGTCAATTTATTCTCCATCCATCTTAATTTAAGTGAATATATCTAAGGTTCATACCTTGGGTTGTTCCAAAATATTCCTTTTTCCAGAGAGAGAGAGAGAGAGTACCTGTACAACCATCTAGGCCTTTGACATATGGATTTCCATGAAAGCCTTGCGAGCACTTGCAACGATACCCTAGGTATAGAGCCCCATGGGTGACATTAACGCATTCGCTATTGGTGCTGACACAAGCATAAGTTGTATTCCTTTCTGAGGCTGTTGCACATGTTAAGTTGGAAACAACCCATCTCATCTTGATATCAAATTCTTGGGAGAATTCAATAAAACCCCTCATGGATTCTCTTGATAACTTGTAATCGAAGTCGCCATTGGAGGTATGAACTACCACCACCTGGTCATCGCTGCTGCTTGAATCATTCAGCATGCTGGTTACACCCAGGTATCCATCATTGACTGACAATTTGGTCACCATATATTTTGTCCCATCTCCTCGGTCAAGAACAACAAACTTATTTGACACACAGCTAAGCTGAAATTTATGGTGCCCAGCGCAACCTTCTTCTAACCCAAAAGGGAAATCAATGGACATGTTTCCACATGACCTCTTACAGTTTCCTTCAGGATTGGGGTTATAACCTGCTCCAGAAACGAAAAGGGGAGACTATTGAGCATATGTATATATACTCCTTCCGTATCCTAATTAGATGACGTTTTGGACAAGCTTTGAGTCAAACATTGGGAATATAAATCATCAATAACTTTTAAGTTGTTGATATTTCAAATGTGAAAATTATATGAGTAGATTTGTCTTGAAAAATACTTTCATAAAAGTATACATATATCATTATTTTATAAATGTTTTTATAAAAACAAGATGTCAAAGTTGTGTTTGGGAGACCGTGTCGCTGTCCAAAACGTCATCTAATTAGGATACGGAGGGAGTATGTAAATAGAGAAGGAAAAAATCTATCACCCCATAGCTAGATGGTTAATTATAGACCTTATATATAGTGAGATAAAGAGGGAAAACATGCAAACAACGTTCTATGCTAAGCATTTAAACATTAAGGGGGTACTATGGAATGATGAAGTGGTCCATCATATCTCACTCTCTGGATTTTCGTGAAATTAAATGATTTCATCCATCATCACTTAATTTCTCACAAGCTAATAATTAGTACAGTACTAAATTTGAGTAATGGACTCATGATGCATCAGGCGCCCAATTTAAAATGTGTTGATTCCCCCAAGCCAAATAATCCGTAAGTTTTTTTTGTTCGAAATTCTTATTTGCAACTGTAATCTTATGAAGTCCTAGTTTTTAGACTGACAACTGATTAGAATTTGGGCCAGTGTCACGCACCTTCGATGCAGCCATCCAAAACGTAGGGATTGCCACTTACACGAGGATTGCAGTAACAGTAGTAACCGCCCCACTCTCCTGTCACGCATAAGCTACCGGGGCTACATGCATAGGTTTCCTTATTCGCAGATGCAATTTCACAACTTGGTTGGTCCGTTGCGAAAATCTCCAAGCTTGTATGCACACTTTGGTTTATCCAGCTCGAGTAAAGGTCGCTCGTGTTGAATTGATAATCACTGTCAGTTAAGAAAACCTTTGCAATGGAGGAAGCAGCATCCCTAGTTGACAGCGTGAACCGAAAGCCTCGGAGGTACTCTGGTAAATAGATGCTGCAGCAGCCCAACCCATTGCAACTTCCAAAATCATACATCGGCTCCATAACCATGGCCATGGTCGCCCTGTCGCCCGGGCAGGAGCTCGAGCAAGAACCAATGGTCAAGTTCGTCGCAGTATCGAACAGGACGACCTCGACGTCGCAACCGACAAGGTACATGCGGGTGTCAGAGTCGATGACGAAGCCCTCGGCAGGCGACTCCCAGGACCCCGTGTAGGTACTCGTACCTGGCGCCATGGCGATCCTGAAGCCGATGGAGGCGTAGGCGAAGTAGTGATCTGTCCCGTCCGTGCCAACCATCTGGGTGCTGCTGTTGGCCCAGAAGAGCCTGGGAGGCTGCGTGGTGTTGTCGCAGGTGAGCTCGAAGCCCTGACGGAAGCACCCGGGCTCTGTCCCGAACGGGTAGAGGAACTCGGCGTCCCCGCAGCGGGTGGGGCAGTGAGCCAGGGAGTCAGCTGAAGGGACAGACAAGATCCCTCTCCCTCCTCCGCCTCCGGGGGTGCCGGCGCCGGCGAATCCAGAGTCACGTCCGGACGCTCGCGCCACACTGCTACTACTTCCCAGTAAGCACGTTAGCAGGAGGAGCTGCGTGCCGATGCTCATCCTGCCTGCGTCGTCGTCGCTGTGTTTCTTGCTGTTTGGAGTGGTCAAACGTCACCCTGAAGGCTGCTACGGCCTACGGCCGTTCCCGGGGCGACGACTGACGAGTAGTCGTCCAAATTGCCGGCCGCTTAGCTCAGCCTGTGGTTCTAAACTGTGTACACGTACGCTCAATTATGAATTGCCATATGATTCTGGATTCTGGTCGACGGTACATTTTTTTTTAAACGTCCTATAGAGTGCTCAGTTTTTGGAAGCTTACTGGTACAGGTCAATGTCTGCAATGTTATTTTAGTTAATAATCTAAGCTAGACTTCATGAGTCTGAATAGCAAGTGTGGATCTAAGGCTCCCGTTTATCACTTTATCCATGATGACTCTTGACTCAAGAGAGAAGAACGTGAGAAAGTGGGTCACTGAAAACGCGTTAAGCTAGAGGAAAATAAGAGGGCAGCAAGTGGACCACTTGGTGGATACTTTTACCCATATTCAAACCCTTACCTATCTTAGCCCTTGTTTAGATCCATTTTTTATTTTGGAATTTTGATAATGTAGCACTTTCGTTTGCATATGGTAATTATTGTCTAATCATAGAGTAACTAGATTTAAAAGATTCGTCTCGCAAATTACAGATGAACTGTGTAATTAGTTATATTTTTTTATCTATATTTAATACTACATACATGCGTTCAAAGATTCAATGTGACGGAGAGTGGATTATCTATGGGTAAAAACTGGTGATCAGATAATAATATAAATCATTTTAGCTTCGGATTCTAACATGGGACCCACATGTGTTGATCCTACTTTAATGTGTGAACGTGAGACTTTTAATTTTAGGGTTCATCTTTTGATAGTGGGTCGACAAACTAATCTACATAAAATAGATGCCCATTATATCGAGTTATCTCCAACTAATTTTTAGTAAACTTTGCAAATTTATGATTGTAGGATTTTCAAAGGAAAAAAATACAGGAATCAAGATGCCTTCATTTTCTGCATTGTTCATGGCGTTTGGAAACTAGGATTGGACATATCCTTTCCTTTGGAAAAATTCACTCACCTATGCATTTTGGAAGAAAAAGAACATCTAGGCTAAGGAAAATTTTCCAGTGCCATGAAACATTGTTGTCTCACTTGTCTGAGCTTTAGTCGAAATTACTCAAGTACCAAAAGTTTAGTAAAAAAACATCTTTAGTCAAAACAAAAAATGAGATTCTTCTACCATCACATTCTTGTATTCCAAACACTCATTCCAACAATCCTTTGCCTTCTAATTCCTCTATTTTATCACATCATTCTTCTTCTATTCCTGTATTTTCTCTCCTTCCTTATATCTTATATCCATCTAACCCAAAGAGGCCCTTAAGCTGTGAATCCAGGATTATAGGGTCTAGATTTTGACGTGGGTCCATATTTCAATCATCTCTAACTAATTTCAGATAATTTTATGAATTTTAAGGTGTAATTGTGATGTTTTTAATTTTAATACGTGCGCGCACACACACAAATCTAACTCCGGTTGACGGTGGATCGACTAGGGCCAAAATGCTGATTAGACTAGGCCACTAGGGCCTCAGGTTTGCCAGGCCTGCAACCCAAAGCAATGCTCGACCCGAGCCAAATCGACCACGCCAGAGTGCCAGACGCAACCCAATGGGCTGGTTGGTTGCCTCGTTCATCATTCGTTTATGGAAAAAGGCCATTTTTTCTCCCTAACTTTTAAAGCCTTTTTTTCATCCCTGAACTCCAAAACCGGATAAATCACCTTTCTCGACTTTTAAAACCATATGTTATACCTCCCCGACCTGTTACAAGCGGTTTTGAAGACGGTTTAATCTTTTTTTTACTTATTTCAGGTAAATCTTTAAAAATTCATAGTAAATCATAAAAAAATTATAAAATAGAAAATCAATTTTTTTAGACTTCACATAAGTAAATCTACACAGTAAAAAAATAATATGGTATGCTTTAGTATAATTGTTTTTGCTGTAGATTTAGATCTATTATTTTCTGTAATACATTTGAATAATTCATAACTCCAGTTGTAGAGTCGAGATGGCGGACTAGAGGGAGGTGAATAGTCTTTTTTAAAAAAACTTACGCGCAACGGCTAACCGAATCAAATGCGAAATTAAAACTATCGGTCTAGCCAAGACTACACCCCTCTATCTATATCTTTAACACCTAACAAAAGATCCTAATTGGGCTCACTAAGGTGCAAAGCTAGGAAGCTCACCTAAACAAGTCTAGTTTGCAAGGTCACACAAACCTAAGCAACTAGTACTCTAAGCACACTGGGAGCTCCTACACATACTAGTAAGCAAAGCACAAAGCACCTAAACTCACTAGCAATGCTTTCTAGCAAGACTACATAAGTCAACTAGAGAGCTCAACTTACTTAGCTACACAAACTAAGCAATGTGACTAACAAGACTACACAAGCCAATTAGCCACTCAAGAGTTACTTCTATGCTACACAAGCTAGAAGGTAACTAAGCAAGCCACACAAGCTAACTAGTTACAAGAGCAACAAAGAAACACTAGCACAAGAAATGAACAAGTAAATACAAGCTAGTGAATCGGAGAATGTAAACCACCGAGAAGAGTAGACAAGGTTGACACGGTGATTTTTCTCCCGAGGTTCACTTGGTCGCCACCAAGCTAGTCCCCGTTGTATCGGCTCACTCACTTGGACGTTCACGCACTAATTGACATCACACGCCAAACCCGCAATCGGGTGCCTCACAACCAACACAAGATGAGGGCACTCAATGGCACGCTCAACTAAAGTTGCTCTTCGCGATCTCCCGCGGGGCGAGCACAACACCCCTCACAAGCTCTTCTCCGGAGCCACGCACAAGCTTCTTGCGTGCTTCAACGGAGCCACGATCACCAAGCCGTCTAGGAGGTGGCAACCTCCAAGAGTAACAAGTACCACCGGCTTGCAACACGATCACCTAGTGTCACACGAAGCTATCTCTCAAAGCAATGCACTAGAGATCACTCACTCGCAATTAGAATCACACTAAAGCTTGTACAAGTGAGTTAGAGGGCTTCCAAACCAAGCACATTAAGAGCAACACATGTCAAAGGTGTTCAACTAGCCCCAAGGGCCAGCTATGAGCTATTTATAAGCTCCCCCACGAAACTAGCCGTTACCTCCTCTTCTCACGCTTTCTGCAGAGGGTCCGGACGCAGGTCCGGACGCTCCCATCGCAGGGGTCCGGACCAACGCGCCTGCGTCTAGACCCTTGCTCGATTTGAATTGAGCCATTGCCGCACTCGCCTCGCGCTGACACGCGTCTCCGGACGCGTCCGGACTCACCTCCGGACCAACAGCCGCCCTGCGTCCGGACTCCAGCAGAGAGCTAAAAATCCTCTGGACACGCCTCTACGTCCGGACTCAACCACCAGAGGCAATAGAGAGCACTGAAACTCTGGACGCGTGTCTGGAGCTCACCTCTGGACCAAAGCCAGCGTCCGGACTCACTGTTTCACGTACTGCTCGGCTAGGGTTAGGTTCCGGACGCGCATGCCATTGTCCGGACCCGATCACCCTAGCGTCCGGACCAACGTCCGGACTTGGTTTCTCAGCCAAACTGAGCCTCCTCTTTTTCCTTTGCTTCTCAAGTGCCAACACAAATGTGATCACCACTTTGTGCATGTGTGTTAGTATTTTCACAATCATTTTCAAAGCATTTTTCACTTGCTCTCACCGCGCCACTCGATCCTATGCATCGCAAAGTTAGATCGCTCCAAGTGGCACTAGATAACCGATATGCAAACAAGTTTGATCCTCTTGATAGTACGGCTATCTATCCTAAACCCGGTCATATACTTCTCTACACACCAATGACCAGTGAAATGAAATGCCCTATGGTTATACCTTTGTCTTGCGCATTCCATTCCATCTCTATCTCCAATATTGATGCAACACATGCACCAACCAATCACCAAATGATATGATCCACTTCATATCATCACGTGACCGTATTGGTTCATCGATCTTGACCTCACTTGCTCTTCACCGTTGCGTTGGTCCATCGGCGCCAAGCATCACCCGCTTGCCCTTCACACTTGCAATCTAAATAAATCAATAACTAATTTATACTTGATCCAATTAGTATAAATTTTTTACTATAGTTTAAGCATACAATAACGAGGTCACCATAAAAAAATCATAAAAATGAGACCATGGAATCTACGGTTATGAATTATTCTATTTAATTATATAAAAAATATATCTAAATCTACAACAACAACAAATGTACTAGAATATTTTATATTATATGTTTACTGTGTATATCTACTCATGTGGATTCTAATTAAATTTTATTTTCTATTTTATGTTTTTTTTGTGATTTACTATGATTATTTAAAGATTTAATCAAAATAAATAGAAAATAAAATGACAAAACCTTTTAAAACCACTTAAGCGACGGCCGTCACCTCCTCTCCCTCAAACCACCCTTCGTGTCGTCCCATTTGACCCCTGTAGGCTGTAGCCGCCTCCATGAGCGTGTCGTGACCAGCAAGAGCCGTTGCCCGCTGCCCTTCCCGGCCATCATCAATGCAACAACGCGATTGATCGTCTGCAGACCATGGGTCTGGTCGTCTGGAACAGACCCCGCTAGGAAAAAGCAACGTTTTTGTCCAAGCCAAATCATTTTAGGTTTGATCAAATTTATACATAAATAATCAATATTCATGAAAACAATTAGATATACTTTACAAATATATTTCATGAATGATGGGTGTGAGTATACTTATATTTGTATTTCTTACAAACCTATATACTCCGTAGTTATTAGTAGACTCATTATGAAGTACATTGAAAAATACGAACTATAACTACTTACTCCTTGGTTTTCTGTTTTGGTTTTTCTAGATTTATAACTTTTACTATGTTTTTATACATATATTATATCAAAATGTCTTATATTTTGAAATAGAGAAAGAAATTTAGATGGAGAGTAAAATTAAACTTGGAGAGTAGCCCGGGACTCAGAGCTTAAACCACTTTATTTGGATACCTCCTTCCCAAACAAACCAAGAGTTTATTTGGTTGGACTCCTTTAGACATCACTACCGGCCCATCACTGCCGGGTCTGGCAAAACCGACAGTGATGAATCTTCACTGCCGGTTCGTGGTAAAACCGGCAGTGAAGCTCCTCATCACTGCCGGTTCATGATGAGAGAGAAAAAGTCTTTCGTGAACAATACTATTATAGTTATGGTGTAGGAAGAACCGGAGCTACAAAAATTATGTCAAACATACCCTAAAAGGGTTTTGTGAGTTTGTACAACCAACAAAATCCTCCGTAGCAAAAGGCAAAACAATTTAATTTGTTGATAACAAGCTTGATTGGGCAGCCATATGGCGGTTAAGTTAGCAAAGAAAGTGACAATGCCAAAAGTAGTTTTAATGCGAGTGATCTAGGTGGAAGGTTTTTTGTCCCCTCCAAATTCCTTAACCCTATGAGGTCTTGCTTGTTTTTCATCCTTATAAACCAAGGGAATTAGAGGGATTGGGAGGATTAAATGCCCAACAAATCAAAATCCTTCCAATCATCTCAAATCTCCCAATCTCCATGGCTTAGGGATCAAACGAACAAGGTGTGATGGGCAGATTATCCCCAAGTTATTGCATTAATAAAAACACATTATGGGTCAAAAAAATATTCCGGACCTTGGGTCCTTTTTTTATGAGCAAGAGTTCAAGCCCTGAATTTTGAGCAGCAGTTAAAATCTCCTTGCATTTGAACTGGTAAATGGTAATCCAATTCAATTCGCCTCCCCAATTCTGAGATCCAACCGTAGCCCTCAATCATTTTGGCTAAGTAACATGGGATCACCGCTCTGATCCTGATCAAGACCACATGCGGATGCTGTTGTCCCCATCAGAGCCCCCAATTCACGTGCCTTCGAGGGGAAAATTAATTAAAAAAAATCGTCAGATCAGATCACATCACACCTCTGCCTGGGTCCCTTCCTGCTGGGCCCCACCATGCCCTTGTCTCGATCTCGACAAGTTATCACAATGCCACGCGGAATTGCCACAAGTCTCTCAGTAATTCGGGAATCCTTTCACGCCGCCACTCTCCCCTCTTTTCCTTCTCTCGTCGTTGTCGTCGCTGCTGCCTGCTTGCCTGCCTCATCGCATCGCGGAGAGGGATAGCACAGCGCCTTCCCCCATCGCTCCCAGATCGAAACTTCAGGTAAGTGTTGCCGTGAATCTTGGAAAGTTTAGTTCAGCTGCGGTCATCTTTTGCCGTTTTTGAGTTCGTTGCTGATTGGTTTGCCTGAATCTTGCCCACTCCCAAAACATGGAATTCGAGGGTAGTAGGAGGTTTAGAAGCACGAGTATTAATTTTGCAAGATCCGCATCGGGTCCAAGCTAGATTTGTTCTTGTCCGCTAGTATAGTACAGTACTAGTACTAGTATCAATCACTTGGTAGTTTTCTGCCGTTGCTGAATCTTCTCCATTAATTTTGTATGCAGATATTACCGGCCTCTTGTATCTGATTACGCAAGAAACATAATTTAGTTGTACAAACAAAAAGTGGGACTATTTTTCAGAGTTCAGAAGAGGGCAGTTTTGAGCAGTGAAGTCAGAAAAAGGCAAGAAGAAGCTTTTAGCAGCAGCAATGCTCTGGTCAATGGACCCGCAGGTGACCGTCCATGGCGACTGGGTGTCGGCCGTGGTGCCGCTGATGAAGCTGCTGTGCCTGACGGTCATCGGCCTGCTCCTTGCCAACCCGCGGGTCCAGGTGGTGCCCAGGGCCACCTTCAAGCTCCTGAGCAAGCTCGTCTTCGCGCTCTTCCTCCCCTGCCTCATCTTCGTCCACCTCGGCAAGTCGGTCACCATAGACAACATCCTGCACTGGTGGTTCATCCCTGTCAACGTGCTCATCAGCACCGCCATCGGGTGCCTTCTTGGGTACATTGTGGCCCTGATCTGCCGCCCGCCACCGCACCTGTTCCGATTCACGGTGATCATGACCGGGTTTGGCAACACGGGGAACCTCCCAATTGCCATCATCGGGTCGGTCTGCCATACCAATGATCATCCCTTCGGTCCTGGATGTGACACCATGGGTATCGCTTATGTCTCATTCGCGCAGTGGGTTGCGGTTATTCTTGTGTACACTTTGGTCTACCACATGATGGAGCCACCAATGCAGTTCTATGAGATTGTTGGGGAGGGGAATGAGATACAGGAAGAACCCGAGCAGATCAGCAACTACAGTAGGTCTCTGCTTCATGAGGCAGAGTGGCCAGGGATGGTTGACAAAGAAACTGAGCATTCAAAGACGCCATTCATTGCAAGAGTTTTCATGAGCATTTCAGGTTCCTCACAGAATACGTTTCCTGATATTGATTTTACTGAAGAAGGAACTTCTGGTGCTGGACCTAGCAGCCCTAAGTCGCTCAGATGTTTGGCAGAGCCAAGAGTGGTCAGGAGGATCAGGGTTGTAGCTGAGAAGACTCCAATTCAGCACGTCCTTCAGCCCCCGACAATCGCCTCTTTACTTGCCATTATCATTGGCATGGTTCCTGTCTTGAAAAATTTTGTGTTTGGGGCTGATGCACCGCTCTCATTCTTCACTGACAGTTTGGAAATACTAGCTGCTGCTGTGGTTCCATCAGTGATGTTAATTCTAGGAGGCATGCTTGCGGAAGGCCCAAAAGATAATGCCTTGGGCATGAGGACTATCATCGGTATAACTGTGGCCAGGCTTTTGGTTCTCCCATGCATTGGCATTGGTGTTGTGACCCTAGCAGACAGGTTGCATCTACTCGTCGAGCAAAACCATATGTACCGCTTTGTGCTTTCCCTCCAGTACTCCACACCAAGTGCTATCCTGCTTGGAGCAATCGCCAGTCTAAGAGGCTATGGTGTTAAGGAAGCATCCGCCCTTCTGTTCTGGCAGCATATTTGTGCAGTGTTCTCTCTTTCACTCTACCTGATTGTATACTTCAAGTTGTTTTCTTTTATTTGAAGACAATGGCCATCCATCCAATTCTGGCATATATACATAGCAATAATCTCCGGACGGCGGTGGCTCAGGAATAGGATACTAGAAGAATGGGTTTTCGGCCTTTGCCTCCTATCAGTCAAAAGTGTTTATAATTTGGTAGCTATTTAAATTTCAGTTGCCTGTATTGTTTGCGAACAAGAGATACAGTGATTATCTGTTCATTTCAGTCAATATATTGATGTGCATTTCACAATACTATTATTGTATGCAAATCATTACCTGGATAAAATAAGTACAAGATAGTAGTGAATAACATTGTTGCCTGATGGTTAGTATATGAAGATGATTAGTGTTCAGTCTTCTCGTGGAAGACCAAAACCATCAGGCGACCTTGCTATCTGACATCATGGGTGTGATTCATTTGTGTGTCAATTGACTTTCAGCATTCTTCGTTCATTGGCCTGGTTCATTGTCCAGAAAAGCAGTCATGTTCTCCGGTCAGACACTCTTTCCTTTTTTTTTTTTTGAATTGTGCATTCAGATATTGAGCTTGAAACTTCCATTCATCCATAAGATCAAGTGTCAAACAATAATTTCTGGTGAACCATCCTCCTAAACTGTAGATGGATTACCCCTTTGCCCCAAAGGAGCAAACAACCCTTCGTTATGGCATGGGGAATTTCTCTATATGTTCTTTTGCTTGAAGGCTTGGGCGTAGGCCACCTCCAACAATCAGCTGCAAACCATATACTATCATCTAGGAGGAAGAGATGATACATCAGGTAGGCTACCTGATAAAGCTAATTTATCAGGTAGGCTATCTCTAAGGTTGTCTTTTGTTGCTTTTATTGGCAACAGGTGTATAGAAGATATGATAATAAACTACATAACATTTTTATGGATCTTTGTGTGCTGCTAACAGTCAAATACCAATGACTATTTTTTTATTTTTTGCCTATTCCAAGTCATTTTTAAGTTGGGTGTGGATTAGTTGAGATTGTATAGCAGCATTTCTACGCCATGCACCACTGAAGTATGGGTGATCTTTGCTTCTTGTTTGCACTTCTTGGTGGAAGATGAAGAACAATCCAAAATTATTACGGCCGCTATATAAACTACACATACATTTCTGAATTTGTTTCTAGATCTTCATTTTGAGATAACCGATTATGACGGATAAACTGATCCGCTGTATACGAGCGCTCTTGCTGATGGCCGGCGGGATGGTTTGCTCCTGAAAAAGCCACAAGAACCAGAGGTTCCAGAGGAGGCCAGGAATTTCACCGAGTATAAGATTGCGCGAAGGCCATATACGCAGGTTGGAACAGTTGGCGACCGCGTCCGGAATCCTGCCGCGCAGCGAGTTGCCGCCCAGTTCAAAGGACCTCGAGTCTGGAAAGATCTAGAGGAGGCAACAGGTGAGGCCGGAGAGAGTGTTTGAGGAAAGGTTGAGTTCCATAAAGCGAAGTCAGGTTGCCAATGGAATGGAGGCGGGGATGGAGCCTGCCCGACAGTGACAGGCCGTGTCCGCCAAGGTCTAGCGCCGTGACCCGGCCCGGATGCTTCCTGGAGCATACGACGCCGCTCCACTGCCAGAGAGCACCGTTTGGATCGCCGGTGATGGCGTTCTTGAAGTCCACAAGGGAGAGCATGTCGCTTCTGTTGCCACGGAACCATGAGCCATGGCCATGGATGCCGCCGATTCCACCGCAGAGTAGAAACAGTAGTAATGGAAACATCGCAAGCATGCCCAGTTTTATTGACTTCGCTCGACTTGGTCAGGAGCTCGATAGCTGCAAGACGCACCAAGCATGAACATGCTCGCACATTAATTACGCTTGATACCAAAACATATAAAAAAACCAACAATTTGTGTGGATTTATCCGCAAACGAACGGTTAATCTTTGCATTGCACAAAATATAAGTACCACTTTAGTTAAAAGCTGAGGTTTGCAATCACCATTACCTTCTACATATTCTAGCACTCCAAGTCGAGAAAATGGGCATACGATAATCACTGAGTTCTCGAAATACTAGCATACAACAACCAAGCTGTTTCAAACTGTCAATGGGCCACACCATTTAACTAATATAACAAGCTGCTTTGCAGCTATAAGCCTTATAAGGCCAGGGGTAACAATGGTACAATTGTACAAATGCTGATTCCAGAAGAAACCCAAGCAGCTGCAGGTCAGACAAGCCTTTTGGCACATCATCCGTCTAATGAGATACACAACATACATAGACCTGGCGAATAGCCTTCCTTCCATAAATTAGTCATAACCCATAATGATGCAGATGCTGACGTCAATTAGTTCCAGGTGTCGACAGGCAATGCAACTTCTGTATGGGTGTCCAGTGCACCGCGCAACTCTTCAAGGAAGTTCATCTATAATCCCAATAAGACCCAGAAAGCAATTAGGATACAGCAACTAGCAAAACGACATGTAGGAGGAAATCACGGCAGGAATTTTACTCCAAGTCATACCTGATGAGGAAGCTTCAAGTGACTCCATGATGAGCTGCTTGATCCAGAATACATTACTGGTTTCTCTGGGCAAACATCAAGAAAGCAAAGTTAACAGCATTAACATGTTTCCCTATTCTTTTTCATGTTTCACACTGGCACCACTCACACAGATATCTATCCCAGGTGTCAGGTTGATATGATAAGTTCACTAGAATATATTATTTATAACATGTTATTGAAATTCTGATTTGATCAAGAGACACCTTTCCAGGTAGCATACCCTAAGAAAACCGATTCCCAACTTTGCTTGACTACTGTTATTTAATGTTGCAGAGCTTATGATATTATATAGTATAACACTACAGCATCTCTATTCTCTAGTTCTTTATCCAATATGAACAAATTAGTTCTATGAGTTGCAGAAAAATATATGCGCATAAACCTCTACCCAGTATGACATTCTCCATTCTTGGTCAACAAATTAGTTCTATGAGTTGCAGCAAAGTATATGCGCATAAACCTCTACCCAGTATGACATTCTCAATTCTTAAGAGCCGCTGCAATAGATGTTGCAAAGCACAAGATATAAATGTCAACTTTCAAGTTGTCATGCATGTAATAGCATACAAGAAAGTAACTAGTAAGGTTCAAATTTTCTCCTCACTGCCAGAGTGGTTCTCACTTCTCTAACGTTAAAGACTGGAGTATTTGTTTTATCAGTAACATTGGAAAAATGTAGAAATTAGAGTACTATGTGAACTCACCTGATGGGTCAATTGTTTGGTCATTGTACATGTTCATTGCAGCAGTCCACCCCACAGAGTCAGAATAAAGGCTTACTATAAGTGAACAATAACTAAGTTAATGAAAGAAATAGTGATGGACTAAAGGAGCACCTAACTTGATATTCTAAAATGTAGAACACACAACCAGAAAACCAAGAATGAAATGCAAAGGTTACAGGTGTTCCATAAGTTGTCTTGCATATTGCAAATTTGAAAATGTGGACACTGGGAAGTGGGAAGGCAACCCCCTAAGGTTATCACAGAAATGACTATCCAACCGATACAATGTAATACACAGTAGTAGCATACAATACAGCAACTCTGAGTGCTCAAAAAGTTAGAACTTCTGGCACAGACATTTTAAAATAAGAGTTGCAGTTTTGCAGAGATACATACGGTCACTGAGAACCTGTGAAGCCTCACTGGCAGAACATCCCTCCAAAGGCACTAATCCTGTTTGATTGTAGTCATTCTGAACATTGCTGAAGAATGCTTCATGATGAGCAATTGGAGGAAGGTTCTTTAATGAAGGAACATGACTCTTGTCCTCATCATTGTTGTAGGAGTAATTAGCCCTATCAGCCCTATCTGCTTGGTGGAGTAACAATTACAGGTGTCATAAGCGAGATGAACAGGACTGCCTAACAACTTAATATATAGCAGTTGCATATTAAAAATACAGTAAACAGAAAATTCTAAGTGCAAAATTCTAAGGTTTCTGAAAAGCAGGGTTCCAAAAAGCGGCACTAAGCGCAAGCTTCAGCGCGCTGAAGCGCTAAGCGGACGGGTAGCGCTTCGCTATGGGGGGTATAAGCGCTCCCAAAGCTGTGCGACCCCTTGGTGGAGCAGCAGCCGCAGGGCAGTCGCAGGGGCCGAGCGCCGTCGACGGTCCAGCGGAGGCGGGAGTGGAGAGGGAGGCGCGTACGCAGGGTCGCCGGCCGGTGTGCGGAGGACGGAGGCGAGGGCAGGCGGGAGGGGAGCCGCTGACGCCGCCGCCGAGCCTGGGACTGCCCCGCCGGCTCCGCCTCCATCGCCTGCGTGCGGAGCGCGAGTGGGGGAGGGAGTAGAAGATGGAGCTCCGGCGTGCGAGAAGAGGAAGAAACGGCGGCGGATGACCGGATGTGGCGGATGCGCAGCAGCGTCAGGGTAAAGAAGGAAAAAGTCCAATTTGGTTGGTTTTTTTTTCACCACTCAACTGAAATTTATAGCTAGCTAAAATTTTAGAGTTAAACTTTAGCCAGCTAAAAGTTCTTCCAACTAAAATTAGGTAAATGTTTGGATGTGCAAGCTAAGAGCAACTCTAACAAGTTGGCTAAATGTATTCGTAAAGCTATTTATAACTATTGTGCTATAAAAAAATCACTCCAATAGGTACTTTATTCAGTTGTCTATCCCACTATTCTCGTCGGTCATATTTCTCTAATGAGTCTTGTTTGCTATATGTATTTTCTAATTTAGCTAGATTGTTGTAGAACTCTATAATTTAAATGAGCTTTCTATTTTACATGATGGCTAAATCTCACAATTTAGCATCTAATTTTATCAAGTCTCTTGTAGTTACTCTAATAGACTCAGCTAAAGTTTAGCTAGCTTCATTGTAAAAAAAATAAAAATATAGCTAGCTTTAGCTAGGTTGAAGTAGCTAAACTCAGCTAAACTTTAGCTAAAGTTTTAGCTAAGTTGTTTAAATGCATAGCAACTAAAATTAGCTACCTAAAGTTTAGTTGGTGCATCCAAACACCCCAAAATCACAGAAAAATCATAAAATAAAAAATTCAATTTTTTTAAACTCCACATTAGTAGATTTATACATTGAACATATTACTATGTTTTAGTATAAAGTTTTTGATGGACTTTTATATTATAGAAAATCATAAATCTAAAGCTCCAACAAAAACTTTGTACGAAATCATACTATATTATATGCTCACTGTATAGATTTACTCGAGTGAAGTCCGAGAAAATTAGATTTTTACTTTATGATTTTACTATAATTTTTTAAAAATTCAACCAAAATAAATAAAAAACAGAAGACAAAATTACTGTTACTGTAGTAAAACCATCATCCAAAACCAATTAAGAAGGTAAAACGAACATTTTTTAAAGTTGGAGGACGGAAGATTTGTGGTTTAATAGTTTGGGGGAGAGAATACAGACGCATGCCAAAGTTGAGAAAGAAAAAATATATTTTTTTTAACTAAAGAAACATATAGATGTGGTGAGACGTGGAATTAAACTTTCAAGGAAGGAGATATGCATATTATCGTACACACGCATAATATGATAAAAAATTAAGAGTCTATTTGGAACACAGGAATTTTACAGTAATTTTACATGAATCCGTTTATTTTTACAGGAAAAAGTATAGAAACAGAAAAAAATCTCGCGTTCCAAACAGACCAGTTTAACTTTTCAAGGAATGAGATATGCATATTAATGAAGGTGTTTAAGACTGCTCTATAAACTTTACTCGCAGTGTGAAGTAATAACTCTATAAAATACTAAAGTTTGCTAAATAAAATACTAAAGTTTGCTAAATATATTTCTAGGTACTTTCGTAACTTCATTCTTTTTTCTGGAACATACGTGGAACTAAAATCGTTTAATAAAAAACATAGAGAGGAACTGAGAAACCTGAAGCGAGCAGCGACGAGTTCAATCATTCTCTTAATTTGATGGAGGGAGGGTACATGGAAAACAAACAAGAGCAATTGCAACATCCGTAAACTTTGCTAGTGCACGGAAACAAACAGAAACAGACAGTAGTATAAGTAGTTAATTGCCTGGCGCTGTGGACCTGGTGCAGACAGCGCAAATCAGGACCTGTCAGCAACCAAGCCGTGCCCTAGCCGGAATAACCAACAGATCAGGGTCCAAACTGAAACATGCCATTATATACGTCTGCAGCACACCAGCTCGCACGCTCCGCCGGGCGGCGACGCGGACGCCCGCCGGCGATGGCGTGGCTGCGTCGCGCTCCGCCGGCGACGACGCGGCTCGGTCGACACGGATGCCAGCTCGCGCGCTCGGCCGGCGGCGGCATGGCTCGCTCGACGCGGACGCCCGCGCGCTCGCCTGGCGGTGGCATGGCTAGGTCGATGCGGTCGCACGGCCAGGACGCCCCACCCACACACTCGGCGCCCACGATGGAGAAGGCTGACGACTGGCCCCATGTGTCAGTGAGTGTAAGAGAGAAGAGGAGAGGAGAATCTTGTCCATACGAATATACGTTACCCTCCGTATGTCTGACAGTGGGCCTAAATTGTCTCTAGACATATAAAATGGCGTATCTCAAATATGTATAAAGTTACAATAACAGAATAACAGTGACATAGTTTCTTAAATAGTTTATAATGGCACAAGTCGAAAACTACCCGACCCAGGATTCCTAGGACTAGGCCTCCCGAATCCCACACCGGAAAGTTTCCCAAAGTTTTCCACTTCCCTCGTCCACCATTTGATTCTTCCAACTCCGCCGCTTCGCCTCGCTTCCTCCGCCGCCACCATGGCGTCCGCCGCCGCCACGCCCACCTCCGCTACCACCGCCGCCCAGAACCCCAATCCCCTTAATCTCAACATCAAGCTCCCCCGATGGCTCAGCGGGCTGCGCTGCCCCCTCACCTTCCTCTGCCCGCCCCCGCCGCCACCGCCTTCGCCTCCGCCGCCTCCTCCTCCCCCGCTGCCACCTTCGGAACCTGTGGTCTCGCGGTCGCGGAGGCTGCCGAGCCTGCGGGTGACCACGGAGTACGATAGCGAGGAGGGCGTGTTCGTGAACAAGGTGTCGTGCAAGCTCGCGGGGGACCTCGCCAAGCTGCGGCTCTCCTTCCAGAGCGACCCGCAGGGCCAATGGCAAGGGGGCGGGGAGGAAGGGGACCCACTTCAGCAGCTCTTCACCGCGCCTTTGGTGGGGCTCATCACCAAGCACTTCTCCGTGCTCTACGATGTCGAGGCACGCAATACGCTTCTCCGCGGAGACTGCTCGCTTCCCGGAGGCGCTATCCAGCTCCGTGCCTCGCACGATGTCAAGGTATTGCGCCGTAAATTTGAGTCAAGGAACGCCTTTACATGTGGCCAGCAAATATTATTTACACATGAACTTCATATTCTGTTGGGAGTATTTTTTTTTCTTTCGCTCACTAGGTCATTTTATATTCAAATTTGCAAAGTTGAAGTGCCAATGTAATATTGGGTTGCTCTCAAAATATATATATATATATATATATATATATATATATATATATATATATATATATATATATATATATATATATATATAGGGTTTAATGTGCCTTTCCTTGGTTTCTCAGGCACAACAAGGAGAAGTTTCGGTGATCACTAGTTTGGGCGATCCGTTATATAAACTGGAGTTATCATCTTTGGTGCCTTACAGTGGTTTGGTGAGTATCTAGGTTCCTTTACTGGTGACGTCCTTTATCAAATAGTTTAGGTATGCATAAATCTTGATTTGTCATTGTCATGGAATTAAACTAAGGAGTTAATCCATAGTCCGGTATCACTTTTACCCTTGGGTAATACTAGAAACGCTACTCCTATAACAGAATAAAGAGGTTTGCAATATTAAAATACTGACCATTCAAATACTCAGTCTATTCTTGTACATTTTTTTGACGGAGGAGAACCCTGCTTTTATAGAAAGTGATTGTTCAAGATACAAAGTTACAAACACATGCCCATCCGGCTGGGATACCTGCTCAATGTACTGAGCAACAAAAGACAGAAATTAAAACACCATACAAGAAAAGAGATCAGTTCCCAGAAAGCACCTACAACTAGGATAGAAACCCACTGCTACATTTGTCAGCAGGGGAGAAAGCTTCCAGCCAGCTTTAGACAATATTCAGATAACTCTTTCGACTTCAAGATCAATCCCTCAACCATCTCTTAATTCTTTCGGTCTTGTCTGTCAGAAATCTTTCATCTTGCTCTTTCAAAAGAATGCGCCACCTCTGGAGAAATTGCAAAAAAATTATGAAAGACTTCGTTAGAAGACTGGAAACCGATTTTCAATGCTCATCTTATTTCTGACATTCCAGAGACCCCACAAAACAATAGCCAACATAAACAATTTCACATGATAGTTCTTTTCCCCCAACACAATCCAGTGTTTAAAAACATCCTGCATGCTTTGTGGGCTCCTGTCCCAGCCAAGAGCTTCCTTGAAACAAACCAGACTGTCCTTGCTATATGAAAATAAAAAAATATGTGATCCATAGTTTCAGTAATTCCACAACAAGCTACAATTCTTATCTCCCTTCCATTTTCTCTTTTAAAGATTAACTCATTTTTGTAGTCTGTCTTGGACTTGGACAGCTAGCCAAACAAACACTTTCAATTTATTAGGCAATTTGCTTTTTCCACAGTTTAATCATTCTTTTATTGGGGATGCCCCTAAAAGTAAGTCTTCTGTACATGGATCTGGTGGAATAGTTTTTTGACTTATCAAGAATCCATCAATCCTAAACTCATCTAAGGTATCCATTAGTCTCTCCCATTCTCTGAAATCATTATCCCATAAAGGTCTTTTGAAGCTGATCTTCCACCCATCCCCTTCCCAGCAGTTCCCAACCAGACCCCTCTATTATCACGTATATTGTATAAAGTGGGGAATTCCATCCCCAAAGGTATATTCTTGTACATTCTGATCTCTATATTTTCTATTTTTAGTTGGATCATGCAATGTACCATATAAATTAAATTGAATTTTAGATATTTTGTGAATACTTTCCATATTTATGTTAAAAGGACAATTCATTAGTTTCACTTTTGGCTAATAGTATATGGGGTCTAAACCCTGTTAAATGTAAAAGGTTTCTCATTTTTTATTTTATTTGGCAGCCAAGGGCAACATTCCACTTTCCTATTGGCCAAGTTTCAGTGGAAGAGAGGAGAATTGAAGATGATGAGAAGGTGCTGTCTGTATATGGGATTGGAAAATCTGATTTCTTGGATGGTATTCTTACTGCTCAGTACAATGAAAATGATCTTAATCTAAGATATTGTTATAAGGTGAGCTGTTTAATATTTTTCTTTGTTCTGTTTTATGGACCTCCTGTTAAGTTTGATTCTGTTCATACCTTTCTTGTGGCAGGACAAGGAATTAACTTTAGTTCCAAGTGTCTCATTGCCTTCCAATGCAGTGTCCATAGGCTTCAAAAGGCGTTTTGGTCGTTCTGATAAGTTGAGGTGAGGTTACGATCATTGTCTTGTGCCCATTTATAAATGCATCTACTAAACATTTTATTTTCATCACAAGGTCTCTGCACTGTTAATGCTTCAGGTCTTTAATTTCTCAAGTTACTTCCAGTAACTATTATGTGAATTGCACTTGTGTTCTATCTGTTTTGCACTTTTGCTACAAATTAGCAAAGCTTTGTTGATGACATGTTCATTAGAGAGAAACTAAGCCACCTTCAGCAATGAGAAGAATATTCAAAGAACTCTATTTTAGCCCCCCTGAAGTATCGTTGGAATCCACTTAACCTGCTATAGTGCGATTTAGTTAACACCCTCTTTTTCTGAATCCAGATCACTATTCCTTTTGCTCTTATTTGATCCTAATTTCGTCTGCATGGAGAGAGGGTTGAGCTGTTTTGCTGGTTAAGAATGCTAGCTTGGCCAGCTTTTGACATGGAGACTGGTGCTTGACATACATTGTTATGGTCGGCAAGGTGTAGGAAGAATAAAGGCTAGGCAGGAGTTATCAGTTATTTAGGAGTTATCAGTTAATTAGGAGTCCTAGGCAATTAAGTTTGTTAGCAGTTATTAGTCCTTATTATTAGCAGATGGTTGTTAGGAGTATTGCTATAAGAGTCAAACTCTATTAATGAATTGATCAGCCTGGGATTGAGATTATATCTCCCCTAGGGCCCCTGGGCGTCAACCCCCTGTCTCCTCTCGACCCTCATCCTCTCCCTCGTGACGGCACCCCCAGTCCGCTGGCGAGAGCACAGGGAGCGCCCCCAGGTCTCTCCTCCCTACTTCCTGCGCAGCAAGAAGAAGCACCTTACCAACCTGGTACAGAGACCTTGACGATCATGGCTTCTTCTGCCGCCTCCACCACCACTCCCGCGCCGCCGAACCCCCCCCCCCCCCCCCCCCCCCCTCCACAGCTGTCTCGACGGGCGGGGTGTCCCTCCCGCTGGTCCACACCACCACCGGCGCCCTGGGGCACGCTTCGCAGCCCACTGAACCGCCAACGCTAGCTTCCATCGCGGAGACGCTCGCTAGTATGCAACTCCAGATCGCCGCCATGAACAACCAGCTGGCGGCGCAGGGCGTCCGTCTCTCTGCCCTCGACGGCCGGCCGCCGGTTCAGCAATTCGGGCTGCCCGGCTTTGGGGGCATCCTGGCGCTACCCGAGCCGTTCTTGCCGGTCATCACGGAGATCACGGCGGCCACCGCGGACTCCTCCGCCTCGGCGTCGCTCTCCCTGCCGCCACCGTCTCCGGCACCGCGGGCTCCACGGCCGGACGTGCCTCTGCGGGGATCGCAGCCGCCGACGCCACCACTATCCGTCGGCCTGCCCATCACCTAGACCAGGTTTCCACACTCCCCGTCGCCGATCCTGCTGTTCGGGTCTGTTGCGCAGGCGCTGCCCCAGCCGGCCTCGGCTCACATGGCGCCCTCGCAGACGTCTCCCCCGCCATCGACATGGGAGTCCGCCGTCGTGCCAAAGTACCACAAGATCACGTTCGAGACGTATGCCGGCAGGGAAGATCCGTTGGGATGGCTCAACAAATGCGAGCAATTCTTCCGCGGCCAACTCACTCGCGAGGTGGACAAGGTGTGGATGGCCTCCTACCATCTGAAGGGGGTTGCCCAACAGTGGTATCTTGTCCTGGAGACGGACATCGGCCGCTCTTCGTGGCCGGAGTTTCGTCGCTACTGCCAGCAGCGCTTCGGCCCCGCCCTCAACACCAACCACCTAGCGGACCTGGCTCGCCTTCCGTTTGGAGCCAATGTTGATGCGTACATGGAGGCCTTCCAGGCCAGGGCGGCGCACGCGGGCGACCTGTCCACGTTGCAGCGTGCCAAGCTGTTTACTGGCGGTCTTCTGGACTACATCCGCATCGACGTCGAGCTGCACGACCCGCAAGATCTTCAGCACGCCATGAGGCTGGCACGGGCGTATGAGCGCCGCAACGCGCCACCACTGGACGCCTTCCCAGAACCACGACCGGCATGCCGCCCTGCTGGAACGCCTGCTGCACTGCCTGCATCGGTGCCTGTAGGCAGTTCACCCAGCACAGCGTCATCGTCGTCCACCTCACCGCATGCATTAAAGCGCCTAACTCTTGAAGAGATGGCTGAACGACGCAAGATGGGTCTTTGCTACAACTGTGATGATCCATACGTTCGCGGCCTCAAGTGTGCTCGACTCTTCTACCTCGAGGTGTCCGATTATATTGTGGAGGAGCCCGATGACACCAAGGATTCGCACACACGCTCCAACAGCCCCCTCTCCACAGTTCGACCCGGAGACGCCGATGATCTCCTTGACAGGCTGACTTGCCGGCGACTGACGCAACTTGGGAGAATGCTGCAGAGTTCCGCGTCGCCTATCCTTCCTTCCAGCTCGAGGACGAGCTGTTTCCGAAGGAGGGGAGAGATGTTATGGTCGGCATGGTGTATGAGAGGAAGAATAAAGGCTAGGCAGGAGTTATCAGTTATTTAGGAGTTATCAGTTAATTAGGAGTCCTAGGCAATTAAGTTTGTTAGCAGTTATTAGTCCTTATTATTAGCAGATGGTTGTTAGGAGTATTGTTATAAGAGTCGAACTCTATTAATGAATTGATCAGCCTGGGATTGAGATTATATCTCCCCTAAGGCCCCTGGGCGTCAACCCCCTGTCTCCTCTCGACCCTCATCCTCTCCCTCGCGACGGCACCCCCAGTCCGCCGGCGAGAGCACAGGGAGCGCCCCCAGGTTTCTCCTCCCTACTTCCTGCGCAGCAAGAAGAAGCACCATACCATACATATTGCCGCCTGAAACTCTTTGTTTCTCCTTGGCCCTTTCTCCTTCCTATCATCTCTATGTTTCTCTTCTACAGAGTACAGACATAGGAACTAGTTTCACGAAGCTTGTCTTGTTACCTTCATCAATTGACATGCCCAGCCCTGAATTTTCTTGCTTCAAACACGCATCGATCACACAAACTCATGTAGCAAATTCAAATCAGATACAAGTTTACTACCTTCTTCCTGTATTGGAATAGTTGCAGAATCTCCAACTTGCTATGGCTTCATGGAATTGCAAGGGAGAGGGGGACTTGTTCACGAAGATTCCCTATCTCCACGGTGCTTGTAACTGTGACGCCCCCCTATAGAGATTGTGCAGATCAAGTGCCAAACTGACCTCACCCATACAAACCCAGACTCTTAACTAGCCACCACTATAGTGTTATTGGGGGCTTTTGTTTTTTACTGGTTACACAATGGTTGCTACCCAGCAGTAAGAATGCATTTATTGTATATTGCCTGCTTTTGGAGCACATTGTGGCTGCCGTAAGAGCAATAGGTGAATAGTGAACTGTTTTGAGAAAGAGAGGGGGTTAAAAGTAAGCCAAATCATAGTTTAGCAGGGTAAACGGACTTGGGGTGTACTTAAGGGGAGTAAAATAGTCTTCTTCCAATATTTAATTACTTTATTTGCACAAGAAACCTGAAGGGTTTAAACTATTAATAAAAGCACTCTTGCATTTTGCAACTTCTGATCATACTTATATTCTTAATGTTCGCTCAAGATTTTGTCATATATTGTAAGTTTATCTTCAGATTCTAAAAAGTCAGCAATATGCCCTGCCTGTATGTTGGTGGAATGGTGGTATTCCAGGATCTTAACACTGCACTGCAGCGGTCTGCCTGCTAACTATTTTGTTAAAGCATAATTAAATAACTACAAACAAAAATTGGCTTATCTTCAGCAGTTCAGTGTCTTTCCCCCTATTTTGTTGGTTATTTTCTTATGATTTTTTATCGAACACTACTATCTATGCAGTTGCTGCCTGCTAGAACTTACGGTCATCATATTCAGGACTAAAGTTGAATGAAATTACTTGCAATTGTTTTGAAGATTTACTGCACGTTGTATGCATAATCCTGTTTCTGCAGTAGATTCGTTTTTCTGGTGTTAACATTGACTTCCCTCCTTTCAGCTATCATTACAGCTTCGACACTGATGAATGGAATGCAGTTTATAAGCACACAGTGGCTAAAGATTTCAAAGTTAAAGCTGGTTATGATTCTGAGGTGCGAGTCGGATGGGCTTCTCTTTGGGTATGGTACAGCAACATCTCTTACTTTGGTTATAAGATACAGAGCAGATGAGTTTGAAAATAAGCAAAACTTGCATTTCACGCTTCTTCCTTATTGTTGGTGATTGCAACCTCGCAATGTATTCAAGGTGACACTATGTTGGGAAAAATGAATAAAACCAAAATACAATGTCCATAAGGAGATGCAGTAATTGTGGTTTGGTTTTGCTATATAAAGACTATATTTGTTGGGGGAATTCCATAGGCTATCAGGTTTCAGTTATGCATGTCCTTTGTTGTATTTATAGAGAACCTTATACTATTACCAAGTTTTTTTCTTGTTTGAACCCTGAAATAAGGATACTTGCTAAGGTATTAGATTGTTGTTCAGTTGTCGAAAGCCCTGAGGCTGATATTGCTGTTTCTCAATTTATTGTGGATTGCACTTATAATAATGAGTACATTGAACATAAGATATTGGCCATGTTGTGGACTGAGTATTTAGATCTTAGGGACTATAATTGTTCTTGTTTGCAGATACCATAGCTACTCCAATGATTGTCATGGATCAACCTTCATATCTTGTCACATTGACAATTAGCATTATTGACATTGAAACTATCATGGCCTTCTGATGGTTCGAAATTTTGAATTGCATATGACATGAGCAGAGTAATATATTAATTTTATGGAATGTTTTTTTATGTTAGGTTGGAGAAGAAGGGGGCAAAGCGAAGACTGCGCCAATGAAAACAAAACTTCAGCTTATGCTTCAAGTACCCCAGGATAATTTCAGAAATCCTGTTTTCCTCTTCAATGTGAAGAAACGATGGGATCTGTAACCCGATGTAAGCTATCCATTTTTGTGGATATTCCAAAGGCTTCGGCCAACCTTTTGTTGCAATCTGCGTAGGTCCACAACGACAACACAATCCATGAGCTCTTTCTGCCATGTATTTTCAACTATTGTACATAGTAGTATGCAGCGCCCGAAGCAATCCAAATTTTATGTAAAGCCTACTGAAGATCAGGGTTGACCCAAGTTCGCTGCTTGTGTACTATCTTTTCTTGTGGGAACATAGATGCTTGCCCTCATGGCGGCTTATTTGGTAGAGCTTGGAGTACGGTGCTCCTTTCAGATTTTAGACTAGGCATTTGGGATTTATGTAAGAGAAACTAGGTGATTATTATTGATTCATTCATATACCCAACAAATATCACATGATCCTACATTAACCATAATTCAATATCCTATTGTCAATAGCCCCACTGGAGTGCCGGAATTTCAAAAGAATTAATTGATAACTGAAGAAGTTAGGGAGGAAAATGAGGAGCGTGTAGTTTTTATTTTCCAATAAAATGTCATGCAGTGAGCATGCTCCCAAGACAGTTCTTCGAAAAACATGAGAATGCTCGCTCTCATGTCCTCGTCAGCTACCTATTTCCGGAATCGAACTGCAACCCCAATTTCATAGGCTTTGTTCGGTTGGTACACAAGTCAGACTTTTTTTTTTGAGAAGGAACATATATTCATCTTAGTGATTTACACCGGCTTTGTTACAGACAGGACTCCAAAGAAAAAGAAAATTACATAGAAGTTTACAACTTCTGTTCATCTTTCTCGAAACATTCAGAGATCCATCCGTCACCGCCATCGAAGCCGCGTACCAATCGTCGTCAGGCACCAGAGCCAAACTCCACAGGGTGGAGGCCGCAGAGGAGGACTTACTTCTGGGCGAATCAGCCGACGTTGCCTCCCAGGCGCATCGGCCAACTCCTGTACCCACGACGCATCCTTCGATTCCATCGCCGGCAACCCGAACAGTGCTCAGGTTCTCACCAAAGAACATATTTCTCGAGATTAACAGGGTCAACAACATCATCACCTGACAAAAACAACGATGCGCCGACCCTCGACTCCAAGAGAGGTCTCCCCAGCCTCTCCGTTGACGTCAGAGTATATCGCCATCGGAGAACGGAAGAAACTGGAAGAAATTATTCCTCTGCGCCGCTGCCGCTTCCGCATCGCCGACGACGCCAGGAAAACCAAGCCGCAAAGGAGCCACGCTCCTCCGGCCAAACCTAACTCCGCCGCCGAACATCGACGGCGAGTAAACCCTAGACCTAAGACTCGACTAAGACCCTATGAAGACAGAAAAACTGAAAAACGAGGCGGACCCCCGCTCCGCGTCACCACCGGCAGCGAGGACGGAGGCGAGGGAACGGGGGCCGCAGGCGGTGGTGGTGGCGGCGGCGGCACCCCTAACCCTAGTCGATTTTTGTCCAGTCAAAAAAATGACGCAGACGCGTAATACAAGTTGACTAATTGAATTGAATAGTGTTCTGTGGCAGGAAAGTACAAGCGAACAGTGTTATAGAAACATTAATTGAATAGTGTTCTCAGTGTTATAGAAACATTTTCTTATGATCCGATGTTGAGATAAATAAAGTTTTTAGTATTAAAGGTGATGTCACCGGATGCTTTACGGGTTCATAAGTATTTCTTCCTCAGGGCACAAGAACGTAATTTACATAGTAAACACTTCTCGTAGGTTTTTTAAGGCGCGGCAGCTGCGTATTGTCCAAATATTCAGATAAATAAATGAAATGAAATTAGGGTCCAAGAAGTCCGCCTTCCTGCTGCGGGTGCCCTGGAGTAATCGCTAGCTTCGTCATCCCGCTTTTGTTTTTCTTGCATCTCTCGGAGATGGCCCAAGACAATGCAAGTCGAATAGGTGATGGCAAAATTTTTGGAATCTTTTATGCCCCTCCCGTCCTCCTCCCCCTCGGCTCCCGACCGTGCTTTTTTTTAATGACAGTTGTTTGGTTGTTTAATTCCTTGGATTTAGGTGCACTCTGGAGGAATGCTCTTTTTTGGGATCCAGAAGGCGATTCGGATATGGAGGCTGAGGAGGACCCAGAGGGTTTCACCCAAGAAGCCCTGAATGCGAAACAAGTGGTGTTATGCCTGTCCAAATCCATCGTCTCACTTGTCTCTTCTGTTGGTACTTTCACTGCTCTCCACCTGTACCGCATCGGCTTTGTGTTTTCCATCATCACGTTTTACACGCACATGTTTCTCGTCATCAAGCTAAGCTCGCGACAGAAATTTTGATCCTGTTCTGCTACACAATTGTGCAGATGGGAAGCCTCTGTTTGCTTGCACAGGCACAGTGGTCAATCATGTGGGTTCTGAGACATGGATACTGACCTCAGCTACGCTGGTTAGGAAACCTGACACCGACCATGATGCTTACAAAGCAGATGAAGTTAAGGTCAGCATAGTAACAGCAGATTTGATGTAGTACTCACTTCCTTCTTCATTGATGTGGGGAATCGCGGATAACTAGGCTTTGATTTAATGATCACAGATTGAAGTGCTTCTGCATGACAAAAGGACTATCAATGGGCGCATCTCAATGTGCAATTTGCACTATAATATTGCTCTTGTCATTGTTGAGATACAGTTCGATCTTCCCATGGTGGCGCTTAATGACCTTCCTGAATGTTACTCCTTGCTGGCTCGGCCTGTGATAGCTGTAGCTCGAGACTCCAAGTCACGAGCTTTACTGGTGAGACAGGGGAACATGATTCATAAAAGAAGCAAATTGGACTGCTGTGAGCTTTTGCTCTGTACCTGTCCTGTTAATAAGGTATAAGAAATTATACAATATTTAAATTTTAATTGTGAGTAAAAATTATCCATTATAGCAGTTAAAGAAAGGCTGCGTGTCAAATTAGTTTTGTGAGCTGGTAAGGCACCATATGTAGTTTGCTGAATATTCAGTTACTCTTGAATGATTACAAGGCTGTTTACAGAGTGAGTCAGTGAGGTCCAACTTATACTCTTAATCTGTGAAAGAATATATCTTCAATTAGAAGTCATACTCCTTTTGTTATGGTGCGCAGATCATGTAACCTTAGTTACTCATTATAGATCATGAGGATATAAATTTAACCTCTTCTTTTATGCACTAATCCTTACAATGAAGTATTTCCAAAATTCAAATGCTGGGAGATGTTTTCAATAATTTGAAACTGTATATGCATATCCTGCAGATATTCCGGATGATGTGAAAACTTACATTAGTATTATTTTTGGGTCTGTCATATTGTACCAGATTTTTATTGGGGGGCTAGTCATAGACTTTGAAAGAAGAATCATTGGGGTCACTTTTTTTGGCAAGGACACCACTCATATTGTTCCAATCGAGATTATGGCAAGATGTGTGAAACACTTCAAGAAATTCAGGTGCTATTTATTCTCTTTGGGTCTTGGTTATGTCATATACTCCCTCCCTCCTATAATAGAAGTCGCTATGAGAATCGTGTCGGTCAAACTTTCTCAACTTTGACTAGGTTCGTAGAAAATACATGCAATATTTATATCTTCAAATAAGTTTATTATGAAAGTATATTCAATGATCTATCTAATGATATTAATTATGTATTGTAAATATTAATATCATATCTTTTTACATATAATTGGTCAAAGTTGAAAATAGTTGACTTCTCGGGAAGCGAGAATGACTTCTATTTTGGGACAGAGGGAGTACATGGTATTGTTTAGCTTTGTACTCTTCAAATGTGTGCACCCTTGCACAGATGTATTTTAACATGTGCATGCTTAAGTAAGTTGGATGCATGTGAAGTAGTTTTTAATAGTTTAACTATGTATAGAGGTCCTTTAGCAGCAAGGATAATGTTTCTTTTGGTTTGAAATGATATTGCTGTTGTTTTTTTATGCAAGGGTTCTGCAAGAAACTATTTCTAATTTTCTATTAGCTTAGAATCCTTAAATCTACTCTACGATATATAACAGTGTTATTGAGTTTTAGTTGTTATTCTTCTTTCTTATTTGTCCCATCTTCAATATATGTAGCATCACTTGCTCTCGATATTATTCCCTGGTGACTACTTCGTATTTCTTATTGCTTCTTCCTGTTACCTTTTTAAAATCACCATCTATAATTTACATTCACCATGCTAGTTTAATAATTAATTAAAAAATGGTCGGCACCTCTGTGGTTTATAAATTACTGGAGCGAGTCCCTAGTAATGTGAACCGGAACAAAGTAGGGTAGGCATTATTGTAGTAATGTTATAAGGACTCACTGCAATTACTTGTCTACCACTGCACTTATCGTTTACTATTGAGAAGGTTGCAAATTTTATGATGAATGCAGGACACTCAAGCAGCCTTGTGTCTGCATAAGAGGACATGCTCTTCACAGTTTCGAACTAAGCAGTCTGGAAATTTTATGCCTCAAGTTCCCCAACCTATCTTGTGGAATTGGAGTTGTCGTAGACCAGGTAGTCATCAAAGTAGCCCCCCCCCCCCCCCCCCCTCCCACCTGCGCGCGCATGCGCTTGGCACACAGAGGACAGAATAAATAAACCTGATGAATCATCACTATTCTCACTCGCAAACACATTTAGTAACTGCGTTAGCGATTAGCGATTATTAGTTTAGTACCATGGTTATCCTTCAGCATGATAGTTATATGTCTATTTATTATGAATTGCATAAGTTTTTTTTGTCATATCTGCATAATAAGGGATATCAAATTCTGTACGAAGTACGATTGAGTTCATGTGGAAAAGTGTGCATCGTTCTTGATATTAAGTGCAGTTCACTGTTCGTGTAAGCGGAATCTGACTGAATGTGATATTCATTAGTCAGTAGTCACGACTGAAAACAAGTGGGGACAAATCTGGGTGCAATACCTTCTCATTTCCTTCAGCTTTGCGGTCTGCTGGTCACTTCCTTTACAGAGGTGGACTGATTGGAAATTTCCTTTTGTTGCTAGTTTGTTACTGAAAAAGTAATTTGCATGATTGCACTGACCTTTAGATACATTAGCCCTAAAATGCAAAAACTAAACTAGAGCAATATCATACTGTATATTCTCTTTACACTCGTATTATTCACTCATTTCGTTCTTTTGAACTCGTTGTATGCAACTTGAGCTTCAACGTTCTACTGATATATTGACCCTTTTTGCTATAGGAATAGGGGGAAAAAAATAGTTGGCATTACAGTTTCTTTAGGGGGGCTATAGTCCTAGTTGGCTAGAAGCATGTATTGGGATTCTGAGTTAGGGAGTTAATAGAGGAAGGATAAGAAAATCCTGATGAACGAAGGTCAACAGGAAAGAGTTGCACTATCAGCTGAGTGGTGATGGTATTGATGGGAGGACTGAAGCAGATATAGTGGGGGTGGAAGATGATGAAGGACTGGTAACAATGTTGCAAGAAGAATCAGAAGATTGAAAGATGTAACATTAGGTCTATGTGGTGAATGTAACAGAGAGAGGGAGAGGGAGGAATATACTTTCAAAATTATAGACTTAGCAATTAGCAATTAGATGATATTTACAATGGCGTTGAGGCCTGGTGGGACAAACCAAGTATGGCCTAATCGAATAACTGTTGCAAGAAGAATCAGATAGTAAAGGTTGAAAGATGTAACATTAGGTCTACTATATGGTGAATGTAACAGAGAGAGGGAGAGGGAGGAATATACTCTCAAAATTATAGACTTAGCGATTAGCAATTAAATGAAATGTAAAATGGCGTTGAGGCCTGATGGGACAAACCAAGTATGTCCTAAATGAATAACCTGTTACTATGGTACCCATAACTTTTGAACCATTAACTTCATGATTTGTATATATGGTAATTGTTGGCAACAGTATGTATTGTGTGCAGTTACGGATAACCTCTCTTTTAAACTTTCCCTAACAAATGCCTCCTAGTGAGGATTCCCATGTTCTAGACTAGTGGTAGTGTTTTATTACTACTTAAAAACACTAGGAGAATTCCACCATTTTAGTAGTGCTTGCTACATATTAGTAGCTATCAGTATTCTCTCTTCCTTTATTTTCCTCCATGTAGGACAAGTAATAAAATGGATCGACCAGTAGCTAGCTGACCGTAATAATTTAATAGTGACATTCAAATTATGGTACCCAGCAATAACAATTTGGGTCCTAGGCTCCTTCCTAGGTGCACGTGCACGCGCACAGACACCATATTTACATAAGATACTGCAAACTATTGGCACATGCAAGTTAGCACTTGGCAAAGCTTTGCATAAATAAATCAGATTCCTCACTAAAAGGTCGATTAACTCCCAGGTTTTATAATCCCTAATGTGACAAAACCTAAGGTACCATGGTATGTATCATTAACCTCAAGTTTATGGCCCTAGTGTTTCACAAAAACAGCCACCTTATATTTTTCCTAGAATCTAAAATGTGGGTCGAAAATACAGAACGTCGTGGTGCAAATGATAAATCCAAACATGGTATTTGCTTGGATTGTCCATAAGCACCATATCATCCCCTACCTTACATCCGCATCAGATTTGAGATAAGATGTAAAAGGGTGGAGACATGGAGTCTTGTGAAACTCTTAAAACCTGGGTGTCACTGGCACGTGCCATATAACTTAGGGTTCTTGACACCCACAAAAGCCTGGGTGGATGAAGTTTACTCTTGTTTTATACTTTCTCAAAAAACATGATGCTCATCTTAACTCTCAAGTGTAGAGAACCATTTTTTTTCTTTGAACCTTATACGGTCATACACGCATACCCTTTTCCTAACAGTTCAAGAGACATCTTCAAAAATTAGTCCTGACTTAGCATCAGAAATTCAGAACTCAAAATTGTGGGACATACACAGTAAAAATTAATATTTCAACCTGTAATTATTGTTCATTGTTTTGCAAGTTAATTATTTGGTGATAAGCTCCTATCCCACCATCAGAACGAATAGATATATGTCATCCCCATTCAAAATCCAGCTGCCCTTACGAATCATTATTTCTATAACACGAAAAGGCAGGTGTTCCTAAACGTGCTCGGGAGGAAGCTCTGATCTGGTCTTTGTCTGGGGCCAAGGGGCTGTCCCTGAACCCTGCTCGTGGTGTCGGTTAGGGGGCGGTTTCAAGGGTTCTGGTCAGGTCGTCTCTAGTCCTTGCCTTTTCGTTTCTCTAAGTGGGGTTGTAGTGTCCTCTGTGTGTGTGTGTGTGTGTGTGTGTGTGTGTGTGTGTGTGTCCGAGTCTATGTACGGCTCCTTTTCTCCTCTATTAATACAATGTTACGCAGTCCTCCTGCGTATTCGAGAAAAAAAAACATGAAGGCACATGCAAACACGACAACTTTGAAAATAACAGAGGTCAGCCTTAGATCTTTTGCCTGAATGAAATATTGAAATGTCATGCTAGAGCTCCAATCAAAATGAGTGATTGATTTTGCACGATAACCATGAGAAAACTAAAATTCTTTCAAAACAAACTTTATAAAATATATAGAACCTCTTGTGCATTGGACAAAGCAACTCCATCAAGCGTTGAAATAAGATCGCCACCTTTGATTCCAGAAAATGCTGCTGGGGATCCATCAAAAACCTATCAAAACATTATTGGGATAAGTGCAAACGCAAACAATAGTTAATGTCTAAACACAAAAGGGTCACTCTTCACAAATAGCTGCAACTATCCTTTTTGGGTTTGCACTTAAGCAATTAATAACATAATTTCTAGCTAAGTATCAAACCTAACACGAATACCTGGTTTTGTTGTCCAAAAAAATTCTGGAAGTTAAGATGAACTTATATAAACTTTAAACGATTCATTAAATATGGGCAGTTAAAATACAAAGGATTTGGGGGAAATCACCATGCTTTACATGGAAACCAAAAGAAGGTTAAATGCTTCTCCACTGTCATGCTACTCCTGTTCTCCCCTCTTTTAATTTTATAAAAATCTTACTGTGGGGATCTCCCCCCAGTCTTTTGCATAAAAAAAACAAAAACAAATGATACCTACAGTATATTGCATTTTAGCACAAATTATTTTTCAACAAGAGGGGGGGGGGGGGTAGTATGCCCTCCCCCTCCCCAGCACACACACATGAAAGCTATGGAATCAAATAAAAGCAGCCCTGACAAAAGAAGGAAAATAAAACCATAAAATAACCCGATAAACAGTGACAGCTCGCACTTCCATCATCAGATTCAGATTAATCCTGCTGGAGAACAGCAAAATTCGTGCATGGTAACCACTTTACCAGACAATCTGGCAAGTGTAAAAATACCAAGACTATTTGTCTGAAAAATGAAATTCAATTTGATAATCACAGCAATTCAGTTTCTACCAAGTTTATTGCCAAATTCATGGTGATTGCCTGATTACTTCCAACGCATTGCCTTATGTTCCTTTCTCTAAAGCTGTCATGTAATAGAAATAGAAATATAAGTATGATCCTACCCTCCCAATGCATAGTGTATTGGTGTTTGTTTCTTAATACTCCCAAAGCAATTAACTATTGTATGATGTTGTGGTTGACCCAAAACAAGTATCATGTGAAATAACACCATCCCAATGCTATTGTGTAGTTTCCACTGGTCATATGTCATGGGCAAGCTATATCTCCATGAAGATGCAGCTTTCCTCTCATTAATTTACAGCCAACTCAGGAAAAAAAATTACATGTGGTACCTAATCAATATACATGATACTTCCCACTAGGAAAAACCATACAAATCTATATAAGACCAATTACAAACCTTCTATATCTATAATTGTAAGAGCTGATGATAGGCAATAAAAATCTAAGCATCCACAAGACTGGTTTATCTAATGCTAAACATGCATTACCAGATGGCAGTTAACACCAGAATAAGAAAGCCACAAACAGCTGCCCAGAGAATATAGTTTCTTAATTACTTCTCCCATATTATTTATTTCAGTTGAGAGATACTTTTTTTTTTAAACTCCTCATGGCCAGAACTAAATTTTCCTTTATCTCTAGCTCCAGCACAAAATAAATTGCAAGAGAAATTGAGAATCAGTGATCTAAAGGAAAAAAGGGCACAAATCAGCCTTCCTCAGGCCTGCAGGTGTGCCTACTCTGCTTCCCAAAGTCATGGTTATCAAGATTTGGAGAATGGAAGAAGAAACAATGTTGCACGTCTTGTGAAATGCAGTAACTTAGACATGCTATGTTTAGATAAACCTATCGTTCCAAATTTCTGATGGTAATTTAGCAGTTCTAGTTTCACCCATAATGTTTTTTCCTAGCAAGATGAATTTAGATTTAAGAACTATAAAAAAAATCAAAACAGTACCCAACCAATTTGGTTGAGCACAACTAGGGTAACCTGTAACCGTTCCTGCCTCAGAATTTACTCAACAATCATCATATATTCACAAAAAAAAAATCACATCTAAATAAAATAAGAATAGCAACAGAAATACAGAGGGCATTGGTGGAAAATTCAAATGCATTGCAACAAAATTCACCATCTCCATATAAATGGCATTTGCATGTGGAAAGCTTCTATGTATTTCTTCACGGATACTCAGATTTTGAGCGCTAAGTGATCCAACCCTCAGGCCTAGGCATGGTTTCACAACTCTCCTGCATATAACACACAAATGTGACAGATGATTAAACTGCGAGCTATATTTGTATGTTCATGTATAATTTAGCTGAATTTGTAGACTACTGAAATCATGTTCAGTATATATGATATGCTAGTTAAGTGGTGCACTATCATATCACATTCATCTCGGTTGCTTGCCTATCCAATCACCTCATTGCAGATTATACAAAGGGAAGTTTATACACAAAGAATTTCTTGTTCCGAAAAATCACAGGCCTCAAATGGATCTCCATACAGAGGAGGAAATTATACATATCTTCATGGTAGACCAAAAACTCATGCACCCTATTTGGATACCAACCAGGGCACCAAAACCACACGGGAACTGGATCCAATTCACCAATTTGAATACCCCCCCCCCCCCCCCTCAAAATTGAAGTTTGGGAGATAGGTTATGGGAAAGATGAGGCTGTTGGTTTTGTAGCCAATCAGATGCACAAAAACAGAGGTTCCAAGAAAACTGCAGCCCAGTAGATTCTGGGCAGTCAAAAGGAAACTAAGGAGCTCTCATGGTGAAAACATAACTGACAAGGAAAAAAGATATTGCACGACAAATTCATAACCCTAACGGAGAAATAGGAAAAACCAGTACTGAAATTGGACAGGTCATGAACCCTGCTAAATCATCTAGTTCATTCACATGTTTAATGATCCAATCGGTGGTAAGTGTTTGATTCTAAGAAGATAATATTTTAGTGTGACACATGTTAAAATCCTTGCAGAAATAACATTAGCAGATTATTCACATAAGAAACCTCAGTGGAACAGTCAGATGGGTCATCATCCACCATGGCATCAAGTGGAGGCTTTGCAGCCTGCATACCACATTGACCTGACCACTCGAAAAGGAAGAGCCCTCAGCTTTTTCGATGGCATCGCACCCATGACTTCAGTGGAACTCATTGAATGTTCACTGTTCATCGAGCACAATTTTAATGCAAGCCAGCCAACCATCATAACACTATTTAGCTAATCCAGAGCATCCTAATTCTTGACAGAATGTGTTGTCCCTCAGATAGGAACTGGTCCTTAAAATATCAGCATCACAAACTGCATAAATGTGCCAAGAAAACTGATTGGGAATTCTGATTTATATACAAACTATGAGGCACTCACAGGAACTCTACAGTTAGGGTACTTCCAATTTTAAGAGTTGTTAAGAAGAAAAAGGAAAATGTACTGCATGTTTCTTTACTTAGATCATGACAAACCACTTAAGCATGCTAGTTTTAGCTTCTTCCAATCATTTCAAAAATAGAGTTAACAATTGAATAACCCACTAAAAATTTCATCAACACATCATCCTTTCAATTAATAGTCCTGACCTAATCTATAACAGTCTCCTGTTAAAATAATGGAGCATACAAGACACATTCCCACAACATTATGCGGACAACATACAACTGCAAGTGACATGTACCACAAATGTATAAAGAAGAACATGAACATGTACCCAGATATCTCAAAGTGCTTGAAACATTTCAAAAGTATACTGACTGGTAAGAATGGTGTTTCATCCTTAGAATAAAAGTTCATGCCAACAAAGTTTCCACTAGAATCAATTAGGGGACCACCAATCCCAGCCTAGCACAAAAATGAAGTGTTAGTTTAAAATATTGTTCTAAACAATGCATAATATCAATAAGTTTTACATGAATATGAGATGCACTGTTTTAATTCAAACTAACCTAGTCTAGTCATAATTGTACTTTATTAATGTTTCCACCTAAGGGTTGGAAGTTGAGACAAGGAAAGTACCTTTGTGATCTTACACGTAGAGACCATAAGTTCTTGGCAATCAAGTATGCTATTTTTATGTAGCAGCATTCCACTTGAAGCCATTAATTGTCCAGATTCATAGCAACGTCCAATAGATACCAGATTAGTTTGAAACAACTCAGAATTAAATTGGACTTCATGAATGTGAGCTCCATGAAATTCTGGGAAAGACTTGGTCTTAACAACAGCAATATTATAGTTACAATCATATTTCCATAACTTCCCTACTGCTAACTTGCCATTGGGCAGGCACACCTTAATCTGCAACAAAGTGACAATTATATCACCTCATCAAGAAAATCTCCTTAATTGAGAAGCAACGGAATAATACAAATGACAAGAAGAACTAACCTTCAACTTATTAACAAACTTAGCTTCATCTCCAAGGCATCTAACCAAGCTAGCCGAAGTTAGAATAGTCATTTCATAAGGCGTGTGTCTGAAAATAGTACCCGTGCATGTGAAATGCCTCACATTCCCTACATAGCACAAGGCTAAAAACCCTTAAAATTTGATTAGTGGTCAACTACAAAAGTATGGAATTCCCTTAGGCCCCGTTTGGATCCTTGGAATTGAATTCATTTTAATAATCATAGAGACATATTAATTAAGCTAATATGTTTTGTATATGGATTATAATTGCATATTATTGTTCACTATATGAGAGACACACTTATTTGTTGTATTTCTATCGTAGGAAAAGGAGTTTGAACAACATGTTATAAGTTGCAAATAGAAATATGGAATTGTGATCTATAGAATCAATTTCCATCTCTCACTCTATGAATTTGAGATAGGCTTAAATGTGGACTTTGGAAAGTGGTGGAATTTCAAATTCCAAGCCAAATAGCTTAATTAAGGTAAATTTCAATTCCTCCAAATGAAGGGATCCAAACGGCCCGTTAGAGATATTGTATTATTAGTTCGTTACCCCAAAAGAAGCAAGGGAGACTACTGAATTAGACATGCTTGAAGCAAGTAATTTAACCCGAGCATGTTCTTCCCTGTAGCCATCCAACTCATCAAAACGCTCTTCGAATGTATTCACCAAGTGCATGCCCGCTGCTCGAAAGAAGAGGATAACAATATGACATACCAATGTGATAGAATAAGTGGTCTAAGCAAACAAGTCCCAAAATAAAGAGGAAATGAGTATTTATCAGGTCAGAAAATGGAAGATAGAAACTTGCCACTACGTTGAGATTCAGATGGCATAGGATAGCCACGGTCCCACGGAGTAGGTAAAGCCTGCGTAATCTAGCCGTGAAATCTGGTGCAATAGGGTGAAAAACAGGAACTGTTAAATGATTAGTAGAGATGTCAGATGCAGGTATAATGATGACAAATGTGCCATGACAATGAATGATCAAAATGTGAATTATGACTTTGCGGAGCCAGGATTTTGCAGCTGGGTATTCCACGTAAAAAAATCCAGTGCAAATATGCAATATATTAGATTGCAGTGATTCACTCTAGATTTCATCAATCAAAATTATTTTAATTTCTTTATAAATTAGAAGAAAATGAAATCTATATCGGGAAACCTGCTATGGGAGAGGGAGACGCCGAGTTGAGCGGAGCGGAGTTGGGAGGGGGCTGAGCCGCCGAGGGAGATGGATGCTGTTGTTGACTACAGTGACCGCCAATGGCTTCAACATGGTCCGCTCTGCCACTGGACACTGGTTGCCGACTGTAAGAGCGAGGGGGCAAGTTGAGCGGACAACAAAGCTGGTAGAGAGTTGAGGAGCCAGGGAGGGGTGCTGGCTGCACCGTGACTGATGGCCACCGCCACAGCAACTCGCACGCTAAGGTGCTGTGCCACGGACGGAGGGTGTCAAATCACCGATTCGCTTAACAGGAGAGCAGAGACAAGATACAGTTTCTAGTGACTTCGTGGGCTGGTAGTAGGTTTATTGTGCTTATTTACCAATTTACGACATATTTGTACAGTTACACATATATACCTTTATACACATTTATTTCAAGTGACTTTGTGGGCTGGTAGTAGGTTTATTGTGCTTATTGACCAATTTACAACATATTTGTACAATTATACATATATACATTTATACCAATATTTGTTTCAAGTGACTTTGTGGGCTGCGCTTGTACTAGATCTATTGTGCTTATGGAACAATTTACAACATACTATGGCATACCCCTGGCTCCACCCATGGTCGACTAGTATCAGCATAATATTGTAAAACACTCTGCAGAACCTTGGAAAGTGATCGTACTAAGTTAACCTTCTAGCTTGAAGTAAGGCAGAGATGAAGTCTTCCGCCTCCGTGTTGTAGATAGTGACGAATTCTTCTGCCTCTTATGCATGCTTGCTTTTCCCCTTCCTCCTCCTATGCTTCCACAGCCTCTGGAGTGGATGATAGACCACATCATCGCGTTATGTTAAAGTGGGCACAGTGACAAAAGCTATCTAAAACAAGGAAGCTAGTACTAGCTTCAAGACAGAACGCAATTGGCAGTGTTTGGAACAGCTTGTCTGAGACTTTCTTTTCTGAGAAGCAGGTTTTTCAAACCTGATTTTTTTCTAGTAGCTTGTTTGTTCCGAGTGTAAAATGACCCCCATGCCCTTGAAAGGATTTACCGAATACAAGTACAGGCAAACATGAAAATATTTTTTAAGTTCGTTGTTAATCGAAATCTGGTTACAGTTGTGTGTAATGTATACAAATGAACTTCTCTGGATATACCACACTGTGCCTTTGCAATCCTGATTCCTGAATATTAATGGGACAAAAAGAAACATAAAATACATCTATGTCTTCAGGTATATCCTATTGCCAGCAGGGTTCCAAAAAGCGGCACTAAGCGCACGCTTCTGCGCTAGGCGGACAGGTAGCGCTTCGCTATGGGGCATAAGCGCTCCCAAAGCGGCGCGCGACCGCCTTGGTGGAGCCGCAGGGGCCGTGCGCCGTCGACGGTCCAGCGGAGGCGGGAGGGGAGAGGGAGGTGCGTACGCAGGGTCGCCGGCCGGTGTGCGGAGAACGGAGGCGAGGGCGTGATGCGACTGGCGAGAGGCGGGAGGGGGAGCCGCTGACGCCGCCGCCAAGCCTGGGACTGCCCGCCGTCGCTGAGAGCCCGAGCCTGAGCGCCGCCTCCGTCGCCTTCGTGCCGAGCGCAAGTTGGGGCCGCCGCTTTTAGATGGACTTTGAAATAAAAGCGCATTTCATATTTTTCCATTTCCTTTTTCGTTTCTAGCATCTTTTGACAAATTACCCATAATATATACTCTGTATATATCTATTTTTTTTAGGTACACGGTACAACGCAGACATTCAACACGAACGCACACTCGTCCCTACGAACACACGCACGCAAATCCTACCCCTATGAGCACCTTCGAAGAACTAAGCCGGCAGATCTTGAAGTTCTATGAGCACCTACGAACACACGCACGCAAACCCACCCCTATGAGCACCCCTATGAGCACCTTCGAAGAACTGAGCCGGCAGATCTTGAAGTTCACGAAGTCACCACAGGCGCCTCGCTGTCGACGGGAACGTCGCCTACCACTTAATGCGTAGCGCCGAAAAATTCTAGAATAAATCCAGAATAAAGTGTCGCACCCAGGATTTGAACTCTTTGTGGGAGTCCCCCAACCAATGATCTTTGCCATTGCGCTGTGAACCCCTTGACTACTCCGTATCAATCTATATCTATGTATCTACGATAACATGTTTACCTGCAATTCGTGAAGCTCTATTATTCTCTACTAGTACAATGTTCGTGCTAACGCCACGGCTTTATTTTAGAGATAAACCTGAAAACACTAAACGGTGATTTTTTTTGTAGAGTTCAACTTTTACACTATTCTATATGACCATGTATACAATTTAGAAAACACTTATGCATAACAAGACATCAATAAAATTATTTCTCGCATTAACCATCTATCTTACAATCTGCCTAAGCAATATGGCTAAAAAATATCAAGTGCCTATCAGCCATATGTGTTTACACGAGGACTAATAAAACGATTTGAGTATACCCATCGTTATTCACCAGTTCAGGACATCTTTGTAAACAACATTCTTGATACTCTTCCCTGTAGGATCCAATTCTTCTTTTGGTTTAGCCAAAATTCTTGTTGTTGATCTTGATACCCCCTTGATAAACCAACATAAAGTTGTCCATGCAAGAACACGGGTTCTAGAAGATAGATACCAACGTTAGGGATGGTTTGTCCCTGCGACTTATTTATAGTCATGGCAAAACTTAGTCGTACTGGGAATTGTTTTCTCTTGAACCTGAAAGGAAGGGAAATATCATCTAAGGGAGACAATGATAGCCTTGGTATAAAAACCCTTTTCAGCACATGTTGTCCACCAACAATCTCAGCATCAAGCCTTGTTCCATTGCACAATCCATTGTTAGGATCAAGATTATGAAGAAGAATCACGGGACAGTTGATTTTTAGCTTCAACTCATGCGGGGGGAGGCCATTTGGAGTTATCGAGTTCAAAAAGTCAATAGGGAAGCGATTATGAGAATCATCATCAACAGTGTCGAAGTTGTGGTAAACCTTTTCCTCACCTGGAAACCTGTCAATCATCATTGCATTCAGCCTATCAACATGGTCATTTTTGGTCGATAGAATGGCACGAGAGCTCATATAGGTGGCTGATGTGGCATGTTCTTCAAGTGATGGGAAAACATCTTGAATGAGTTTGTTGACTGCCACCTTTGTGTTAGTATAACCAATTACAATGTCATCCGGGAGTCGAACATAATCATCTCCAATTGTTTCCTCGGTTCCATTTCCAATTTGTAGGAGGTACTCTGAAAACCATGGGTCATATTGTGCCCTCATGTTACGTGACAATCGTATTTTCCTTATTGTTTGCCACAAATAAGATCTTTGTAATGTGGCATCAGTTACCTGTGCTCTTGTCCCACGTATCACCACAGGAAGAACTTGCCTAAAGTCTCCACCAAATACCATCACCTTTCCTCCAAATGGCAAAGCACATTCCATAATATCTTGTAGGGACCTATCAAGTGTCTCGACGCACTGACGCTTGTTCACGGCAACTTCATCCCAAATAATCAAAGATGCCCTATGAAGTAACTCTGCAGTGCCACTTTGCTTCGTAAAGCTGCACATGCTATTGTCCCCAATTTTAATTGGAATTTTAAACCTTGAGTGTGCAATGCGTCCTCCGGGCAATATCGATGCTGCTATACCAGATGTGGCTGTTGCAATGGCTATTAATCCTTTGGACCGAACTCTAGCAAGGAGGGCCTTATATAGGAATGTCTTGCCCGTCCCTCCAGGACCATCTACGAAAAACACTTGGCTCTTATTAGCAAATACATGTTGAATGATTTCATCAAATCCTTCACACTGCTCCTTGTTTAGAGATTCATAAATATCTAAGTGTTCTTGGTCTATGAAGTTCCTCTCTAACCTCTTTCATAATGTCATGTGAACTTCCACTCACATCGCAGATAGGTGGTAGACCAAAATCTCTAATATCCTTCCCCATTGAATGAATCATATCACATATGTCTTTGAGCACCAGTTGCTCCACAACTGACATGTTGCTATTGTTACGTATGAAGTCTTCTCCTAGAGCGTCCTTATGCCTGTCCCATAGTCCACGTACATTAGTGGCCTCACAAAAGACAAGAATGGTTGCAAACAACCTTCGCAAGGCACATGACATCTGGAAAGTGGTGGCCTCAGTCAAGTAGTCATCAAGTGAGTTGTCTGTCTCAATAAGCCCTCTTTTCTTGCATGCTTCCCTAAAAGTAGAGTATGTGACACCATCCACTGTTCTCAAATCCTCATATGATGTTGCACCTCTCACATGGTTGAGTAGGACCCTTAGAAAGTATCTCTCTCCTTCTGCAGGATTTGCATAGACAATCCTCCCTATTTGTCCAGATAATTATTTTCTTATTTGCCATGCCTTTCTACCTTTGATCCAACGGTAGTGTTTGGGAAAATCTCTATACAATATTTTTCTTGCTGTCACATCCTCTAGGTTTTTCCTAAAATACTCGCTAAGTGTGGTCCTATTAGAACCTGGCCGACTGACAACATCGTCTAGGTTTTCTTCCGCATTGTATGTTACAGACTGCATGTTAGGCAAATGTAGTTGGAGCTGCAATACAGTAGGATAGACTCCAAACATGGGGAAGCCAAATATCTTATGCACTGCTTCCGGTGGGGATATGTATCTAGCATTTCTATATTGTCGTATCTCATTGATTACACCATCGTCTATGTCATGCTGGTCTGCATTAACTGAGAATGATGCTTGATCATGGCCTTTATATACATACTTAAATAGATACTTCATAGCTTTGATGCTTGAGCATGCTTCAACATTTATATGACAATTGTATCTCATGAGCAGACCAGGGTTATATGGCACCACCCACCTGTTATCTAACTCTGCTCTCCTAATCTTTACTCGATGTCCAAGATCTCTTCTCCTGTATGTTGGATATGAGTCCTTTCCTTGTTGTGTTGCCTCACAAAATTATCGAGGATATTGAAAGCGACACTCCCCATCCACCATGCATGCACAATTTTTATTGAGCAGGCCACATGGTCCGTGCAACATATGACTGATAACCAGATCATGCAACTCTGGGTATTTATCCTTATCGGGTATCTCCGTTGAAATTACTCGATCATATGCATCTGGGGTTGTCAACTTACTCCCTGACTTCATGATCAACATGAAATGCTCATGTGGTAGTCCCCTCTTTTAGAACTCGGTAACATGAACATATGCTGCAACATCACCAAAATACTTTTTCTTGATTAAAAGATCTTTTAGATCTCGCAACTTTGCCCTATACACTCTGAAAGCATCTATGCCCCTAGTGTTTCGGTGATTAACGACAATGCAAAATTACTATGACTAACGTGTGTTTTGCAGAGGCAATAAGAAAGTGTTAGGTCATGGTAATGGATGGTTGATTGGACTATCATGGTATATGTGCCCCATATTGGAATCGTTTCGGTTTTTCAAAGGATTGGCGACAAGGTTGAAGCATAGACTAGGTCTAAGTGTCGTTTGGAGTTGAGAGACACTTAGAGTAGTTTAGCACCTTTTTTTTCCTTTGACCGTACTTAAGAGGGGTTCTATCTAGTAGCTTGACCTAGGAGAGGCATAGTGATTAGGTGTGGTGCACACTTGTCAAACTAGCACTAGGAAGCTTTAGAAATAGTCCTTGAACCAAGTGGAGAAACTTCCATGAAGGAAGAAACTTGATCTGCCCTGAAAATTGAGTCCGGACGCAAGTGGAACCCAGGATCCGGACCATCAGAGTGCGTCCGGACCCTAGGGTTTGATCTGCGAGTTACAGGCGATCTAGACGCAGTGAACAGTGCTGAGTCCGGATAATTGTTTGCGTCCGGACCCCAGCAGAGAGCTCCAGAGAGAGTAGTTGGAAACCGGACACAGTCCGGAGTGCTGAGTCCGGACAATTGTTTGCGTCCGGACCCCAGCAGAGAGTTCCAGAGAGTGTAATTTCAATCCGGACGCTGTCCGGATGCTTGCGTCCGAACTGAGGAGTGCGGCCGGATTAGCTGGTTTTAGTGCTGAGAACAGAAGGTTGAGTGGGTCCGGACGCAAAGTTGTTAGTCCGGATCCCACCTTCAAAGAGCGTCCGAAGTGACGTAGAATCTTGTGTTTTGCCTCCAATGGCTAGGGGTTGGCTTGGGGGTATTTATACTTCCCCATCAGCCCCATGGAGACTCTCTTGCTCATTCCAATTGCTGACCAACCATTGAGAGAGTGCAAGAAGTGCAAGAGCCCTAGTGAGAGTGTGATTTGCAATCCCATGAGTTGATTCTCACTAGTTGCTTAGAGATAGCAAGTGTGCATCCATTCAATCACTAGACTAGCCTTGGTCAAGTGAGAGTTAGTGTTTGTTACTCTTGGTGATCGACATCACCTAGACGGCTTCGCGGAGGTTCGCTTGGTGATCATCCGGTGGTGTTCCTTGTGGATGACCCAAGTTCGTTTGTGATCGGTTGTGGGCGATTCACCGAGCCGGAGTGGCGAAGAATCAGCCCGTAGAGAGCACTTAGTCCTTGCGCGGACTAAGGGGGAGCGATACCGTGTGCGGTGCTCCAACGAGGACTAGGGGGGAGTGTTGACTCCTCGATACCTCGGCAAAACGTCGACGTGTCAATTTGCTTACTCCCTACCCCTTACTTATTGCAATTACTTTCAAGCATTACTTTCCGCATTACCTTTGTGTTGCTTGACTAGAATTGCATAGGACTTTACCGCTTTCATTGCCATGTCTTGCTTGTGTAGCTAGGACATACTTGGGAAAAGCACTAAGGGGTTAATTGGCTCTTGATAGGTTTAATTCTTGCTTAGAAATTTAAAAGAGCCCAATTCACCCCACCTCTTGGGCATCTTGATCCTTTCACACTCTTGCAACCAGTTCTGGCCTATCTTGTGGTTCCTGCCCGGGTTCAAGATTGCTTGTTATCTCATCCCAATATGGATTGCATGTCATGGTGATTAAGTAATCTGGCTTCCCAAAACGTTGTACAATAGCCATAGCATTAAGGAACCTTTGTTGCATATCTCGATCGCATCCTGGGAATGATCTTGGTAGCACAATTCTCTTGCCAACCTTAGAACCTTGGGTCTCTCCAGCAGAGATTACATCAACCAAACCCTAAGATACAATCAAGTATGTAGAACATTAGCTAAAGTTAGAAATAAGGTTGCCAAGTTCATAAATCAAATAATTTTGTTGGTTACGTGGTATAGCTCTGCACGTATAAGTTTTTGGTTCTTGGGATTAGAGTACCAATCCAGCCTCATAGACTCAATCTTTATATACATATCTACAGCCCATTGCTAGAAAAGTCGACCTCCAAATAATAAAATGTTAAAAAATTCCCCTTCTAACTTGCAGCTTGAAGCAATAGTATTCTCGTGCAGACACATATCTTGCAGATTGTGCTACATCCGCAACTTTGCTTAGCCAGTCACCTTCTTGTATGTCATCGTCACCTCCTTCCTCTACAACATATATAAATAGTCAGAATAAAATATAATTGCAACATAATATATATATAGTAGTATTATAGTACTGAAAATAATACCTTGATAACCAGTAGAAGTGTCCTCTTCCATATGTGTCACATCAGGAGTTTCTACATCCCTGTAATTAACATTAGTCGTAGCTGGGGTTGCAAATGGTTGAGCGATTGGATCACCACTGTACGGCATATACTTGTTCCAGCCTGTTTCCCCTCCTGGGTTGTACAGAGGATATGCTAATGGATCATAACAACCATGGTATGCTCGAATATACTGCGGACGATGATCGCTCCTACCATATACAACCACACTCCTATCAAAACATTTATGTGGATCGTTTCCTTCCATCCAGATAGCAGCAACTTGTGATGCTGTTGGGGCATTGTACCTTCGCTGGTCAGGCGTGACATTTGTATTGAGTTCAATCCTATAGTCATCCAAGTTTGGAAAGGCACCATTTCTCTTAAAAGTTTGAACATATGGGTTATCCTGCAAAATTCCAAGGATATTCCGGATGAGGTTGATATCAAGGTCAGGGGACCGTTTGACTCTATGTGATAATGCCTCATCTTCTGTATCATAAAAATATAGTTGCAGATGGCGAGGACCATGGCCACCTGGCACCAGGTGGTCTAGACGGTGGTATAACCCACCATGAACTCGGAATGTATAAATACCGGTTCTTGCTGGAGTGTTATATCTGCGGTCTAGGGTAACTCCAAAACTTGCGAAGGCGAAATCTGAGTTGAGATACCGTATATGTTGCCTAAAATATTTTGCATCATCGTGCACTTGACTTGTGAATAGCCTTTTTAGCTCTGCAGGAATCTCCGGTATATGTATTTTTATTTTTCCTTTTCTGCAACAAAACCCAGGTGGCTCATACTGAAATCTCATTGCACCACAATACTGGCAGTCAGGAACATTTCTCAACCGATGTCTTTGTGGTAGGTTCTGATAGATGAATTCATATGGATCATCTATCACACTATGCCCACCGCACCCTCCGGAAGCACACGATATGACTCATAATCAGGACCTGTGTTGGGATCATAATAACAATCATATTACTTATGGTTGGGAACATTATATGATGATGGTCACACATAATGAAGCTGGATTTATGACGTGGCATATATTATGAAGTTGTAGTACCTTGCAGATGTAGCTGAATGATTTCATCATCAGCAGCATATAAGTGTTCATCGTCCAATTCAGGGGCAGCATTGATCTCAACTTTCTCACCATCATGCACAGTATGTGTAGGTTCGAATAACTCACGGTCAAATTCATCTTCATTGGTTTGGCCTGCTACAGTAGTTGGCAAATTATTATCTACAAATAAATTAACATTTTATATAACGAGCGGTAGTATTTTTTTTAAAAAAAATAAGACTAAAATAATAGTTTTACAAATTTGATATAGGTCACAAAATGTTGTGGTTGACGTGCTGACCTTCAATGCTCATAGTTCTATGCAACTTGTAGTCTCGATTCCGTTGTAGCAACTCATCCTTCTTGTGTTCATTCATATTATTATATCTTTCTCTTTTCTTTAGCAGCCTATCCCTACTTGATGAACCACCTGATGATCAAAGTATATATATATTTTTAGTATATATGTATTTAACAAACTTAAAGTGAAGTTGCAAAAAAATACTGGCTTGCACCTTGAGATGCATTGGATGAGTCTCCTTTTGTGCATGTAGCTAATTCTGGAGGAAATGTGTCTGTGCTTCCATGCCAACGTGCATAGCTATCATTTCTATGTAGCCAATTCGTGGGCTCATCAGGATTGACATTTTCATCATACTCTATGTTTGGTGCTTGCACAATGGTAGAGAAAACATTTCCAAATGGTGACCGCTCAGTGCGAGTTAGCGTTGCACCTTCACATATGAACAAAGATCAATACATTGAGTGATAGCAGAAGTTGAAAATGGAAGAAAAGACATGACACACTTGTGGGCAATGGTGTTGGCACTGGTTGAGACACAACACATGAAGTGCTAGTATTTTGGGTTGCGGCCTTTTTTCGTGCTCGATACTCCCGTTGTTTCCTATTAATCTCTTCCCTTTGTTCAGTGGACTCTCAGCTCGACGTTTTCGTTGCGCCATGTTTCTCTCCTCCCTTTTACGTTCAGCATCGTCTACAGAGTCCGATCGTTCATATAGTCAATGACCAATACATCACCTAAGGGGTTTTTTTTTGCACTGTTGTAACATCTCGGTAATCTAAAGCATACCTGGGACGTGGTTGTTGGTGATATCGCTTAGTGCAGCTTGTGTATTTCTTGGCGTAGACATTGTCAAATACTTGCAATTCCAATTACTATTTTTATGAATTTGGATGAAAAAATTGAGTTTGACGAAGCTTAATTATCATCATAGAGTTGTCAAATACCTACGATCGCAATTACCTCACCGATGTTCTTCTGGGCAGAACAGTGTGTCGGGCCTGCATCGCAAAATGGATATCATGATGGGAGTAAGGAAAAAAATCATTAGATTACATGGTTTATTGCATAAAGCTATTGTAAAATAGTATGACATCACAATTTCATGTCACAAGAAAAACTATGAAATAAATTAATTCTACTTAACCATAAATTGTCATACTGGCTACTACCCAAAATCTTTTAACATGAAATTATTGAAATGTTAGTCTAAACCATTGGGCAATCTAAAATATTTAGCCTATCATTAAAAAAAATCTTTTCAATGCTTCAATAGGGAAGCATTTTCTGATTTTGTTCTTGTCAAAATAATATGTAAAAATGTCATAATACATCAATGTCATTAAACAGTCCTTGTCAGAAATTATATCAATTAATTAAGAGAGCTTTTAGAATATCAGAATACAATTTCTAGTACCTGCAAGGGGTTATATAATACAAGCTCTATGTTTGCTGGAATCAAACCGAGGGAACAAAAAATTAAACCAAACACCTTGGGCATTAAACAAATATTTTTGGACCTCAACAAACAATTATTTAGTTCTATTTGGGTGTCACAAAACGATGCACCCGTTGGAGAGAGCAAACTCTGTCCATCTTCATCGAATCACACCTTCACATTGTTCGACAATGACGCTGGAGGTGTCCTTAGGATTCAGGGTTAAGCCCTTCCATTGGAGGACCTGAGTGAGGATCGGAGTGAGGGCTTCAGAAAACAATTAATTGGTATAATGCTCCAATCTAGGATGCCCAGCTTCTGAAACTTTTAAAGGAGACGCAACGAGTATTATGTTAGATATAAAATCTCTGCTGATAGAAGCAGTGATAGAAATCAAGTTGCTGATCGCAGAGGACAAGCCAAATATAGGAATTAAAGTGCATCTTTAAATGTAACTTAAAGTTTTTTTTACCCAATCTCCATTCAGTGAACATAACGACATGGGTAAAAATTCAGCATTGATTGATCCTATAAGGATCTAAGTCGATCTGAACGCCGCAGGGCCACAGTTGAAGTCTATTTGGTGCAGATCTGAACGCTACAGTGCCACAGTTGAACTCTATTTGGTGCAGATAGTGAAAATGTACACGTATGCTAATTATGGTTACATAGTACTGGCCTACGTGCATCATGTCGACGAGTATCCGAGATGGAAATGTACACGTACTTGTGGGTGTGGTTCGTACGCCTGTATATATGGCTGAGGCCGCCGGTGGTCGGAGGAGATGACCCTGCCGCCGCCTCCGTGTACTCGTGAAAGCAGGGCGCGTCGTGTCCGACCGGTGGTGGAAGGAGATGACCCTGTCGTCTGCTCTGTACGGCTCAGGCTGTCCTCGAACAATGCTTCAAGCTCCTCGATCGAGGCAACTTGCATGCGGGGCGGCGGCAGTTTGGCAAAGTTTCAGGGCGAGCGGAGGCGGCGGCAGTTTTGGCAAAGCTTCAGGGCGAGCGGCCTCCGCGAAAAAGGAACCGCGAAAAAGGAATTTTTTTGCAAAGGAAATTTGTGCCCTTTATTTCGGCATTTGATCCGGGATGTGAGTTGCGGCGTCGAGTAAACCACGGTTGATAAAAGTTTCGGGTCCGAGAAGGATAGGTGCAAAGGAGATGCGTTGAAGCCTGGAGATCCAAATAAATTTGGCCATCGGATCAAGTTGAACTCTGTGAGGAAGGACTATGAGCCATAGATTTTGATGACGTTGAAATCCTGTGTGTATTTTTTTTGGGTGCAGAATGGTTGGACTTTCTTGTGGGGGACAAAATCTTGTGTGTACCTAGTATAGTTTTAATTGGTCCATTATAGTGGAGGAAGAAGATTGATCACATCTTCCAGCCACCCACGAAAATATACCAAACAGTCAATATCTCTCCTATGTGCACCCTAGAAATTACCCCTCACCAAAATGAAACCTTCCAAATCAAGGGCCCAGATTTGCTCTAATCTCTTCTTAGATCTACTCACTCAAATCCAACGATGCAGGTTGTTTGGATCTTCCCTCATCACTCATTCCTTCCCATTAGCCCGTTCGACCGTCCGTCTCCGCCCCATCCCACGCCCTCCCGTCCCCGTCACGAACGCCCGCCCCATCCACGATTCACCATTCAAAATTAGAAGAAAAAAACCCTAACTCCCGTGCATGCCCGACGCCGCCGCAGCCGACAGCCAGCGCTCCCGCACCCTCCCACCCGCCACCGCCGGCAGCTGTCGGCACCTGCCACGTCGCGCCCTCTCATCCGCCCCCGCCGGTAGCTGCGCCAGCCGCGCCGCACCCTCCCACCCGCCCCCACCGGCAGCGCCAGCCGTGCTGTAACCTCCCACCCGACCCCGCCGGCAGCACGCAGCGCCAGCTGCGCCGCACCCGCCCACCAGCCCCCGCTGCGGACACCACGCGCCGTCTGCTGCCCGCGTCGCGCCCTCCCACCCGCCCCAGCCGGCAGCGCCAGCCGTGCCGTGACCTCCCACCCGACCCCGCCGGCAGCTGCCCCCGCTGGCAGCACGAAGCGCCAGCCGCGCCGCGCCCGCCCACCAACCCCCGCCGCGGACACCACGCGTAGCGCACACGCCGCGCCCTCCCACCCGCCCCCGCCGGCAGCGCCAACCGCGCTGTGACCTCCCACCCGCCCCCGCCAACAGTTGCCCCCGCTGGCAGCACACAGCGCCAGCCGCGCCGCGCCCACCCACCAGCGCCCGAAGCGGACACGCGGGGCCAGCCCACCCGGCCGCCTCTCCCTAGCCGCTGTAACACCCTAAAATTTGAATTAGAAAATATATTTGAATTTGAGTTTAATTTGGTTTAATTTCAAATCTTTTTGTGATGCATAGAATTAAATATATAAAACTAAAATTAAATCTCATGTTAGGGTTTCACATGGTTGTGCATTGCATGCTCTTGCATTCTTTGGTTGTGTGGCTTTGCAAATCTTTGGAAAAAAAGGATTTCAAAATTCATTTGGAAAATCAAGTTGCAAAAGTCAATTTTGAAAATAAAAAGGAAAAAGGAATATCTCTCTCTTCTCCTTCTGGCCCAGTGGCCCAGTCCTGCGGCCTGCTCTTCCCCTCTCTTCTTGCGCAGTGGGCCGGCCCAGCTCCGCAGGCCCGCGCGAGGCCGCGCCTCTCCTCCCTCTCTCTTTCACTGGCTCGGTGACCCCACCTGTCGGCGCCGCTCGCCTCCCTCCGTTCCTCTCTCTCTGTCGCTGACTCCCCGGGCCCGGCTGTCAGCGCCCTCTCTTCTTCCTTCCCGTGCCCGACCCGGACACTGTCCGCGCCGCGACGCCGCGTCGCCGCCGCGTCTGCATTTTCTCCCCGCGAGTTCCGCGCCTGCTCTCGAGTGCGGGTAGGACTCTACCCTCGGCCGCTATATATAGCACGCACCCGCGCCGTTTTCCGCCATTGCAATCTCCCCTGCTCGCCTCGCAAGCTGCAACCGCCGTCCGCCGTCGATCCGCCAGCGAGCCGCCGCCGTTCTGCGCCCCTGGACGCTCCCAGTGCTTCGCCCAGTTGCGCATCGCGTTCGCGTGAGTGTCAAACACATCCCGCCCCTCTTTTTCCCCTTTGTTGCGCTCTGTCCGACCTCGTCGCCGTTCCGCCGAGGTCCGCCGCCGCGGTTCACCGCTGTCAGGCCTCCTACGTCCCAACCAAGCTCTGCCAGTGCCCGCAATAGCTTCGCCTTGGTCCCCTTGTGCTCCCCGAGCAGTTACCCGGTCGATTTAGGCCTCCCGAGCCTTAACTGCCGTGCACAGACCGTCCGCCGCCGCCGTGCTACGTCGCCGGTTATCCCCGTCCCTCCTCGAGCCTCGCCATGGCCCTAGATGGGTTCGCGGCGTCGTCCTCGTTCCTCCGGTGCGCTCAATTTTGAAAACGGAGCACCGAGCCCCTTCTTCTCCTAATCCGACGGCTCAGAATCCCCCGTACCCCTTCGGTGGCACTTTTGTTAAAGAGACCCCGAACTTTTCACCCCTCAACCCGCAGTCCCGAAGGCGGTTTCCAGCAATGCGTTTTCCCCTCGGGAAAACGTATTCCTTTTTAATTCTGGTTTTAATTCGAAAATAAAATAAAACCCTAATTTCCCCTTTTGCCTCTAAACTTCAAATGCCTATATTTTCTTCGTTTTTAATCCAAATCGACCCGTTCGAGTTGCGTTAGATCCGTATTTTCATGCTCTATCCAGTAGTATAGATTTCACCTATGTTAATTACTTTTGAAAACCAAGGAAAATTCATTTGCTAATGCTTAATCTTGCCCTTTTCAAAATCCCGTTTAATCTCTAACTTCTTCGTTTTAGATCCGATTAGTGTGATTCTCGTGTCTTTGTGATCGTAGTAAAGTATAGATCTATTTTATAGCCTTTTTAAAAGCCTCTTTATTGTTTATGGTGTAATGTTCTGATCATGTCTTGTTTGCTTCGTGTATGATTGTTCGGATGATTGCGTGGTGATGTTGATCGAGTACAGCCGGTGAGATCTTCGGTGAGCAAGAGTTCTTTGCAGCAGACCAGGATCACCAAGAGCTTTGGGATCGAGGCAAGTTTAACATGGGATCATCCTTGTTACCTATTCACCATAATTCAATCTAGTCATATTGCATGTGTCTAATTTGATTCCTATTAGATCTATACCATAGCTTTGTTATCCTTTACCTTGTCACCATGGGTTATATGCATATGGGTAGCTTTGCTATGCTTTACAATAATGGATCTTGAGATGAATCTTGATTAATGATATATGCAACAATGAGATAAAACTGACTTTTGTAGCAACATGGAATAGGACCCCACTGTAGGGTAAAAGCTGGGATTTCTAATACAACCACGAGTGCTATATGGCTCTGGCTTTAGTTAAGTATAAGGTTTGAACTAGCATGCTTGTGGTTCGTGAAAGGCACCTTTGCCGAGCTGGTTATGGGGTATAGCTTGTGTGGGGACCGCTGCGGGTGGTACCATCGGGGTGTCCCATATTCCCCTTTGCATTGGGTCCGTAGGGTCCGCTACATGTTAGAAAGAGCTTTTGAAAGACTTCATAATGTTCCCTGCCCACTCACTTCGGCAGTGTTATGGGACTAGCTATCCCGGGCATCAGGGTAACATGGCTTGTGGGTAAAGTGTATAACCTCTGCAGAGTGTAAATCTATCATGATAGCCGTGCTTACGGTTACGAGCGGCCTGGAAAACTCACAGTGTAGATGATCATGTTGTTTAATTATTAAGATGGTTTATTCTACTCTTATCATGTGGTTATCAACTGGGTTATGCATAATTAAAGCTAAGTGTTGGTAAAACTTGACCAAGTTAAAAGCAACCGCAGTACAGACAGTGTCAACCTTTTGAGCTTCATAACCCTATGTTACTCTTGCTGAGTACGTAAGTGCTCACTCTTGCTTTCTCAACCCCTTCAGATGGCTATGAAGGCTACCGTGAGGAGTACTAGGCTAGTGGTCAACCAGTCGGCGTTCCCTGTGAAGTGGAGCTTCGTCGCGAGAGTTATCTTTATATTCCGCTGTTATGTTATTTAAATATTATTCGTTATGTAATAAACACTCAGTGATGGTACTATTTAAAGATTTGTCGGCTTATGTGTGATTGATCTCTGGGCACACATGAGTTATTCATATTCAATTTTATCCTTAAAATTGGGTGTGACAGCCGCGAGCACGCGCGGCCATCAAGCGCCGCCAACACCTGCGACTCCTCATCATGATTGCCTCTCAACTTAAAATTCCATGTATTTCTGCTTTGTTCAAATTTAGCTGTCAGGACACTTATTTTTTTATTCATACATACAGAACCATCTCATTTTGCTTACTTTCTGTCAAGGTAGTTCAATGGTTTCATGGTCTTTAGTGAGCACGTGCATTAGGCTATGGATCTTCATGACCACATGATGCTAACTAAAGTTGTATCATTTCACTGATTTCACAGCGCAGTGTACCTGAAGGAGAGCTTCACCAAGGTGAAGAAATATGTCCATGTTGCTTACGCAGGAAGGGGCAGAGTACTAAATTTACAATTCATCTTAGAATATTTAGTATGTAGCTTGCATGAATTTGATGATTATACCAACTCCTCCAGAGAAGACAGATGTGAAAAAAGAATTGAAGGAGTGGATGGGTGATTTTCATGTCCTCCTAAAAATTAAATGACTTCCCTTTTTTAACGTACAAGATCCTAATACTCTATTTGTTAATATGATTCTTAGTGGACATGAAGATTGGGCAGGCATATCACGAGCGGTTCGAGCCCTCACTTGAGGACATCGATGATATGGTTATATTAAAGGAAAAAGTACCTATCGTTACTAATGAAGGGTGAGTCATCTACAGGCTAATTGCAGTTTTTTGCTAGCCTAAAGTTCATGTTGAAAGGTACCTCTCTAAAATACTGGGAAGGTTCCCTGTTCGATATTGCATTGTCTACTTCAATTGTAATTTCATTTCTAGAACCAAATAGCAGCTGATTGGACTTGTCACCTGTGTAGTTTGAACAGGTTTTGGAGGACCACACATGGAGCAAACGAGGGAAGTCAGGAGCATACAGTTTCCTATGTTCAGTGCCTTTTTGAGAGCAAGGGTTATTTTAATCTATTTAAAATTACTTGTGTCAATAGAACAATTTAAGCTGTGATACAATGTTCCCTTTAAGCTGGGAAGCGAACCAAAAATATTGTGTATAAAGACAACCTCGACCGGTGAAAAGCTGGTAAAAATACCAAACAAACTATTTCTTTTCTTATAAATCTACAGGTAGAGTTATTGGCTAAACTCTTCAAGAATTTTGCGTTGATATTCTCTCGTATCTATTTTGCAACTCTTTAAAATTTGTTCATTCCACAGAGGGTTCTTTGTGTTTTTTTTTGCATTGATGATGGTACTTTACAAAAATATACATATGAGATGCAAGGATGCGTTTATTTAATCTATTTAATTCCATACACAATAATTTTAATTAATAAAATGTGTGCTTAAACTGTTTTAGCATTTTTAGAATGTAGTTAGCTTTAGATAAAAAGATAAAAATAGTTTTTGTAAATGGTCCTGTGTATCCTTTTCTAGTAGAGGAAGCACATGTGTTGATATTACATTCTCATTGTTCTACTTGAGTTTAATCATGAAATTTGGTGCCTTTTAAAAAGCTATTTATGGAAATCAATGAGGTTGGTTGAGTTTTGGTCATCAAAGTGATTTCATTTTACTCTAGAATGCAACACAATATTACTAATTCTCCAAACTTCACTAAACTTCTGGTACACGGGCCATTGAAAAAACAGAGGCCTTGAAGGATTATGAACAAAAGCAATCCTGCTACCAGTTCATTTAGACATCAGCCTAGAAATGGAGGATTCTAATTAATGGTATGATTCTAGCAACCATGTGTTTAAGAATCATATATCTTATATGTGCCTAAAAAAGGGATGGAGTTAGTACATGTATACAACTGCTGCTTAGTGCACACAAACCTTGCAGACAATGAATTGTTGAAGCAGAAGAAATACCATGAAGCAGCACAATACAACCAAGCAATGAAAATGAACCCAAATAAAGGATTCTAGAGCAAGCATTTTAGGCTATTTCTCTATTTTTCCTTATCAAATAAAGTCACACCTATTTTGAAATTACAGTAATTTCTAAGAAACTAAATTTGCATTCGTAAATATGCCATCTATGACCAGACACATTTGACATACTTGTTCATTCTGAATTCAGATTATGTGGCTTCCTCTTTTCTCCTTGGCATACTTAGCAATGATAATTTGATTTTTTATGTATATGGCTCATGTTTCAAGTTTTTAGCAACAAAGCTCAATGCTACATCTATTTGTACATCAAGGTCTCAAGGATGGAGAGAAATCCTACTATTCTGAAGGGTTATGTGAGCAGACATAATTAAAGTTCAGCTCCTGATGAAACATTATGAAAATACTGTGGCAACTATACCTTGACTGGTAAGGTGCTTATATGTAATTAATCTTAAGTACAGTAGCACTTAAAACTGTGAACATACGATATGGGTATTGTGAAACAAAGTCAAGGAACATCTAACTGGTTATGAAATTGGGAAAACCATTACAATTGTGGTTTTATGTCCCCTCTACAGATTTGTGGTCCCATGCCCTGTTTAGATTTCTTCATTATGCTTTGACTCCATACAGAATTTTTATATGCCCTATATCTAGATTTATTTTAGTTTTATAATTAATTTTTTTAGACGCAACTGTAGCGTTAGCACAAATAATATACTAGTGTATTTGTAATTAAACCCTTCGCTAAAAGACATCCAATTTTAAAATAGAACTTACGTCTGTTGGGTTTCCTAGACTCCTGTCATGGTTCCAGAGTAAATCGAACAAATAGCTTGAGAATTGGAGATTTAAGGAGAGCGGCGTGAATGAGGATGAAAAATGGTACCATAATACTTGTTAACTCACTATCAACTCACACATCTACGATTTAGTTGTCACCATTATCCCACATTAACCAATGTTGTTTGTCATGTTACTAAACGCGCAACAGTACTCTTGATCCTTCTTGCCCTCTCCTTCGGGGCCTTAACATTTTTTCTTCGGGGCTTTAACACTGCTCCCCTCGAAAAGTTGTTTGTCCCCAAGCAACAGTTGATGGAAATCGACGTCGGAGATCATGAGCTTCCTCCCACGCTATCAAGGTTAGTGAATGATCAGACTACTATATCTAAATTTGTGATAGTAAAGAAGCCCCTTTCTACATCATAGGTGACGCTAGAAAGTGGATGGATTGGCTGGACAACCATGGAAGGATATCTGAAACCAAATTGATATGATCATTCTTTAAATTTATGCAACAATACACATGGAAATCATCTAGTTTAATGTATCTTATATGCTTTGAGTTTTATGTTTAGAGTGTTTTATATGTTAGTGACCCCATTAGTATCTTCAAGATGATAAATTAAGTGAAGAGGGTCACATGTACACATATGATTTGATATTTTATTGGCTTCAACTTATTAGGCAAGATTACGAGCCATCCGACTTATCAGCTAGAAAAACGATATACTCCCTCCGTCCCAAATTAACTGTCGTTTTATTTTGACTAGATTTATATAAAATACGTGCAACATTTGTGTCTTCAAATAAATTTATTAAAAAAACTAGATCAAAAGATCTATCTAATGATATCAATTATATATTATAATTATTAATAATTTTATATATATAATTAATCTAAGTTTTTTATCGGGAAGTGAAAAAAACAGATATTTTGGAACGGAGCCACAGCCCACCAGCAAATGTCCGGCAGCAGCGAGGGGCTATTCTGGTATTTCAAATTCCCAAATCTGTATGGCAATCTAAATCCGTTGATTCAAACGTCACGTGACGAGGAAGGAAAAAAAAAACCCGCAGTTAACGCTGCCTCGCGTTTCCGTTTCAAACGATTCAAAATCAAACCGTCTTGTCCCCTTGGGGCCCATCCCACGGTCTCCCACTCTCCCCTACGCCGTACCTCCTCCATCCTCCGGATCCCAAAATCTCAAACCGCCTGAGATACGCGCATGGCGCCGCCGCGCCGCATTCCCTCCGTGCCTGCCGGATCCGGTGAGGCGCACTTTCTCCACCAAATTCTCCGTTGTATACCCCAACTTTGCTAGGGTTTTCCTGCTCCAGCCCCGTTAGTCGTTACATTTCTATGCATGGATGGTGCTTAATTTCTTCGGGTCGTGACTTGGTTTACTCGTTGGGATTTACAAGATCCCTGGCGCTTGGGCTCATCGTCAGTGGCCAATCCAGTCCAATGGGTCTGTGCCAGTGTGCTTCCCTGCCCCTGTTTTAGTGCGAAAAACACGGTTTCGCATATTTTTAGCCCATGCTTGCAAACTTACATAGTTCGATTCAATGGGTTATGCGCACTCTACACCATGAACTCAGGGATATCAATCCTAATGTTAATTAAATATATCATTACCTCACATCAACACAGGCAACAAAGAGAATATTTCACAAGATGGAGATGCTCCCTTGGATTTTGCAACCTTGCCTAAAGAAGGGTCTGCCTCTACAAGGTGGAAGAAGAAGCCTGCAGGTTTCAACTTGAGGAAAAGCATTGCCTGGAACCCTGCTTTTTTCTCTGAGGAAGGTGTATTTCTTCTTCGTCAACTCTGCGCTTTGGTTTGTCCTGGATCTGGTTTTAATAGTAACATCCATGAACTCTGTAGGTGTTCTGGATAATTCGGAGCTTTCTGTGCTTACTGGCTCCGAACTGATGGCAAATAGGAGCCCTGGCTCAGGGGTCAGTAGTATAATGTCCCCATCGTGTCAGTTGGGGAGATATGGTAACACAAATGTCGCTGAGAATTCACATGGAAAATTGCCTGCAAGATATCACAGGACAGAAAGCCAGGGAAGGAAATTGTTTTCTTCAGCAAAAACTCCTCAGAGGGACAAACAGAAAGAGTCTGCTGTCAGTTCATCACTCAACACATTCTTTGTTTCTTTTAAAGACGCTGTTTACTGTATGGTTGTAGCACTTACAATCATCCAATAAAATTGCTGTTTCCTGCCCAACCAATTGCAGGGAACACAAAACAAAAGCTCTACAAGAAGCATCCAAATATGCACACCAAGAGTACCGGCAGGATCCATATATCCTAATGAAGGTTTAGGCAGGATTGAGCAGACCTTAGTCTTTTTTCCCTTGATTACAGTAGGGTTGACTTATTTGTCCATACGTTGTCACAAGTTTAAGTATTCATTCATCACTACAAACGCTTTTAGTCTTAACTTAGATATACACAGAAGAAAGTACCAAACTCATCTGCTTCTACAGCTCAGATGTCAAGAATACCAAAGCAATCACGACCTTCTCTTCCTAAGGTCCCAAGAAGTACTTCATCTGCGACAAACAGTTTGGAATCACACAAAAAAATAGCTCCAGGTAATCTTAGTATATGCCCTAAAGAAACCGGGGTTCTGGCAAAGTCTGGCTTTCTATTTTACCGGTCCATGCATGATTTCCCAGTGATAAAGTATGTTTATTTGACTTAGCTCTTGGCACTCCTGTGTCATTACTAGCTGTCTGATGTACTATACTGCTATTTTTTCAGTTAAAGCTGAGCTAGTTCACAGAGTAACTGGATTCCCTACTAGATTGAAGATCAATTCTATATCTTCTGGACCTAGCATAGAGAAGGATGTGGTGAGTTATATATTCACTTCATCATAACTGATATAGTCTGCATCCCCTCTTGTCCAATCTGCCTGCATCTTTTGTCAATATTTAATAGTGTTCCTAAACAGACTGTTTTCTTTTGTAGGTGCCTGCTGTTACTGCCATACGTGAAGAAGCCAGTGCTTCTGTGAAATGCAAAAATATTCCATCACATCCACAAATTAGCCAATCCAGACCCTTTGATAGCACTGCGGCAAAATTTTCTAAGCCATCAGCACTTCGAATGCCTTCGCCTTCAGTTGGTTTTTTCACTCAGGTAATCTATTATGTCCTTCCATTTTTAGAACATCGCCTTATTTGTTGTGGTGTAATGCATTGGTGCATTTTCTATTTTCTCAACAATATAATGGTAAGCTGGCTTGACAGTAGTTTTGAGAAATAAACAAATGTGTGATCCTGGGCTAAGTTCTTATCAAATATATGGGAAAATATGAGGCCTCACACATGTGGAAGATTTAATTATTGAATGTTACATAGTTATGCATAGTTGATTAATTGTGCAAGCACATAATACGATATAAAGTTACCTAAAAATTGTTTCGTATTTGTCAACATATTGTCTTCCTATTAGGTACCTAAGATTGCTTTTCTTTCGACCCTCTCTGGGGGGACTCTTCCATTACTAATTAGTTCATATCAATCTATTGATTTGTTGTAATCTGGTAAAACTGTAGGGAACAGAGTCCCTAGAGGATCAATGTATATAAATCCATGCACCCTGTGGCTTATCATGCTCCATGCACTATTCTTGGTGTATTTTTGCTTTGTAATATCTTATTTTGTAACTTTGCAGTCTGCTAGTTTTGTACTTGTGACTCGTGTTTTATTTTATATTTTCCTGTGAGGGCTCATTTGTCAAAATATGACTGATTGACTGATCTGCTCAGGAAAAAGCGCATGTATCACATGGTGTTGCTGCTAAAAGAAATGTGGGGACGTGCTTCTCTTCAAATACCTCAGTGCTTGATAAACCTCCCAGATACAGGCAGTCTGAGGAAAGCAGACTCCACCTAACCAAGCAGCTGTCAACCAATTGCACTGCTGCTTCCAATCTTGTGCTACCAGTGACTAGAGAGAACAATCTCAAATCTTTGGTGATTTCAGAAAAGGAATCGTCATCAAAAGTTATTACTACATACTTAGAAAAATCTGGAAATGTAAATAATCAAGCAAGGCCACCAAAGGCTGATTTCTTATTGGCAGGAAGTGGAGATACTACTACACAGCTAATGAATTTAGAAAAGAAGGATGATGCCAGAAATAGTGTGCCAGTTGTATACAATGAAACATCACATGTAGAAGGAAGGGGCGGTATCAGAGAGATTGAACCTCTTGATAATTCCTACTCTCTTGAAGCTATTTATTCCTCAACCATTGAACCTGTTGAGGATTCGTTCTCTCTTGAAGCCAGTTATTCCTCGACCAAACCTATTGTAGGGAGTAAATTGTCACCCTCTTGCATTTCTTCTGAAGTATGCTCCTCTATTGAGCTTAGTTGTCAAGGCAAGTCAGACAGTGATTCCAGTCCAGCAATTGACTCGGAAAACTTTAATGTTGGAGAGATTGCACTTGATGCTTCTTTGTCGAAAGGTAGCAGTTGCACTCCAGCTCTTGATTTGTTGCAAGGATTTTATTCCTATGACCGCCAGAATATTGAATATCCTATGCTAATGAAATCAGTATCTACAATATGTGCAGATCAGTTGCCACATTGTGGCAGTTTAAGAGATGAAATGCCAGCTCTAGCTGACAGTCATTCAGATTTGAATGATTCTTTGTGTGATGAAGCTAAACCTGCTTCGTCAGAAGAACCAAATACTGAAGGTGAAATGGAGCTTGAAACAAACAGTACATTAACTGTAAAGGAAACTCCGTTGTTAGATGTGGGGTGTGGGCATATTCACAATCAAAGGACCACGTATTGTTCTCCTATGAAATTGGAAGCACCTACACCTTGTGTGGAAAGACGACTTGATTTATTAGTAGAACCAAATATGGAAGAAAAAATGGTGCTTGACACAGACAGATTGTCAGCTATACAGGATGCACCACATATAGAGTATGATTTTTAATATTTGACTGCATATATTCAGTTGACTTACAAGTGCATTTATAATGTTCCATTCTTACCTTGTACAGAAAGAACAAGGCACCGGACAGATCACCGGCAAATACAATCCTTAAAGATCATCTGAAGAACTTGGTACCATTTACAGAAGAATGGCTTGCTGTCATGGAGACTCGTGGGCAGGTCTGCATACCTAGCTACCTAATAAAAGCAGTAAAGTACATGCTATTGTGACTTGTCAACAAGTGTAGTCTATGGGTTCTTTTTCCTCTTTATTTTCATAACTTGCTACCATGCTAATTTCTTGACAATCCTTTAGTGCAGGCAGCACAAGTCAGCTTTCCAGTTTTTGGCCTTTGCTTTTTATATTTGGGTGCATGCCACTAATCCATTCTCCTGGTACTAGTGAATTTTGGCTTTCCATGTTTCCTGGGTTATGCTGCATTATATGGTTACTACAAGTCCAGGGCAATGGGCCATAATATTTAGGAACAAGTAACTGAATCAATAAATCTAACTGTACCGATCATTTGATCTTGTATTTTTCCCAGCAACCGACTAGCTGAGCATAGAATACTAGTAGTAACATCTAGCAGCTTTCAAAATCCTTTTTTTCTTTTAACTGAGCTGAGTGTTTTACATTCTTGTCAGGAAGTTTTGGAACAAAAGACTGGTGCTGTGCAAAATTCTCCTCCTGACAAAACAGCTCCAGAACCCAGTCCATGGTCGCCGGTATGCTCTTGCAAGATTTCAAATTTGAAATACAGTTTCTCAAAACTCAGGAGTGGAACTTCATTGTTTACTAAACCATGATGTTTCATGTGCAGTACATTTATACCAACCGAAAATTCTAATGTTAAAGTGGACAATTTTGATTCACATTACTCTGAAACTATTTGAATAGATTGATAGATGCGAAGGCCACCTTCCCAAGAACAAAATTAGTTCAACCAATGAAATGTCTTCCTTACAAATCATTCATTCAGTGTATAATGTAACAGCTTTTCATTGCAAATCACTGCAGGTTAAACGGAAAGCGCAAGATGTTGGTCCATTTTCCTGTACAAAGTACTCCAAAAGCATCCCAACCTCTGGTACCTAACTTCAGGCCTTCTATCATGGTATAGCCACGGTGATAAGGTCAGGGCATCCGAACATCTGGTACCCTAACTGCATACGTTGACCTTCACGTTCTATCATGGTACAGCCACTGTGATAAGGTCAGGGACTCCGAGCTGAACACGGAGTAAATAGATTCTCATTTTGACCAACCTAACTGCGATGTAGTTCAGCAGCCTTGCTGATCTACATTTGTTGCCTCCCCTTTTAATAATTGTGAAATACTGTTGAGATCACACCCCAAGCAAACGCTTGGTAAACAAGAAGAGAAAAAAAAAGAGAGAGGCTCTTTTGTGTTTGTCTCGATTGCTCTTTTTTGGCCATTGGTAACTGACTAAACATTGATGTCTGAAGTTACAAATGGTTATCTGTTCGAATCGCTTGAGAGTTGGGCAGGCCAAGGCTCACGGCGGCGATTCTGCTGCACCAGAAACGCCTGCTTTCTGCTGAACATCACGGGGCACGGGTAAATCTTCCTGTACCTCGTCTTGTTCCCCTTCTCCATCAGTATCGTGTCGCCCAAGAGCCAAGAGCAGTCTGCTTCTGCTGGAGAGCGCCTTTTTCTATTCTCTCTCGTTAGTAGGGAGGTTACAGGCCCTTCTACAGCCAGATCAAAGCTAGCACTCCAACGATGACCAAATATGACTGCCAATAAAGACTTTGCGGCCTCTCCAAAAGAAAAAAAAAAGTCCTTCATTCGTGATAGTTCACCAGGTAAATATGGCATATTTTTGGGTGGCTGACCATGCCATGTGGTTAACTGGGAACTAGTGACCCTGTGTTCCTAATGCAGTAATGCTCCTAGCCCTTTTTTTATACTCGTCAAGTACAAAACTAAGTACAAAACTAAGCCCTTTTTTTATACTCGTCAAGCACGTTTTATTCCCACGAAATATTACATCATGAATTAATTGTGTCGTTGGTGACGTGCAAATGCATTTGTCCTGTCGATAGTGATAGCCACTTTGCCACGAAGCCAGTTCACTGATACTGCTGCTAATGATATTGGCCGTCTAAGAATGATCCATCTGCTCCGTCGGAGTCAGAGAAGCCTTCCTTGTTTAAGCACAGAGCCGATCAAGCAGCAGGATCCGGCGGGGTAGGGAACGCAAGGAGACAAATCAATTAATGTTGTTAAAAAACCACAAGCATTGGAACATAGTTGTGATCATAATTTTTTTGCATCATCCCAATGCCACGGCGATCACATACAGTTTGGAGATACATCGACAGTATGATAACACAACATACTCGTATCCTGAAACAAGAGGAAGGGAAACACACTATAGAGTATAACTGACGCTAAGGTCCAAGTCAAGGATCAGACTTAAAAGATCCTCAAACCAGCCAAGCAGGATCTATATTTCTGCATCAAACCGTGTTCGAGGTGCTTGGAGGTTTCTCCTTTGGATGCTTTGATCCGTAGTGATCGGTCAGCTGTTTTTCATTTGCCAATTGTACCTACGGAAATAGCAACGCCAGGTGAGCAGATGTGTTCCTCAAATGCAACTACTATCCAGGTAAAAGATAGGGCCGTCCACATAATGAACCCACAGCTTTACTCCCGAGTTAAAAGACATTTTGAAAAACAGCTTGTTACCTTTGAGTTATCATATGCCACAGTAACCTTTGAATTATCATTTTGAGTTATCATATGAAGAAAGTAACTGGGTAATGAAAGAGTACAGCTAAACCGTGTTTTTAGACGAACCCAAAAAGGTTCCACAACAGGGAATTCTTTCTGAAATATTGGCTCCGCTTTTGGGAAAAAAGGTGATGGAAGTCTTTTACTCGTGAGATCAAATCATGCTAGCAGAAGGTTATGTGGCCACTTCTTTGTAGCACTAGCTTTATCTTTATTTGTGGTGTGGTAAAGTGTCAGACACACTGGCCAGTAGATTCTACTTCGAGTACTCTCATAGTCACGATGCCGTATCACTACTAACCGGTCCTAATCCCGCCAAGGCAACAATATGAGTACGCTGGAACAACATTGTGACAACGATTGGCCTACATACAAACTGGCGGATTAAAGGAGGTTTCGAGCAATACTACTGATGGTATGCAGCAGGAACATTTCAATTTGTTGGCACAAAAAAAATTCCAGATAAAGTGAGGCGCTAGAATAGATGGATGGATACTCTGCAGAGCAGTCCTGCTGCCAGAAGTTGTGATGGGGTAGACACTACTGACTATTCTCCCTCGCCTGAAATAGAAATACTGGAATAGGGGCAAGGCAAGCAGGGATACGGCAAAGTTGGACAGATTGGCCGGATCTGATCTGCTGGCTAGCGATCAGAGAGGGGCGCTCCGGCTTACCTTGCAGATGGGGCAGACGATCTTGAGGCCCTCGGCGCGGGCCTCGAGCTGAGACCCCTTGGATTTCTGGTTCCGCTCCGCGCTACGCCGCTGCGCGTCGATCTTCTGCTTCCCGCGCGTCATCCCTCCGCCTCTACCGCCGCCGACGTCTCTGCGGCCACCGGTGGCTTCCTCCCTTCGGCGATTGGATTCGGATCGCCGCCCGCCCCTGCCCTGCCCCCTGCCCCTCGAGCGAGAGTCTCTGGATGCTTCTTCGCTTACGTCGCCGTACCTTCCTACACGGAATCGGTGCCAGTGCCACGCTCTCCTTCCCCACTACTGGGCTGCATTGCATTGCCTTGGCAGGTCACTGGCCACTGGCCACCTCGTGGATAGGGCCTCTGACTCGCTCGGAAGCCCAGTAACGTTTGGCCTGGCCCGCGCCCATTTGCTTCGTCGCATTCGCTCAAAAAAATAAAAATACTCTATTAGCATTCTCTCTCAAAAAAGAAAAACTAGCAGCTCTAGACAAAATGGAGAAAAATTCTCAAACCGCAGAGTTGAGAAAAAGCCCTGAAACTTGGCCCCAAGACACAGCGAGGGATTTCGTGCAAGCCAGGGCTGGGCTGGCCGACCGCCGTTAGCCTCCCAGCCAGAGCCACCTACCACTATTGACGCGTACGCGTTTGCTAAACATTTAGATTCAACTATGAAACGCAGGCAAAGTTGATTTCAAACGATGCCTGCAACACCGCTGAAGTAAACAGGTACTTTGTTTTAAAAAAAATTGTTTCAAAAAAAAAGAAGTAAACAGGTACTCTATGCATCTTATTCTGTCTGTCTGTCGATAGGAGGGATACACATGCAACCTCAACGGGCATATACCGGGGAGAACATTTATTGGACACGCAGGCCAGGGAGTTCACGACACGAAAGAAACAAGTCATGTAATTGCACTACACAACCCAGCGCAAGATGGTCTGCTCCAACAACCCCAACCAAGCTCTTCAACGGGCCATCATCATCACAAATGCACCAGGCTACAATGGAAGAGAGTAGCCGCGGAGGTACTTGGAGTCGACTTTCGATTCGCGGACCAGTGCCACTCGTCCAGTTCTGGCGACCTGTCATGTGTGCAACACAATGGTGAGGACCGCGTACAAAACATCAAATAAGCTTTTCCGTGTAAATCTGGTGACAGAGCTTAAGCAGTACAATAATTGCTACTCTGAGGAATCAAATTAGAATATAGCATCATTATAGTCTTAACATGACTTGGAATTGGTCTCGTTTGCAAAAGGCAGTACTAATTGGCTGCAACAGAACATCACTGAGTACTTTCGAATAGTTTTATTTAGGGCTATTTAACCATGTGGCATTGTGCACAATTGCTTATATTCTGTTCCACAATCACAAGTAATCTTCAAGAGGTTGTCAGGCTATGTTTTAAACTACAGAAGAAAATAAAACAACAGCTGGGGTCAAATAAAAAGGAGTACGACTGTTCATTCATCCCAAAGGACCCAAACTAAGGCCTTTTCATACTTAAGTAGTTAAGTTGATGTGGAGTGACAACTAACAAGCAACATACCTCACAGATGCCATATGGCTCCAATAACCTTTGTAGTGCAACCATCTTGTCAAGATCTCCAGTAAGCTGCAATCATCAATAAGGGATCCATAATGCAAGAGTTTTGCAATAGCTAATAGCTTGGAGCAGTTAGATAAAGCAAAATGAAAAAATAGTACTGCCATCAAACACTCAGTGTTTCTATATAGGTACGATGTTATTGTTACCACAAGTGGTACTATGCAGCAGAAAAAAAGAAGCAATGTGATCTATTGTGGCTGTGCAGTGTGCACAATGCTTTTTCTAACACCGGCTCTAGTATGATCAGTACTGGCAAAGGCACTCAGGGAAATCTGGGAGAAACATACAAATTGTTAGGAAGCCAACCTGAAGCGTTACTGTATGGTCAGAAACATCAACAGGTTTTGCTCGGAAGATTTCGGCGATATCTAGGATTTCCCTCCGAGCAGCAGTGTTTACAGAAACCTTAATAAGCATCAGTTCCCTTTCAGCAAAAGGTGAGGGTGTAATGTCATGAACCTGCAGGAATCACATGTTTTTATTAGTTAACATAATAAATTTGGAATCACAAATGATTTTGGTAGGAATTACATGCAACTTACTTCATGCACATCAATAAGCTTGTAAAGCTGCTGAACTAACTTCTCAATGGATTCAACAGTACCAGGAACAACTGTTGTAATACGCGAAATGCCTTCCTTCTCAGCTTGACCAACAGCAAGGCTCTGACATATATGCACTTGTTAATAACTAATCTGGCACTATATTCAACAAGAAGAAAGCTTTTCGAAAAAGAAAACCTGTATATTGTAGCCCCTGCGAGAAAAGACTCCTGTTACAATGTTGAGGACACCAGGACAATCGTTCACAAGGATGGAGAGGGTATGCGAGCGAAGTCCAGTAGCCTGTACCACACAAAATCAATACTGTATTAGCAGCTGCAAGGTAAAAACAGTATACATAAACATGCAGGTTAAGCATCATTAGCATTTCTTAAAGCTAGATAGGCTTTGCCTACAAAATGACTTCTTGTAAACATAATGGAAGTGTAAATGAGAACACACTCCAGTCACATTATAATTAGATTCAGGATGCAATTATGCACAGAGAAAATCAGCAATACAGTCCATGCAGCACTAAATGCAAATCACATGATGAAAATCTCTATACTTACATCATCATCATCCTCCAGAACACCCCAATGAGCATCAAGTACTCGGTTTGCTGATGAGCTCTCGTAAGATTCCACAGGATAGACATCACCCTGGACAGTTCCAAAGTCAAAACAACACATGTTATAAGAGCCAGGAATAGTGTGTAGACTGTAATATTGTATCAAATGCATCTGATGGAAGTCTGAACAACTAGCATGCTGTAACCATTAATGGTATTAGTATTAGTACAAACTACATATTGAGCAAAAGTGAACTATGACTAAGACTGCAATGCCTGTTGATACTATTTATATATGTTTGTGCACTATGCTGGGTATCACCCAACAATACATTCCCATTAACACAATAGTAAATACATACAGTTCACACAAGTTGAATGTACCAGGTGTCATGGTACTGCAACGACTCGCCCATCAGTACTACTGTTTTATATGTGCAAATACTAAATATGTACATTCAGTTACCAGTTGATTATTCATAAGACCATCCTGCATTAATGTGCATTTGTAGCTTCTGGAAGTAGTATCATTCAGTGGAAATGTATTGACTCTGGTAAACTAACCCCTCTCAAGGCTCGAGGTAATTATTCAAACATATTAGACTCAGCAAACTAATATGCTAGCATCACTGCAGGTAATTACTTAAATACAGCCGGTGATTATTGGAACTTGTATCCTTAACAAAGAAGTTCACCTGCATTAGGTTCAAGTGAATAAGCATTACTGAAATGCCTATTCACAGTTTTTTTTTGTTTCTTTAATGGATCCACCTCAAATTGGTTATATGCATCATCCGACCAAAACTAAGTATAAAATTATAAACAGAGCAGGACATGATATAAGAAAAAGAAATTTCAAGAAAGTTTAAAAGTAAAAGGTTACATACCCCAGCATTGGATGGTTGGTCAAAACTGCCATTTACTGTCCTATTTACAGATGTAATTGGATTTTTCGGCAATGTCTCTATAAGGTCTGGGTAAGAGGCAGCCGAAAATCGCCAGAAACGGGCTGTTGCACCAATCTTTTCACGTCTCAAAGCAATCTAAGATGATAGGGCATTAAATTAGCACTATGGGGGAATAAAAGCATCCATGCAAGGAAAGAACATTTAGAAATTACTTTTCCTGTCCTGCAAATTTCTTTGATTCCGAATTTCCTTAGATTCCTCTGCACTGCAGCAATTTTCCCAGGATCTCCAGCTACCTAACATTGGTCAAATGCCCATTAAACACACAGTGCAGTAGAGGAAAAGAGATACCAATCAAAATATATACACTAGTTAGAGATTGAGTTTTCACCTCTATGGTAAGTGTTTTCTCAGATATATCAACAACTTTGGCTCTGAAAATGTCAACTAAAACCATGACCTGTCAGTAATGACAAGAAGCACCATTGTAAGGCTCACCATGCATTTGGGAATCATGAGTACAGGATGCTAATTGAACTTTTGGATTACGAAGACTACATCATACCTCAGGGCGCTGATCAGGTTCAACATTTAGTTTTATAAGCATCAGCTCTCTTTCAACCTGAGGTTCTTTAGATAGATCTTCGACCTGTAATTGATCAGATCCAAACAAAAAAAAAGAAGGATTTATTGGTATCACTCTTAATGCAAGTTGGCAACAACACAGTAGTAGTAAATAATTTTCAGAGAGAAAATATCATGGTAGTTAAAATCAAATGTTTAGTTGACACAAACAGTGAAGGAATGGTAATCCATGAAGTTTTTCTGGCTAAGAATTTTGAGAAGGAAAGTAAAGCAATGTAATATCTGCATAGTACATTCAGAGAGAACAATATTTTTTTGCCCCCAAGAAATCAGCATCTTCAAATCGCAAGAAGAAAACTCGGAATAGCTCCTAACTGAAAGGCTGCTTTAGGTTATAGGATATAGACATGTACAGGGTATAGCATTAAAATTGAAATATATAAGTACTACCACATGGTCAGAAAAATAAAGTCAAGTAGCTTTTTTTTTCTTCAAATGATTAAAAAAAGCAACTGCGCTTACCATACACGGTACACGTGCACAAACAGAAAGTGCAATACATAAACAGAATAATGATCTGTATTTGAGGTATACCCTACAAAGGAGTATGTCCCTGACATTGACATGACTGTCAGGCTGGCAGTGATTCTAGGGGGAAAGGGAAAAGAATATTTTGAAGATGATTATGACCAAATCAGGAAAGAAAAAAGTTGTGCATGTTCTATCTAGCTACGGAGTATACACAAAAGATGGTCCACGAAAGTGGAAACGGTCCTATAACAGAATAAAAAGGACAGAAGATTCGGGCGAGCTAAACTCATGGAACAAAATCTCACTGTACTAGTGAATTGCTCAAACCGGGGGCATCAAAATCAAGTACGGATTCGCGTGACTTTGCTAAATTTTGAGAAGGCGGACTCACACTGAGGACGTTGACGAGCTTATTGAGCTGCTCGATGACTTGGTTGAGCACCTTGTCGGTCCCGGAGACGACAATGGTGAAAAGGGCCTTGTCCTTGTTGAGCCCCACGGCGAGCGACTCGATGTTATAGCCTCTCCTGGCGAAGACCCCGGCGATCCGGTTGATCATGCCGCTCTCGTCCCCGACGAACACCGAAATCGTGTGGCGCCGCACCCTGCATTTGGCGCGAGAAGCCGGAGCAGCCTCATCAGAAGAAGAAAATAGAAACAGAAAAGGCGGCGCGTGCACAAACAAAAGAACACGAGCCCCGCGCGGAGGCAGCATTTCGGCGGGCAAGGGGCGGGGGGCGCCTACTTGTCCCTGGCGGCGGCGGCCGCGGGGGCGACCGCCGACACGGTGGCAGGGGCGGAGGCTGCCTCACCGCCGGCACCCGCGCCCGCGCCAGGCGCCGCCGCCGCCGCCACGACGGTGCAGCGGCCGCGTGGATACGGGGGCGAGGCACCGGCTGGCCACAGCACCACGCGCGGCGCCAAGCAGCCCGGGCGCCGCGCCGGGCCCGCCGGCGACGGCCGCAGGTGGTGGTGGGAGGAGGCGACGGGCATGCCGGCCGTGGAGCGCTAAGGAAGGTGGCGGGGGTTGCTGGGGACAGCAGTGGCACTTGGCAGGGCGGGGCTGGCTCGGTGGCCGGTTCGGGGCCTGGTGCTGCCTGTAGTGGACTAGTGGTTGGTGGGCTGGTTTAGCCGTAGGGTTTATCAAGGGTTCGTTTATGAAGTGGCGTCGGGCGAAATGACGAGCCTGCCCCCCGCGCAGTGACGGACGCACGCAGCCCACAGTTCGAGTAGTAGGGGTCACGGGGTGGTGTGGACCTGCTGTTGCATTCGGGCCGGGCGCGCGGATTCCATCCGGTATCTTGTTGACGTTGAGCGCCAGCCGAGAGCGCCCGAGCACGAGCAGCACGCGGCCTCGCGGGCGGGGGCGGCGGCACCCGGCACGCTCTCGCACTCGGCTAAAGTGTCTCACGCTCGTCGCCCTTCGCCCGGCCGGGCTGCCTTGCGCCGCCGTGGCCCGTGGCCGTGGGTGGCTAATCCGTCATTTCTGCTCGGTCTCCTTTCCTTTGCAAACAAAAATGTCCGCGCGCACGGCGTGGCTGCATTGCCCTCGTCATATCGCGTCTCGACTTTTGTCGTGCTGTAGGTGGGGACCAAAGGTTGTTATCGCATTTTTTTTTCTCTGGTGGTGTCATAAGTGTGTTGGTTTTTTTTTTGACGAGTTCATAAGTGTGTTGGTTAGTTTGTATCAGAGGCGGAGCCAGGGGTGGCTCGTGGCTGGCGGGGGCCGTGGCCCCCTGATATTTTTATAACAAAAAAATATTATATTTTCTACCTAATAAAATCATACAAAATATAATCATATTATAAAATTATCATGATAAAAAAGATTAAGTTGGTATTCAAGATTTACAAAATTATTTTAGACGTCTTGTAGTTAATGGGTATGTTACTTATCACTCAAAAAATATCGCTTAGATCTTAGAATACATATAAGAAATTGTGAAAATACGTTAGCTTTTTTAACCAGCCCCCTAAGTATAATTCTTGGCTCTACCAACCATTTGGAAAAGTAAGCCAAAAAAATACTATGCGAAAACAACTATTTTTAGAAAAGCAATTTCTGGGTTGAGCTATTTGGTTGGCATTCTATTTTTTATCAGCAAAAGCACTTTCAATAAGCTTAAGTGCTTAACCAAACACAACATCATATCTTATCTTACTCTTTCTTAATTGCCATGTGCTATGGGCATATGCTTCGTTACACGCAACTTTTTTCAACTTTGGAGGTTTGTTGCATACTTATACTTTTGCTTACTAGTGGAAAGACTTGCTCATGGATGACCCGCCAATGTGTGTTGTTTGGCTCAATGGCAATTGAGTGGAGCAAAGACAAAGAATCCCCTACTCGGGACATTCACGAGAAAGAAATACCCCTACTTAAATACATCTTTATAAAACCTAAAAAACAACAACAATATTTAGCAAAGCACAAAACAAAAAAAACAAATGTCTCATGGAGCTAAGATGACACCAAAGTCATTTTAAGATAATTTTAATAGATAGAAGATGATAAGGCCTACTAAAGGCATTGGTAGCTAAATCATGTGATCCATAGGAGTCATTGTGCATAATAAGGACTTCAATTGTTTGTCATGGCATGCAAATTGTAGATCTTATGATAGTAAACTTACCAACAACCATCTTGTCTCATGGTGGCGAAGCTAGAGGAAATTAGATGATTTACACTTTTTTGTCTTGTGTATGCATAAACTTCTTTCATAGGAGGTTCATATATGGTAGGATTTTAACCAAACTCACCGTCTTTGTATTTTTAAGGAAGGGGTGCACATGTGTCCTTTTTATTGTAGCTTCCATCCTGATAATGCTATATTTTCTATTGAGAGAAATAATTACACCCTTTATAAGAACTAAAGCTTTCATCGAAATATGGGAATATGAATATAAAAAACTTAAGAATTCCTTAAGTATATCATTTGAAAAAATATTTATTAATAGAACAAATCATACTTTTACCACTAACACATACCCACTGTATATAGATTATATGATACAAATATTGTCCTTTGTTAAGGTTAGCCATTCAAGAAGGGGCCTTAGATGACTTATGTATCAAAAAAGAGATTTTTTATATGAATAAAAATAAAAACAATTCTATTAGTTTTTATTTTCCATTTATTAATTCATTTTTAGTAAAATTGGCATTATTAACTAATTACTGAGCAAACACCTCGCCATGTGTTATGGGCATAGGCTTTGTTACGCGCAGCTTGGTTCTTTTTTCGTTTTTGGAGGTTTGTTATACACTTATACTTTTGCTTACCCATGAAAAAACTTGCTCACATATGACGTGACAATATTTTGTTTGGTTCAATAACAATGTGTAGCGCGCTTAACTCCCATTCTTTTGTTTGGTTGATAAACAAAAATTTGGCACGCCAACGTGAAACAATCTTAGGCGGCTTGGTGGTGCGAGTGCGACGTCTGAACTGTCAACAATCTCACATCAAAATGGTTGTCTTCTCCTTTGCTTGATTGTGCACGAGCGCACGCAGCAGCAGCAGCAGCAGCAGCAGAAGAAGAAGAAGAAGAAGAAGAAAAGAAAAAAAGCGGCGCTGGAATCTGGTCACCACTCGGCACTCACCGCCGTCGTGCTTTGCGCCTTTGCTCCTGGCGCAAAAGCCAGCCGTGCAGGAACAGGTGGCGCAAAATCACGTGAGTTTCGGGTTTTGTCGCGTGCATCATGCCATCATGCTGCTCTATCTTTCACAATCCATATGTAAGTTACAAGGAGGTCCGCAACGAGCAGCTCATGAGAACTTATGCGAGCCTAGCTAGATGGGAGGCGCTAGCGACTGATTTTCTTGTCCCCTCTCTCCTCCACGTAAGCTTTTTAGCTAGCTCTTAGTCCCTTATTGAAGACGCCCTAAACCTGATTTGTTTGGAATTTAAGAACTCCTTGTTCTTGTTGTACCATGATAATATAGTAACAAATAAAAGAAATAAAAATTGGTTTACTGGTTGCAGGTCGGGCACATAAACGCACCCACGGCGTAGCGAAAACGATGCTTCGTTCATGAAGCCTCAAATTTAACTAATTGACAATCGATGCCAGACTGACGGAGAGGACAGAATAGGACCCACCACAATGTTTTGGCAGTGGTTTCGTCCTCCGCAGGAAGTTGAAATATTGTGGAAAATGTGAACCGCAATGTTTTTGGCGTTGGTTCCATCCTCCGTAGAAAGTTGAAATATCATGGAAAATGTGACTTTCTAAACCCAAACCCGCTACATTGCATATGATCTCCTCCCTCTGTCTTTCAAAAGAAAGTATCACGAGATCCATACTGATATTTTTTCAAAAAAAGATTAATGGTAAATATTAATTATATTTATATCTCTAACAAATTATTATAAAAATATATTAAAAAATTTATTTATTAGTACTAAAACCATAAATATTAGTGTTTTCTTATATATCTAGATAAGGTTAAAAACATTTCATTTCTCAAAAGTAAGAATAATATCTTTTTATGAAACGAAGAGAGTATATAGCTATTTCTTATACTGTTGATAGGGTGTCATTCATGCATAAAAAGATTGGTTGGGTAGACAAAAATGTGATGTAGGGTGTTTGGAACTGCTCCACAAACTCTGCTTTGGAAACTCCACCGTGGAGTAGCTCCACAAAAAACTGGAGTTTGCGGAGTACTTCTTTAGGTGCTCTCACAACTCCATATTTTTTTCTCAAACCGTGTGCGTGGATCTGAAATCGTTTGACTAAAAAACATAAAGCGAAGCTGGAAAAAAGTGGCACTCCAATATGCAATGAAACGATCAGGCGAATTGGTTAACTATTTTTCTCTATTTTCATTTTTGTGGGGGAATACATCAAAATCGATCGTCACCATTCTCTGACAAACAGTGGTGGTTCAAGAAGTAAGGGTCTGTTTGGTACAACTCAGTTTTACTAGTGAAGCTGTTTTTTTACAAAATAGCTTCATGAACAACTTTCTAGGTGAAGCTGAGCTATTTTAAAAAAAATGTTTGGCAAAACAGTTTCACTAATAACTTTATGCATGGATATTAGAGAGAATGGAGGGAGAGAGTTGTGATAAGCTACTATTTTCAGTTTTATCCCACTTTATATCTTTGTGAGAGGGGAATAAAAACAGTTTTATCTGTTTTCAAAAGAGATGTTTGGCAAAATAAAAACAATCACAACAGCTTTATAAAGCTGCTATAAGTTGTATCAAACAACCCCTAAGTTAGGAGAGTAGAACTACGTTTGTATGTATATTATACTACACTCTGTGTGAGCTGTGAAAAACAGACACACACAAAGCTACGAGTCTGAGTAGTTTATTTTCTTTATTATTGATCTTGATATTTTTCCTAATAGTTTTTCTGATTTTTTTTTTTGATAGAGGTACTTTCTGTAGTGTCAAAATGTCTTTGATAAAAGGAAAAACTAAAGAAAAATCATAAAAATAGATGGCCTTTTAGAGGAAAAATAGATGTTTTAGGAAAGGAAAAAATATATGTTTTTAGGGAAAATAGATGTTTGCTAATGCGTCGTCGTTTTCTGTCTTGTCCACCAGGCCACCACCCACCGATCCACGGAAAAATTAACCCAATCTGGCCCAAGAAGCAAGCAGGTTCAAGAGAAAGCCCATCCAGAAGAAAATTGAAAGCCGGATCTGTTCTTGTTGGGCTAACAAGTTTAGTAAGCCTAAATAAAACAAGGAAAAAGTTCAATTTTCGTCCATGAATTTTAATCTGCGTCCGTTTTCCCTCTCCGAAGTATGAAACTAGAAATATTTTCTCCTCCAACTTTGAAAACCGTTCGTTTTATCTCCCTGAGTAGTTTTGGACCGTTCGTTTTACCTCCCTGAGTGATTTTAGACAGTGATTTTGTCTTTATATTTATTTATTTTAACTGAATCTTTAGAAAATCATAAAAAAATCATAAAATAGAAAATCTATTTTTTAGACTCCACGTGAGTATATCATATAGTGAATATATAATATGGTATGCTTTAGTACAAGATTTGTTGGAGCTTTGAATCTATACTTTTCTGTAATTAATTAAAAACTTTATACTAAAGTATACATATTATATGTTCACTGTCTAGATCTACTCATGTGGAGTCCAATAAAATTGGAATTTCTATTTTATAATTTTTTATGATTTGCTATGTTTTTTCAAAGATTCAACTGAAATAAAAAAAACAAAACCATTATCAAAATCGACCATGGAGATAAAACGGATGGTTTTCAAAGTTGAAGAAGGAAAGATTTCTGGTTTTATAGTTTAAGGAAAAAAAATGGACGCAGATCAAAGTTCAAGTAGTAAAATTATACTTTTTCCCTAAAACAAACTGATACAAAGTACTCCGTCCGTCGCGTTTTCAGAGTTGGTCTGGCACCGACATGAAGTATCTAGCTTCATAAATTTATTTATGTATATATCAATGGAACGTATTCTGCATAAACCATAACTTCGTGAAAACTCGTATAAACTATGATAAAAAAAATTATTTAAATTTTAAAAAAAAATTCCAATGTAGATGATACGATGATACATAACCTTGTAAAATATTTTGTCCAAACTCGACTTCGTTTGTTAGATATAAAAATAACAAATTTCTAACAAATCATCTGGACACCTTTCTGGCTTGAAATTTTTTATTTTTATATCTTACAAATGAAGTCGAGTTTGGACAAAATATTTTACAAAGTTGTGTATCATCATATCATCTATATGTGTGATTTTTTTAATAAATTTAGACCAATTTTTTATCACAATTTTGCACGAATTTTCATAAAGGTTGTGGTTTACACTTTATGCGTCGCCATATATCAAACACAGACATTATCATGGTTCAAAGAATCTTCAGTGCACCTAATTCAATGCTAAAACGATTATGAAAACAGGATAGAGGGAGTACTTCATTGTTAGGACGACTCCAAGCCTCTTGGAAGCGAGGTCTTCCCCAGCCCCCACCGTGTGTCGTTCATCTCTCTACTGAATATTGGAGTGAGAAAATTTTTCTGGCCCCGATATCCTTAGAGCATCTTCAGCCACAGAGCCTAAATCAACCCCCCTACATTTCTATTTGAGAGGTAACTTGTAAAATTTGAGGGATAAATTCAAAGTCCAACTTTAGACATAGTCCCTAATTTGTGAGGAAAGGAATATGATGGTCTCTTTTCTGGGGACCCGAAACTAAAGTCCTTCTAAAATGGAAGCCTAAATAGAAGGTATATTAGAGTGAATTTTTTTAAACCAATTAAGTCTCTAAATTTAAAATAGGGGTCTGTTTAGGAGATGAGTTGGAGTTACTCTTATAGGCTTAGCCATCCGACAAAGATACGATAGAGATACACCGACTTCAAACATGATGTAGTATTTTAATTTAAAACAAATCTCTACGCAATACTAAAAGAAAAAAAATATTGATTCGACATCGCTCGCCATCATCTGGTTGAGGTATGGTGGATTCAATCTCTCCCGTACTTGTTGTGCCTGATCTTAAAATGAATTGAAATGCGTGACTTAGATATCTCCCGTACTCGTGTACCATATGCAGTGTATGCAGTGGTGGACCTAAAACATATGTTAAGAAAATTATTCTTCTTATTTTCTACGTTATCTCCTTCTAAGATTACCCTTAGTGTTGCTTTTTGCCAATGCTCAAACAAGAGAGAGAAGGATGAAGTATCCGGTAGAAACATTGTGGGAACCGATGCTGAAATAAAAAAAAGTTCTACTCGGATCATGTTGGTACCTCGGTGCTGAGAAAGTAAAATAATATTTTTGCACCGGCTGTTCATTTGAACCAACATACTCTTCCTCTCATGTATACCGAGCAGCACACTGACACCTCTGAACATTTGGGTCCCATACACAGTAGAGCATCGATGCTTACACTATAATAAATTTTGGTTTCTGGCATCGATACTAGTTGGTGTACACAGATGATTTTTCAGCATCGGTAACATTATGGCCGGTCTAAGTTTCATAAGAGTAAGTATAATAAGACTTAGTCAACAGGTTGCAGCATGTTACACGTCATTAAAATCTTAGGTGGAGCAGTGAGAAGATAAGAGAAAGAATGGAGCGGGCGGTTGATGAATCGCCCGACTGAGAATCACATGTTAGGAGGTGAAAACGCTGCTCTCAGCCCGGTGTGAGCGATAACTCGGCGCTTGCTTGACCCACGTTACTCGTTCGTGATCCTGTGCGCCAATACTGCCCTCCCGGCCCCCGTTCTTGAACATGCACAGGGAATACAAGACCACACTAGATCATAGGTACTGTCAAACATTGAATGCTTCCTCTGTGTTTGAACCAACCTAACAGCCGGCTAATGGTTAGCCTATTATATCAGTCGGCTACTGTGTATACTACGTGGCAATGTCATATAGCCGATCTCCGGCTAAATTATTAAACATGCTCGGGCTTAGGCGGGACTCCATGCTTCCGGTGAGATGGTAGCGAGGGCACGAGTCCCGACCATCCCAACGCTAGCTAGATCCGTTCTTGACTATACGAGGTAGAGCAACACGTGTCCCGGCACAGTATAGAGTTTGATTCTAGAACGGTTTAAAATGCACATCGTAATTGTTAGATAAATCTTCAAGCTACAGGCAGGCAGTTCGATCAGCAGATGATGATATAACAAGTTTATTAGGCGCCGTTGTACATGTTTGGTAGCTAGTAAAAAAGAAGTGACGGAGACAGTGCGCTTGCTGAGATTGATGAGCCGTGGAAGACTCGTCGAGGAGTGGAATTATGGAACCAGTCAAGCAGACGATATTCATGCATGCATCTTGCAAAGAGGACCTTCCCTGTCCCACCGTTCTCGGCACGTAGTACACGAACGAGTGCATGTCATTCTCCGAGGCTTCACAGTCTGCAAATGCCCCCACCATGCGGCATTGCAAACCACTCGTACGTAGCGTAGTACCAATAATATCCATATCCATATCCCTATTACCTTTATAATAAAGGAATGAGGATGACGGAGACAAGGAGACTCGCCGAACCAAACTGTGCCGATGGCGGCGGGCGCCGGCCCGGGGCGGCAGCCGATAGCCCCAGCCCAGCCACACCGGAGCTGAGAAGAACTGAGACCGGACGAAAAGCTCGTGGCTCGGTAGCTCGTTCGACTCGGCTCGTTATTGGCTCGACTCGTTTATATTTTTCAACGAGCTGAGACAATACTTTAGCTCATTTAGTTAATGAGCCAGCTCGTGAGCCGGCTCGAGCTAGCTCGTGAGCCTAATGAGCTAAAGTTATTGACCTTAAACTTTATTAGTTTTATGAGACTTCATGTTTTATATTTTGAAATTAGCTGATTATTAGACTTTGACTTTATAAATTTAAGATTATATGATTTTATTGTTTTTAAATGGATGTATGGATAATCAGTAATTGATTATGGATACATTATATATGATATAAAGTATGGATAATATATGTATAGTGTACTACTATAATATATTGATACATATTAATTTTTATTTGATTGAAGACTCATGAATAAATATAATTTACATTATTATTATTTTCAAAATTTTAATTTTTTTTTTCGTCTGGCTCGCGAGTCTTACGAGTCAGCTCGGAGCTGGCTTCCTGGCTCGCTAAGATAACGAGCCGAGCCGAGCTGGCTCGTTATCTTAACGAGCCAGAACGAGCCGAGCCCTAGCGAGCCTAGGCCAGCCTGAGCTCCAATGGCCCGGATTAATTCCTGTGCAAGAGTTAGGATAAAAAAAATCCTGTGAGCGAACGAGAGCGAGCGAGGCAAGCAACGCTCGGTGGTTCATGGTTGGGCTGTCCCGAGGGCAAGTAAATATATTGGTGTTATCTCAAGGTGATTTTATATAATGTTATGTAATTTATAAAAATGATTTAATAGATAATATATACTATATTTGTTTTTAAAATTGTTTCATAGTATCTCATAATTTCTTAATTTATATATAGAATAAAAATAAACTTATAAGTTATATGGTAATAACAACTCATATAATAGTATAATATTTGTCTTATAATCCTAAATCTTAGCTTATAAGGTGATTGTTTTGTGAAACAACAATTTTTTCTTTCTCCCATCTTTCGCTTTTCTTTATATATAATAAATTAAAACAAAACATTACGTAACATTAGACGAGACATGATATGAGACCAAGGACGTGTAGAAAAGTATCTAGCCTCAGAGAGAGGACGGGTGTGGCTTTCGCCGAGCCAGCGCCCGGGCGGTCACGCATGACGGCGACGTGCGCGCGGCCGACATGCAATTGGCCCCGGGGCCATCCCTTGTGCGACGAGGAAGTCCGAACCACATGGGACATTATTTGTAGCCTAATCATCCTACGCCAGAGGACACCGAGGATTGGACTGCTAACGTCGGCAGGCAAGCAAACTGCCACCCACCACAGGGCCCACCTGTCGGGTCGCAAGTAGGGGGACTAGGGGGAGCAGGGGGTGCTGCTACCAAGTACAAGTACTACCAGTCTACCATAGCACACGCCACTCGATCTTTAGCTAGCAGAGCCAACGGCAAGCCCAACTGTCCAACACGTGCTACCGGTGCTGTTGCCGTATAGTAGTAGTTAGCGTGAATTTTTAGGCATAGAACACTAATTAGAAATACTAGACATAGATTAATTATAAATCTAATTATACAGATGAGGATTGATCTATGAGACAAATTTATTAAGCATAACCGTCTATGATTTGACAATATAGTGCTATAATAAAAATGTGCTAATCATCGATTAATTATGCGTAAAAAAATTATCTTGCAAATTAACCATGACTTATTATGTACTTCTGTAATAGTTTTATAATTAGCTAATGTTTACTCCTTCTAATCAGTATTCGAACAATCGGTGTGACACCTCCTAACTTTATTTGCTATATAAAACACCTCGTCAGGGCTTCCGCAATATAACCTTTTTGCTTGTAGCCCCAAGTATCATGTAGGATTGGATAAAAAAAGTAGGTGCTTTACACTTCTTATAGTGACTTGTAGAAGCTACATATGCTTAGGAAGAGATAATGTGATCCATGTTAAAGAAGAAGAGGGAAAAAAAGTGTGCCATGATAAAAGAAAAAACACTTTAAAAACCACAAATAATGATAGTTTGTATTATGAAAATAATAACCTTAATATTTACTTAGTCTATGTAAATCATTTTATTTATATCAAAAGCACAACCACTAAAGGGGTTTTGGATGCACCAACTAAACTATAGTTGGCTAATTTTAGCTATCATGTATCCAAACAGGCTAGCTAAAACTCTAGCTAAAGTTTTGTTGATTTTAGCTACTTCAACCTAGCTAAAGTCAGCTAAAGTTTAGCTAAGTCTATTTGGTAGCGCATACAAACACTCAACTAAAGTTTAGTTAGAAGAACTTTTAGATAGCTAAAGTTTAATTTTAAAATGTTAGCTAACTATAATTTTTAGTTGAGTGTTTCCAAACAACACATAAGAGTGTTAGCATTGCCCTCAGACCCGCCCGTAGCGATCCCAGATCCGAGGAGGCACGTACGCCCAAGTCGGCAGACACTTTCGATCGGACGCCGAAGCACAGGGAATCTCGGGAGCAAAAGAGCTATACTACGTGCTGCACACCATGCTTCCCTTTTTTTTAACTTCTCTGATGGATGTTGCGATTCCATGAAAAGGAAGGACCAGTAGCGGGTGTCGACATCTCGTTTGTGTGACTGTGACAGCATAAAAAGAGGTAAGAACGCTACCGGACCCCTATGGCGCCGCTAAGGGCAAAGCCACCAAATCTCAACAGCACCCAACCCAAGTGACATGACAACAGTAAAGTGATGGCACTCAGAGCATGCCTTCGTTTTCACCACTGTTTTTTTTTCTTTTTACCGTAATAGAATCCCAGTGGTTTCGGCAGAATAAGATAAGACGCCGGAGCACCCTAGCATTTACGAAACCTAGCTACTAGTACTACTAGTATGCACGTACGAGAAAATTCAACATGCAACTGGTCATAGGCTGCTGATCTGATATCACATCCGGCATTCCAGGTTGGCAACGATTACTGTAATAAACAAACAACAGACCCACCATACTTGGATGGAGAAGTGCAAAGCAAACAATATATCGAGACTTGGAAAAAGTCGTCGGCAAGCGTTCTCACGAAGCGAACAAACACGCACGGCGCCGACAACTCTCCCGCCACTGACAACGTGACCAGCTCCACCACGGTCCCACTAATCAGTAGCACAGCACATTGCTTCCCGCCATCACTGTAGGTGACACGAGGCCGCGTTTAAAAAACCCCCCTCGCACCTCACCGCGCGTTTTCCTCCACTCGGTTTTATTCCCCACCCCCAACTGCGCGCACAAACGCTCTGCCACTCTGCTGCTTGCAACCGCAAGAGGATCCATTCATTTCCATTTCCATTCCATCGCTGCTGCTCGAGCTCGACGGCTACCAGTAGTGAGCTGTACACCAAAAAAACCTAACGCGCTATATATATATATATTTGTATATTTGTATATATAATATAACTGCTGGTCACGATCGAGTCGTCGCCCAGTTGGTTAGGAGTAATCGGGAGCAGAGGCATCGCCCACGCTCAATCATCCATCCCCCAAATCCCCAGAAGCACCCACACCCGACGCGCGCGAGATCCCACGCAGCACAGCACCCACCCCGCGGACGCGGATTCCCTCCTCCTCCTCCTCCTCCTCCTCCTCCTCCTACTACTACTACTACAGCGGTCCCAGGCCAGCGGTGGCCTCCGGAGGCGCCTGCGACGACCGATGGAGGGGGCGGCGAAGAAGAAGATGACGCGGAGCATCTCGCGGCAGCTCTCGTCGGGGGCGGCGCGGCTGTGGCGCCAGCTGTCGATGGACGCGCACACCCCGCGCCGCGGCGGGCCGGGGGCGGGCGCGGGGCCGCGGCAGACGCGGTTCGCGATCGCGAGGCAGTCGTCGCTCGACCCGACGCCGCGCGGCGGGCCGGACGGGTCGTCGGCGCACCAGCAGCTCGCGGTGCCGGAGAACCTGGACGCCACCATGCGCCTGCTCTTCGCGGCTTGCCAGGGGGACGCCGCCGGGGGTGGAGGAGCTGCTCAGGAGCGGGGTGGACGTCGACAGCATCGACCTCGACGGCCGCACGGCGCTGCATATCGCGTCCTGCGAGGGACAGGGGGAGGTCGTGCGCCTGCTGCTCGACTGGAAGGCCAACATCAACGCTCGCGACCGCTGGGGTAGCACGGTTCGTCAACTCCATCTGCTGCTACTACTTCATTTTCATCACTAGCTAGTCCTCTCTCTGTGTTCCTCTTTGACGAACGCGAATACGCGATCGGTCTAGACCACTGAATGGGTCGAGCCTTTGTAGTTTCGATGTGCTTCAGTTCATACTAATGGAAAGTACGAATGAACATCAACACAGCAACGCTAGATCAATGCCACGCTAGCTGAACGAATTTTACTATGGTTTTAACCTATGCAACTGGTTATTTATTATTATAGATAATAGTCAAGGTACCTGCATGATAAGAGGAGGTACCTTATCTAACTGGACTATCTGTCTTCCTGCATTTTTGTGGACAATTTTCAGCCAGCAGCAGACGCGAAACATTACGGCCATTTTGAAGTGTATAATCTTCTGAGAGCAAGAGGAGCAAAAGTTCCGGTACTATATTTCACCGACGCAAAAATACTGGGCTATTCCTTTTTTTTTAGAAAAAAAAATGCAAAGGATCTGAGCCATCCCTCCTCTCTTGCTTTCTCAGATACTGCATATATTTAACATGTGCTTATTTTACTCCTTAGAAAACCAAAAAAACTCCAATGGCTGTGTCAAATCCGAAAGAAGTTCCAGAGTATGAACTGAACCCACTTGAACTGGAGTTCCGAAGAGGAGAGGAGGTCACAAAGGCATGTTTTTTTAGAATATTGTCTGTTTATTCTTCATTTTACTCTGTTCTTAATGTTTTTGTACTTTGGGTTTTGGTTATTCAATGAATTCCACTAAGATTTTACTTCCACATAGAAGCTCAAGCTAAAGGATGATTTTTTTTAGAATTTTCAGATTATTTATTCTCAACATATATGCTCTGCATGTGCACATTATATCTTCTCTATCTATTCGTGCAAGCGTTCAGTAGCTTAAAAATTTGCAGATAATTGTGACAGTCCTACTTGCCATACAATTTACAGGGTACATATCTGGCAAAATGGTATGGCTCGAAAGTGTTTGTTAAGATACTTGACAAAGACAGCTTCTCGGATGCTGATAGCATGTAATGGCTACCTACATTAACTCTTATCTTGCGTAATCTTTTTATGTTAATTACATGTGCATTCTGTTATACCTTCCATTATGTCAAATGACGTTGAATAATCAACAGCATAATTTCTTCCTTCTCATTCACTCAGTAAGTTCATGTGTACTGCAATTTCAGAGCGATTTTAGAAACTTGTTCCGAATGTCACCGGTCCTTGAACTATTAATTTGCATATCCAGGTCCCTAAACTTACTAAGTGGTTCACTCGAGGTCCAAACCTATATAATTAGTGTTGATTTGTTTACTTCGCACCTATGGCAGCATCCATGTCAATGAAAATTGAAATTCATCGTTCATATGACTATTGGGTCACAGTGTCACACATCATAGCCAATGAAAAAAATAAGAATACCAGTGGGATGCACATGTTTAACATCATCTCTCTCTCTTAGATGGCCATAATCATTATGCCTTGCAACATCAGGATTCATATGCTAACTAATGGTATTTGGATCTTGAGTGGCACAATTAAGTTCAGGGACCTAAGTTGAGGACCTAGGTGACACCCCAAGCAAGTTTAGGGACTGCTTGTGCAGTTTTGTCTCTTTATTAGGAATGCATATCTAAATATGATTTTTGGACTGTTATAGCCATGTAGAGAACATATTGTGTAAGTGTTAGCCTAAATGTTTAATGGACAAAACGGTCACCTATCATTTAACTATTTATTCGGGCTAAACAGCTATTTAAAGTTTTAAACAGACTAAATGGTGATTAAATAGGATAAACTGCTGATTAAATAGACACGGTAAGCCACCTTGTAGCGTTTACACAGAGTGTAAAACGTGCTATACAGCTGTGTAGGCAAACATTGTCAAGCTTTTTAACCAAGCAATGCTACATAGGGGGTTTGCCATATAGTTAATCTGTAATATAACCTAAAACATGGCTGTAGCATTGTATTTTTTTTCTGTTTCATAGGGGTTGGCCTATTAATTACTACCTCTGTCCCCAGAAGAATGCAATTCTAGAACAGTATCATGGTTTAGTATACCAAGTTTGTTCTATTATAGATAAAAAAAGTATAAATAATTTTTATATCATATAAATATCATTAGATTAATTACGAAATGTATTTTTATAATAAATTAATTTGGAGCCATAAATATGAATACTATTTACTAAAAAACTAGTAATGTGAAACACTTTAATTGGCACACATGCCATAGTTACATTCTTTTCAGAACGGAGGAAGTAACTCCTTTTGTTTTTGCATGCAATGTTTCTAAGTGCCATTGTTATGTTTGTTCAGAAATGCGTTCAAACATGAGCTTACCTTACTTGAGAAAGCACGGCATCCCAATTTGGTCCAATTTGTTGGAGCTGTCACACAAAATGTCCCGATGATGATTGTTTCAGAGTACCATCAAGAGGTAAGTTACTACAACTGACTGAACAAGACAAATTTCTGTATTCAGTTTCAGTTAGTTGCTCAAACCATTCTCTTTCAAATAACACCCTTTTTACACATAAAATCTATGCCGTCTTTGTCATTGATGGCTATATCCGTTTTCCCTGATTAGGGTGATTTAGCCAGTTATCTTGAGATGAAAGGTCGCCTGAAGCCTCACAAAGCTATAAAATTTGCTCTTGAAATTGCGAGGTGTGTAAATACTCATGAAATCTATATTATTTTTGAATGTTTGTCCTTTTGATAAAATTTTATGTACCTTGCGGCTTGCAAAATGTTCACTGAAGTACACTATTTTGTACTCACATAGAAAAAAAGGTACTGTTTCCTGGCTTATGGATCAGAATGGCAGGACTGTTCTTTTAGGTGTGGTAACACACATATGTGTTTTCAGATAGCAATTCTGTGTTGATTCAGTTGGATACAATTTAAACAACACTATGAAGCTTGTGTCTGCTACAGTTGAACCGAACAAAGTGTTCAGGATTGTTTCCCTTCTTGTTCAGGGGACTAAATTATCTTCATGAGTGCAAGCCTGAGCCAATCATTCACGGACATTTATCACCAAAGTAAGCTCATTAGGCATTATTTCATCGTTGAATTCATGCAAGACTTTTAAATATAAGTGGCTACATGTATTCTGTACGCTATGATACTTTGGTAAGGTTGCAGAAACATCGTTCGGGACGATGAAGGACAACTTAAGGTGGCTGGGTTTGGATCACTGAGTTTGACTAAAGTTTCTGAAGATAAAGTACAAATGGCTCAGCCAGTTACAAAACTAGACAGTATGTTGCACTTACTCAGATGGTTTTTTCTTATTAAATAAGAAGAGCTTTGATTTATAAATGGACCTTAGATGTCACCATCTCGAATGAAAAAAAAAATAGTTCAAATGTTCAATCCATGTTATGCTCCTCCTAGCCAATCCTCTTTCTTTATTATGCCATTGCCGTCGAAATGTATGTTCATGAGTTTGGTCAGTTCCTTTTTCAGATGTAGTGTCCATTTGCTCTTAGAATTAATCTTATTTTATTATATATACTATTTTAGCTAGTGTCCGAGTTCGTTTTAACACCCCCCTCTGTTTATTTGGTAACTCTGTCTTGTTGCCTTGCTGATACTTTCCTCAATGTGCATAGATGTATACATCGCTCCCGAGGTCTACAAAAATGAACCATTTGACAGAAGTGTAGATGCATTTGCATTTGGCCTCATTCTTTATGAGGTATGCAAATCTGTCCATCTGTCCAATCAACATGCAAGGAATCCAGGATAATCATGTGTTGCATCCTGGTTGATGTGTCACTTAGATGAACTGAAATTCTTAGCTTCTCACGTTTACACTGTTTGCCCGTTCTATGGATGGTTGTGGTTCAGATGATTGAAGGAACTCCTGCTTTTCACCCAAAGCCACAAGAGGAAGCAGCTAAGATAATTTGTTTAGAGGGGCTGAGACCACCATTCAAGAATAAACCAAAATACTACCACAGTGATGTGAAAGAGTGAGTGAATCACGCTCTACTTACTTGATGAGGAGCTTTGCTTTCACTTGATCGATCAAGTTCTGTTGCCAACTCGACCACACTAGCAGCATGCAACTACATTGTACTACATACTAGGCTAATGGTCACTACTCACTAGCAGTGGATGTTTTTACATAGGTGAAACTCTGCATTTAGCATCGTGCCATTTTGCTGCTCATGATGGTTCTTTGCACGCTGCAGGCTGATACAAGAATGCTGGGATCCGACGCCTTCTGTCAGGCCAACATTCGCGGAGATAATTGTGCGCCTGAACAAGATACACGCGAGCTATCCTAAGCAGGGTCGCTGGAGAGACACCTTCAAGCTTCCATGGTACATCTCTGGCTGATCTTATCAGATGAGCAGCATCGGTTGCCAATCCCCCCAGTCCAATTCCTCTCTGAAGTGTCACCCGTTTCCTACAATTGCTTCTCCATTTTGATGCGCTTTCCAGAACATGAACCTAGTTCATTGTTATGCCATAAAAATCTGTCTCGTGGGGATTATTGATCTGAATCATACTCCTCGTTTTATTTGACACAGGAAACAAACTGGAGAGAGATAGTTGTAAAGTTCCGCGAGGCTGCCGTCAAGATTTCCGCCCCCCTTCAGCAAATGTGAGTAAACACGAGTGAAGAAACGTACAGAGTTACAAACAGAAGCCGTTCCTTTTCTGCTCAGGTTCTATACGCGTCCAATAGGAGAGCACAGTTTGTAGCCTGTATGACTGTATCTAGGCTTATGCCACCGATCCAATTTCTCTGGAGCTATCTTCATCCAAACGGGAACAGTGAACAGAGTATTAGTTTTCTGAACATTCAGTACGCGCCACGTCCTTTTGAATTCCTACGAGCTACGACATGTAAACGTTGTAAATTCTACACAATTTTTTTTCCCTTTCTGGCAGCAGCATGTGCGAATTTGCGTGTAGAGGAGGAAAAAAAACGAGGAGCCTGCCTAGTTGGGGATGAGTTGATACGTAAAGGCAAGGGGAATATGCTTGGACCTGTAGGACTGTCGTTTGTGTACGTTGTGCTGAAAGAGAACCCAGAGGCATATCCCGAGAAATATGCTGCCGCGACGAAGGGAAGCAGGCAAAGCGAAGAAACGTTCCCGCTCACGAGCGTCACGATGAGCCAGACTCACCGTCCATGCTTGTTAGGTCCGGGATCTGGCGTCTGGCCAGGGAAGCCAATGGCAAATCACAAGAACGGGGTCCGTGCAGCCAAGTCTGAGGTCTAACAGTATCTCCAGGAGTTTCTAATCCTTGGTTTTAGATGGATAAGAAAAAATTCCTCTCATGAACTTCTAATCTATTCTCCTAATCTTTAAGAACTTGAGAAAAGTCATTGTGTTTTATGTAAAGTTACATATTTTCAAGCCGAGCAAATATTCTCTTTCCTTGACGTGTTTATCGGAAATCTAAAGATAAAAGGGCATGCAAAAAATAAAAAATTGAAAAGAGTTTCAGATAAATGAATGAGAGAAAAAAAAAGTGGTAATAATATATTTTTATAAAAAAATATGATTTCTGATGTAAATTGTCTTATATATTTTAGAAGTGAACTATTAAAAATTATTAGAGATTATCTTCTTTATTCATTGGTGCTCAACTGAGGAGTATGACTTGCGCCGTCGCAAATTTTCAAAGTCACTTCGCGTGTTTTAATTTTAATTGAAATTCAGAGTACCGAGAGGTTTGGAACTGCTTTGATCGAGAACAACTTGAAAAGTTTAGTACCCTATCCATTCTAAAATAACTCTACATCTTCTATTTTTCTGAGAAATTATTTTTTAAATTTAACTATATTTATATAAAAAATATTATTTATATTTATATATCTTAATAATATTATTATAAATATATTCTTTTTCGCGAACATTATAAATATATTCTAATATTATTATAATAATATTTATTATGCATAAATATTAGTACTTTTTATATAATTCACTATCTCTCTACCAAATTAATTTAACTTTTAGAGTTGTGCTGAGTCAAAATCATTAAATTATTTTAAATTTAACAAAATTTATATAAAATATCATCAATTTATAACATAAAATATTTTTTATAAATATTTTATTTGGTTTTATAGTTGTTATTTTTTTAAATAAACTTGGTTAAAGATACTTTACTAAAGGTGCTTTAGGAATTAATTATTTGGAACGGAGTAAACAGTTAAGTTTTAAAAAAGTGTGGCTGCTCGAAGAATGAGATGTAAAGTATTTTGCTAATTTGAAAATTGAAAAAAAGAGAGACGTGCAATGGGTAGCCAAGAAACACATGCTCAATCATGCAGGTTAATAATAAATTAAGTTTGCAAGGGCAGATCA